>JAXQQM020059194.1:0-428712 GCA_034641835.2 Pinus albicaulis
CAGTCCATTGGGCTATGGATTCAAAGGATGGCTTTACTGGATTTCTATTCTATGCACAAGATGGCTTTACAGGGCAAGATAGCTAGACGGAGAACAATCCTTAAAATTTAAAGTGGATGGGATGATCTTGAAGGGATGAAAGGCAGCTAAGAATCTTTCACCATGTTCAAAAGAAAGAAATGAGATGACTACAAACAAAGAGCAATGAAGAATTCTTTATTATAGTAATCAACAGTGTTTAAATTAGCAGAGCAGGAGCATTTAAGAATTCATGCTTATAACTAATTTAGAAGAAAACATTAAGAATAACCACATTTGAAAACAGAGTACAATTAAGCAAATTCTGGTTCAATCCTTTATGTAAATTATTTAGAAATGGATAAGATGGTATTATAAACTAATATAAAATTTCAGACAAAGGGTAGAAACACTTATTGAACTGTAGTCCAACACATGAATCCTGCAACAAGTCCAGTGCTTTAAATCGTCATCCAGTAAGCCACAAGTAAATTTCTCCAAAAGCTTTTATTCCGAAAATCTCAATGTTACAACAGAGTCATAGAATCCACCCTCAATACTCTCTTTGAGGGTTTATTTATACACAAAATAATCTTAAACAATATTACACTATCTTAGCCAATAACCTAGGCTGACTTAAAGCATTATTTACAAACAAACAAGAGACAAATGGTCTCGTGGATAGAATAATGTGTAACGGCCGATGTGCTGTTCCTTTCTTCGTGGACGTGCTGGAGGTAAGTGCTAAAATAGGGCTCTGTGCTGTCCCTTGCAGTATTTCTTTGGCTTGTTGGACACTCTTTATTTTCACGGATGCTCTTTAACCTTTTCACCTGATACTCTTTCATCTGTTTTCCTATTTTTACCATTTACTTGATAGTAAAGATAAATTCTCATCCTGAAAACGACTTTCATAGAATTTCCAACATTTCTTTCCACCATTGATCATCTGGTATCATAGTTCTTCTGAGCTTTCTTAAAGTTTCATCTGCTTCAGTAAGTTTATAAAAGGTGGGCTCATTCGGAAATAGATATTTTATTTCATGTTCCAGATGAAATAAATTCCTCACTTTATCATAGATACTTTTCCCGGTTGGTAATGTTGATTCCGACGAGCTAATAGAACAATCAGTTGTGTTTTTAGCATGAGCCTTTATTCTCTTCTCATAGGTTTCCAAGTCTACTATTTGATCTTCTGTGAGCATGGGACTTGGTAATCCACTATCCAGCAAAGCTTGAAATTTCTCTCTGAAACTGTTGATATCAACCAAAATGTCTGTGCACTTCCTTTCTAAATTTTGCATGAAAGTTCTCTTGGTGAAAACTCTCTTTGCTTCCAAAATTGCGCCTGTCCTGTCATCAATTCCTAACAATGCAAGCTGTTGCTTTGTTCTGGAATTCAAAAATTGAATGAGCTGATTGGCCTGCTCAGGCCTGCCTCTTAATTCATTTATGGTCCTGTTTATTTCTTCTTGGGCAATTTTAACCAGCTCATTTTGTTCAAAGATAGCTTGAATGGAGGGCCATATGACCTTTATTAACTCTATGATGTTACCCCAAAGAATGTCATTTATTTTCTTTAGAGGCTTTTCCAAAGAAAGATCCTTTTCCAAAGCCTCAACCAATTTTTCCAATCTTTTTATCTCTCTGGTGTTATCAGCAGCTGTCTTTTTAGATGTGTCATATTTTTCCTCCAATTTTGTTAATTGCAATTTTGTTTCTTGGAGTTCTGTGACCCTTAGCTGCAAACTCTCCATCTGTTTTATTAAGTCCTCAGAATTCAAATTAGAAGTGTTCACCCGAGATGGTTGTTCCTGCTGCCCTGTGGTTGTAGTACCTGTTGTTGAAGTCTGCTTGATAATTTCCTGTTCCTGCAATGCTTTTTCCAACTCCTTCTCTGTTTCATTTAGTCGCTCTGTCATATTCAAGAGCAACTCCATCATTTCTTCCTGTGAATTTCCTTTTATAACTTCCTGTGTCTGAGGGTGCCTAGAGGCTGGTAGTTTTAGCTGTTTTCTGAGTGCAGCTATATCATCCTCTTTCTTCTTTATCAATGCCTCAATACCTTTAATGTCTTTGGGATTGTGACCCAAACCAATGATTATCTCTTCTAATGACTTTATTCTATTATCTTTGGCCTGTGAGGAGGCCTTCTCAATTTTCAATTGTGCAGTAGTGTTATTCAAAGAATCCTGCAGCGTTATAGCTGCCATGGCCTTGTTGGTGAGAGTAGAATAGACCATTTCCCCAGTTTGTCTATGTAGCTCTATCTGGTCCAGGGGATGAATCTCCTTTGCTAAAACTTCAAAATTTGTTCTGATGTAATCTGCTGCTGAAGTTGGTTTTGGCACCTTTGCTTTAAAGTGGCTCATCAGCATTTTACCTTGTGAAAGGTCAAATGCTGACATTAGCCTTTCTTGATTATGGGGAGCCATCTTCATATACTGATCATATACCTTCATTTTCAATGGATCATTCTTTGTTTTAATATTAATGAAGGTCCTTTTAATATCTCCAGTGTCTGTCTTTGGCGGTCTGAAAGAAGATACCTCATTGCTTAATTGCTTTTGTATCCCTTTCTGGCTTATGTTTGTTTCACTTGCTGTGCCAGTTTGCTGACTATCTTCCCTTCCATCATCAAATACTTCATCTATAATTTCCACATCTGGAGGTGGATTTGGTTTCTGTTTCTTGACCTGATGTACCTGTGAGGCCCCTTTTGGAGGTGTGGTATCTGGAGTGAGCCTCTTTTTCCCTATTTCCACATTTAATGGAGTTTGCATCTCTGGAACTTGGATGTGCTTTGCTGGTGTGGGAGAAACCTGTGATTGTTCTTTTGCTTTGGAACTCTGTGGTTTTTCCGCCATGACCAAAGTTTCAATTACCTGGATTACAGGTTCCTTTCCTTTACCCTTGGGTTCTGTTGCAACTGATGGACTGCTTTCCTGTAATGCTTGTTGTAGAGTGGTTGCTGAAGATGTGCCAATGTAGGGTACCTGCACTTGACCATAAGATTCTAGGTCAAAGTTTTTCTCAACATCTTTCATCATTTTATTCAATTTGTTAGTTTCACTTTCTTCCTCAACAAGTGTTCCTTCAATCCATTCATCTTGATTGGCATACTTTTCTAGATCAGGAATCTTGTGGTGTATATAAGGGGATGATTTATTCTTTAATCTCTTTTCACAAATAAAACCAACTGGGTCATAAGGAACCCAACAGAAAGATGTCTGGAACTTTTTCTCTAATATATTTTCTGCCTCTCTCTCAGCCTCCCTAGAGTTGCAGATGAAAGGACCTAATTGGCTTTTGATCCTTAACTGAGCTTTCTTCTTTACATTACAAAAATGGATCACATCTGAATTGTTCATCTGCCTGAAGTATTCCAAGGCAAAAATCCTCATGGGCACATATCTGGGTAACCTGAATGGACGTAATTCACATTCATAAATCCTGATGACTGTATGGTTTTGATACAAATACCAATCCCCAACTTTATAACTCTTTGACAGTTGCAAGGTCTTTCTAATTTCATTACTGAGTCTCGGGGGAGGAATTCCTGTTAACAAAATTGTTGCAGGATATACAAAGTGGTCAATGAATTCTGAGTAGGAGTAGGGAGAATCAGAGGAAAAATGAATGATGGGGGACCAAACTATGACTGACCTGGGATTTCCCTTGGCATCAAGTTTCTGTACAGGGAAAGGGAACCTTTCTGACTAATAGAAGATCATGAGATGATAGATAACTAAGGAGTACTTAAAAACTTTTTTAGTATCTAGCCTTAAGAATTGATCATGGATCTTGCTGGCTATGAAGGAAGCATAGTCATATTTGATCTCAGGAGGTTGCCCAGGAGTAAAAATGGATAGCAAAGCCAAGGTTATCTCATCCACATACTCACTGGTGTTGAATCCTAAGACAAAAGATATTATATTTACAATGAGCCTTCCCAATGTATTGAAATAGCAAAAACCATAGGGAGGAGACTCTTTTGGCTGATGCTCAGGTAACATGAAAGTTTGACACATGAATTTTAGCTTTTCTGGGGTTAATTGCCTAGTTTTCTCAATCAATCCTTCCATGGACAATGGTGCTAATTCTTGGTCTGGTTCAAAGTGTAACATGGCATTGATAGCCTGGGGAGTGATGGGAAACAAAACACTTTGATCAGGAGCTAATACAGCCCTCTGTGTGGGATCATAGTTTGAATGACAGTAATGAATGATTTCAGGGAAAATAAGGACTGAAGGAATGAGATACCTTGGGAGATTGGATTCCCACAACCCTATAAGATCTTGCCCCTTTGATTATTCGTCTCTGTAGCGACAATAGCTCAATAGGGGACTTTCATCAAAATGCAAGTCTTTAATTTGGAAATCTTCATCTATTAGAGGTAAATAGTCTAATTCACGGTGAGGAGCATTCAATGGGGCGATATTCAGAGCTGCGGGGACCTCCATTTTGGTTCTTGTGGATTCAAAATGGAGGTTTTTGGTTTTCTTCACGGGCCGGGCGGAATTCTTGAAATGAAGGAAATTGGAACAAGTTGCAGGTTCGGGGAGCAATTTCACAGGTTTAAAATCTCCAGGGAGGACTCAGTGATGATTTTTAACCACTTTTTCAGCGAAAAAAACAAAGGAAACTGAGTTTTACTTGCAGTCGGGGCGTAAAGGATAAATACCTGCTTTTAGACGGAAACTGGTTCTTTAACAGGTAACAGGCAATGGCGGGACTGTTCTTCAACACGGGCGCAGCAGAATTTTGGGGCGAAATGATCAATTACAGTGGAAATTCTGAAAATCGCAGCGGGAGCACTGTCATTCAGAATAACGAAAAGAACAGGAAAAACACGAAAAATGGCTTTATTCGCAAGTTAAAAGTATTTTTTATTTTTTCGAGGTGATGGGGTGACGTAAGCCGGCAGTAAGCGGTAAGCGGTAAGTGGTATTCCCGCACCGCTTTTGGTCGAGGATGGTTTTTATCGGAGGGGCAGCGATTCCACAGGTTTCTTGCCACGTGGATGGTCTGACTATTCAAAACCACCCATCCCCCGCTGGTTAAAAAACTTACACGGGATGGGCAGCGGGATCAACGCTGGCCGTTGATCTGCGGGAGGCTGATCCAACGGCTGGGGCGATGGGGAGATAAGCGGGGGTTTCATGTGGGCCCGTCGGACTTTTAAAAGAATTTAACGTGTATTTTAATCACCCTGGGGGATTTTTAATAGGCGGAAAGGTTATTAACTAGTCCTGATGACTAATTAATCCCATGTGCATAATGAAAGGGGTTGCGGCGGGGGTTTGCTTAAGTGGAATTCCACGTGGACGAACCACGGTGGCGCAAGACTTCTCCGAAGTTTTATTTCGTTTTAAACATACATATTGTATATTCAAAGTTTGATTTTTTCATATATATTTATATGGTAAATTAATTAATACAACTAATTCACCATAGGGGCAGGATTAATGTATAACGTTATATTTTAACCAAAGGGCTTGTAAAGCGGGGTTTTTATTTTCAATGTGCGGGGATATAATACTTTGGTAAACATTATAATAAATGGGTTTTTGGGATATTTATAAAAAAGGGAATTATATACTTAGGAAAGGGTATTTCACTAGGGATTTAATATAATAGAGTTAAATGTTAATATGGCAAAGGACAAGGAAAATCAAAACATTTTTGTACATCTAAGAAAGTGATAACTTGTGAAGTAAATTGCAACATTTTATCTTCAACACTTAAACTTAGAATAACAAGTTATTTTGAGGAATTTTTATGGAATTTTGCATCAATTTCCTAAGTAAAATAGGATTTTTCTTAGGAAAAAGTTAAAGATGGAAGATAACAATGATGAATTATCTCAAGTGCTTAGGTCTTTTTGATCATTAGGCCGAGGGTCCGGTCCCTCCAGAAGTCAAGGAAATGCCTTGAGCCCCTTTGATCTCAAATTACCTTAGTACTTTTGGGGAAATTAGTAAAACTCTTGAGGGGGAAAATGATGAGGGAGGTTAATGATTTTTTGACTTTGCTTGCAATGATTTTCCAGTGTATTTCCTGCTTCAGTATTTGTGATGAAAGTAAAGGATCAACAACATGTAGCAGCATCATTCATCAGATAACACTTTGCAGCACCATCTACCTACCCTATCTACTTAACACTACCATTTTCTCTTCTTTATTAGGGTGCATTTAGACTTGCAAACCCTTTTCAATCTTTTCTTTTTACATGATAACTCTATCTATTTCTACCCTTATTACATTCAAGGGCTCAGATTAAACTGTTGAGCACCTTTTATTCACTCTACCTATCTACCTATCTGCCAAGATTAAACTGTTTGGTCAGATATTTATTCTCTAATCTATAACATGAAATTGAAATATGAGTAAGCCAAGTTTAAACATTTTGACTTATTCATAAATTGTGGCAAAAGTTTGACAAGCTGCACACAATTGATTTATTACAAAAATAAAATAGCAGTGGCATTTGGATTTGCACACTTTCCTTGGTCTATTTTTGCTTGGGGTTCATTTCTTTCTCTTTTTTGACCATTTTATTCTTTTTACCCTTTGATCTTTCTTTTAGGGTATACCCTCTTTACATTTTTTAACTTTTTGATTTTTTGGTTTTTTCCAAGAATATGGAACACCTTTGCACAAGAAAGAAGGTTTGAACATATTCCATAATTCAATCAAGACAATCATGAAAGATGAAACCTATTGGTATAGGAGGCTAACAGAATATAAGGAAAAAGATAATTTTACATTGATTTTGAATTATGTGGTAAGTTGAGAGATACATCTAGCATTCATCATTTCTTTATATAACCATATTTATGTTATTCAATAACATAATAAAATAATATATATTCTTATAAAGAAAATAATTAATCTTACTTAAAATGCAAAAATGGAAAAGTAAACCACCTTAGTAAACCACAATATAATAATATAAGATAAATTCAACCTACTTCTCATGCATGTAGTTAGAAACTCAACCACCTCCTTATCTGATTTTATAGAAAACATTTCTATAAAATAACTTATAAAATAAATTACCAATTTTAATGAAAAACTGATATCTATTGCATTTTAATATATTTATTTTATTTTTATCTTATAATGTTGAATGGATTATAACTATACTAAAAATATTATTATAATTATTAATTATTTAAATTTATTATAATTATTCATTATTTAAATTTTAGACATTATTTTTGTATTGAATTTATGTTCGATTGAAGTTAAAGTTCATGCCTACGTAGGTGGAACCAATGTTCGTGATGATTAGCATATACTCATGAGTGGAGTTCATGCTGTTGTTGGAACCCGAGGCCGTGTGTTTGACATGTTATGCAGGCACTCTCTCCGCCCCAATTACATCAAGATGTTTGTGCTAGATGAAGCCGATGAAATGCTTTCCAGGGGTTTCAAGGACCAGATCTATGATATTTTTCAACTACTCTCGACTTCAAAGTCAAAGTTTTAGGTGGGTGTTTTCTCTGCTATAAAGCCTCCTAAAGCTATTGAGATCAGCAGGAAATTCATGACTAAGCCTGTGAGGATTCTAGTGAAGATGGATGAGTTAACACTGGAGGGGATCAAGCATTTCTATGTCAATGTTGAAAAAGAGGATTGGAAACTTGATACACTGTGTGACCTATATGAGACCCTGGCAATCACACAAAGTGTTATTTTTGTAACACCAGACGAAAGGTTGATTGACTGACAAACAAGATGAGAGCTCGGGATCACACTGTCTCTGTTACTCATGTGGACATGGATCAAAACACAAGGGATATCATTATGAGAGAATTTCGATCTAGATCCTCATTTGTCATGATAACAACTGATCTGTTGGCACGTGGCATTGATGTGCAACAAGTCTCACTAGTCATAAACTATGACTTTCCTACCCAGCCAGAAAAATACCTCCATCGAACTGGTCGTAGTGGCAGGTTTGGAAGGAAGGGTGTGGCAATAAAATTTGTTACAAGAGATGACAAGAGAATGCTGCAAGACATTCAGAGGTTCTATAATGTGGTTATTGAGGAGCTTCCTTCTAATGTTGCTGATTTTCTTTGAGGTCTTGTTAGAAAGTTCTAGCTAGATATTCAAATTATCATTTTATTTTTACAATTTTCTATTTTGTCTCAAAACATGTAGTTATATTTGGGGCCTATGAATTTGACATTTTTTAGTATTGGAGTAGGAGTTGGATTTTTCACCTAGAAAGGACTATAAGTTATTGTCTTTTGGTCATATTTGACATAAAAAATCTCATATGATTTTCTCAGTTGTCTGTATTGTTTGATTTATTCCATAGTTGAACCTCTAATGTATGATATGCACTCCTTGGAAATTTTGTACCACTTAGATTATTTGTGATACCAATTGTTACATGCAAAATATGATGCAATATTTTTTCTAAAAAATAATATATTTGTGTATTGATTCATACCTTTGCAATAAATAGGATTCTCGACATGCCCTCACTTGGAAGCCTCATTTGATGATCCCATTGGTGTGGCCACCTAATAGTGCCATAGAAATTCCCTTATAGATGGACATTTATGTGAGGATATTAAATTTTATATTAGATTAATAAATGTATGATAATTATTATTTTAAAAAATTCAGATGTAATTTTGATTTGAGCATTACTTTAAAATTTGTATCTCATTTACTCTAGAAACATAACCAATTGTGGCATTATTGTGGCAACAAACTAAAGTCAAAGAACCCATGCTTACAAAGAGATTTCTGGGTTGTCTTTTCATTTCCATTACATATTAAACATGACTTCTGTCCCGCGTTTCCTTTTGAATTTCTCATGGTCTGGTCCTTCGAAAGCCACTATGTAATATCTAGACATGCTCAATGTCAAGATATATTGATGGTGAATGAATCGAACCCATAATGAATAGATGAATATTTGGGTGATTTATGTTTTTGAAATGTAACACACACAATTTAATCTCCATGTTTCCAATGTACGTTTCAATATTTATTTTTTTATTTCATTTTAATATTTGGGCGATTTAATTTTTTTAAATGCATATTCTTGGAAATGTAAATCACACAATGAAATCACCATGTTTGAATTTGGTCTGTCATATTTTCATTTTAATTGTTGAGTAGTCCATTACATTTTAATGAACTAGGAAGCACTCTACAAGGGAGGAAAATTGTCTTTCTAGTTGGTATGATGCATCTATGAAGTTTTAGTATTCCTTTCCATGTCATACTAATGATGAATTTATATGGTGCATTACTAAGTTATAGTATTTATTTTTTGTGTTGTATTAATGAAGAAATAGTACTGTTTCTGCATCATATTAATAAGAAATTAGTACTAATTTCTAGGTCTCGACAATGAGGAATTAGTGTGTGAATTTGATTAACCAACAAGTGAAATCAATTCCCGAGAAATTATTTTATGAGTTAGGAATGATTTATAGCTAGGTCAAAATATGGTTGAAAAGTGGAGTACGTAGCATAAAATTTTACTCTGGTAGATATATTGTACACTGCCCTGTTGGTATAGTTAATTTTTAATGAATTTTAGATATGTCCCTGGGGGCATACTTAACTCAGATTTTTCCTTGCCGAATTTGAGAGGGAAAATATCCCAAATGACTAGAGATGCTAACCATAGTAAAGGGTAAATGGTCATGAGTAATTTTGGGCCGAGAATAAGGTACGTTTTCATCCTATCTTTACCACGAATTGTTATGCACTTTTATGAAATTTTCCTCATCTTAACAATAAAGGAAAGGAAATAAATGTAAAGTCAGGACAAAATGAACTGATGGTAAAAGGGATGTTTAACAACAGGAAATTGACTTGTTGTATCTTTATTTATAGGGAAACAAAGTAGCTGAACTGATGATAACCGGAAGACAACTGAAAAAGAGAAAAAAACGGGATCATGATGGCTCCCATGGGCCGACGGAAGACGAAAAGGCACATCCACACTTGAGGAACTCAAATGACAACCACGAGCAGCGAGATCCCGTATGGAAAAGGTCCGTAACCACTGTTGAAATCACCTTTAAAGAGGCCGAAGACGAACAAGATAGATAGATCTGAATAGAGATTTTCTTCTGTAATGGACGTATCGGGACAAATTTGTCCAGTTGTATTAATGTATTAATCTTAAGCTTAATAAATATTTTGGCGCTTTTGAATAGAAAATCTATGAATTTTCCTTAGCGGTAGACTTCTGGTGGCTTTGGGCCTAGCCATGGGAGTTTCTTCGCTAACCTCTGTGCTATACATTCAATTACCGAACTTACCTTTCAGTCATCTAATGCATTTCGTGAGATATCATTTAATTGGTTGAATCGTGAACATAAGATACTACATATTTCTCTTTCATTAGAATAGTTCATCATTCATGCTTTCTTGCTTACAGTCAATGTTTTCATAATCGTTAGATGCTTTCATCATTTCCCAATGCTTTTATACTCGTTTCATTAGTTTTAGCATGACTACTGTTCAGTTATGTACATATTTCAATTGGATCTTTTCATTATTATTGCGAAGTGTCTAGTTGATGTTTGATTCAGAGAGATGTCACCTATTAATTTAAAGGAGAATTCCATTGCAAAATTTAGATAAACAATTGTTGTTCAATTTATTCAAGTTGCTGTTTAATTTATTAGGATTTTTGTTCAATTCATCACAATAGTTGTCCTTTGATATCACTTGTATATACTGTACTCACACTCTTGAAATAACAAGACTTGCCCTGGGTTAATAATTGAATAAGAAGCATTGAATTTGTCTGTAACAGTCACCTTTATGACCAACATTTTTGGCGCCGTTTCTGGGGAGAGTGTTTAAGAGTGATGTCCTTTATTTCTTTTTTTCTTTTGCTGCGAAGAATTGGGTATTGAAAACGAGAGGTAATAAATTGTGTACTGGCAAGAAAAACGATTGCTCTCCAGCCCGCTTCTCAGCAATTGTGCATAGGCTAGTAGGATAGGTGCTCTTGTTTTATGACTAGGAAGAAAAAGATAGAAACAAATCACCCACTTAAATCCACAAAACCCAAAGGACCGGTGATCCTTGGCAGAACAACATATATAGATGAAATCATTAAGAAGGCTGAATCCTAGGCATCTGTAGGACCCAGAACCATTCCTACTCAAAGTGCTACTACACTCTCTAAGGCAGCATCCTCACCATCTGCAGCCCATGCCGAGATTCACAGTGAAACAGAAGGGTCTGAACAAAGCCTTCAGACTGCTGATCGTGTAAGTGCCGATCCTTCGAGAGAGCGAGGTTCTTGTAATTTATAGGAAGGGGAAGGAGAAAGCAGCAGTGCAGTATAGGTAAAAACTCCAGACCCTGGATCCCCTGAGAAAGTGGTTGAAATAGAGACACTCGGTATCCCAGATCGGGGACGTGCTGTAAGGCTTCCTCCGCATCCACTCCCTAATTCCACTAAGATTATTCCTCCAGAACAAGAAATCCCTAAATATTATTGGCATATCTTTGATCAAATGGAAAATAATCAGAACCAGAATCAGAGGCAGACATCAACATTGGAGTATCCCATTTTTGATCATGCTGCAATTGCCCCTATGAAAGCCATTCTCTCACAAAACATCCCCACCTTCCATGGGTTGAACTCGGAAGATCCTGATGAATTTTTATTTGAATTCAATGTCTTATGTATGGGATATGAATACACCACTGACACTCAGAAACTCAAATTATTTCCCTCTACCTTGAAGGGGACAACATTACGTTGGTTCATGGGGCTCGGTGGAGGAACCATTAATAACTGGGACCAGATGAAGAACACTTTTCTTAACAAATATCAAGACTATTGTCGGACTTGAGAATTGAAAGATGAAATCTTCAATATGTCTACAAAAGACAATGAGACAATAGAAGAATACGTCGAAAGATTTCAATATAACTTATAAATGTCTCCATATACTACACTATCCAAAGACATCTTAAAAACAATGATGATTAAGGGAATGAAAGAAGAATGGGTTGAAACACTTAACATAATGGGAAAAGGGGACATCTACCAAGAAGAATATGATGATATTATTTCACTGTGTATGAGGTGATTTAGGGGTAGTATGCGAAGTAGGACAATCGAGTGAGACTTAGCTACAAGGGATCTTAAGAAGTCCGATGGCAACGTGACCAGAGCAGAATTTGGTAATTTTCTAGAAGATTTCAAAACTGATATCTTGGACACCTTGACAACACAACTAGATGTCCTCCAAGCCAAGCATAAGCAAGCTATAGCAGAACAAAACTTGGGCGTGTTTTTCCCACGCTGTTTGAATAAGCACAACCAAAGGGAATTTCCATTAGACATGGTCCAGACATGCGCTATTTGCACCAAGGAGCATGCCACGGACCATTTCCATTCACTTCCGGGGCTAAAAGAAGTTTTTAAAGAAGCAGAAGAAGAAACAGAACCAGTCTATCTAATGAACCAACGTCGAAAATGGCAAGCACGACTAGGTATGCCATAAGACCTGCCTTAGTTCTTTTCTTCTCTGCAGTTTAACCAGCAAAACTCTGCAACAGCTTGGCAGAACCAATCACCTTTATCTACTTGGCCATCTCAATCATTTCCTATGCCACCTTGGCTAGAAAAACCTCTTCAGGAAATAATTGGCCAAGTTTTCCTTGTTCTCCTCCTTATTGGAAAAAAAATCCCTATCAATCCCAGTGGCCGACCTCCCCTTCACAAACCACAAATTTGCCTCAAAACTGGCAGCGGCCTCTGGGAATGACCAACCTACCGATGGGGATAGGAGTTCAAAATCAACCTACATTACCAGCTCCATACCCAGTCCAGTATAACCCTCAGCCTATCATACGACCTCAATTTCTGGCTCAACTCAATCCTAATCCTAACAACAAGCCAGTTCAGCTAATTCAGATTGTAGAAAATCCAAACCTCAAAACTGAACAGAAGCAATGCAATGAACTAAGGGTGAGATCAAGACGTGTTATTTCACCAACAGAAGGTACGACCCTGCCACAACTTGAACCTGGAACTCTGACAGAGCCTAGACAAACAACTATGACTAAAACAGAGGTAGAGCAGGGAAGGGAAACGGTTGATCTAGGGAAACCTGAAAACCTTATGATTTCTCCCCCTCCATTCCCTGAAATATTAACACTACCTAGACCTATAGTCTCTCCAGATTTCGATATCCTAGGGTAATTAAATAACCTTTGCATTAAAATTCCTCTTTTGCAGGCTATACAAGACATTCCTATCTATGCCAAGACAATTAAAGAGCTGTGCGGAAAAATCAGGTGAGGAAAGCAAAAACTGTACCCACTGTTCATGTGGTAGGGGCACTATTTGACTTACTGTTGGGTAAGGAAACACTCGTGAAATATGAGGATCTAGGGAACCCCATAGTAACTATGAAAATATCTGGCCACTCCTTTCCAAACACATTGGTTGACTTAGGGGCGACCATTAACATCTTAACTACAGAGACCTGCGAGAAGTTAGGCATAACAAGATTAGAACCCACAACTACTTTGCTAGAACTTGCTGACAGATATGTTATCTGACTAGAAGGAATATTACAAGACATCTTGGTTTCTGTGGACTCATGGGAGTATCCAGCTGAATTTTTAGTTATCAACCCAAAAATTAGGATGGATGGACACCCCTTGATACTTTGATGACCTTGGTTGGCAACAACCGATGCTTATAGAGGCGGCCGGATGGGAAACATGACCATTGCTAGAGGGGATTCCATAAAAAACATTATCATTTACCCACCTGCCAAACCAAGTCTACCCATGGTAAATATTCATAGACATCCACATGCATACTGGGAACAAAATATCCGTTCACCGCTGACAATAGTTGAAGCTCTTTAATTCAAAGATCAAACTAAAGACAATGTAATCAATAACTTCATGAATCAACCATCTACGCCTGGAAAATTAAAATGCCAAATGTTAAAAATAGTTCTTGATGATGAACCACAAGAAGACCCCTTGGGAGACATTGATAATCAACACATACCCACAACCGCTGTGCGCAACAACATACCAGTTGAAGTTGAGCGAGGGAAAGTTTTAAATATCAATGGCAGTCTGGATAGTGACCAAAAACAAAAGCTCATAAAGGTTCTACAGAAGTATTAGGGAGAATTTGCTTGGGACTACCCAGACATGAAGGGTATAGACCCTCAACTATTCACACATCACATCTATACTGACAAGGAGGCTCGGCCTATTCAGAAACCTCAACGAAGGCTAAACCCACATTTGAAAGACATTGTAAAAGATGAATTGCAAAAGCTATTGGATGTAAACTTCATTTATCCTATCTCAGACAGAAAATGGGTCTCTCCTCTAGTAGTCGTTCCTAAGAAGAATGGGAAATGGAGAATATGTGTGGATTACATAGAACTGAATAAAGCAACACAAAAGGACCACTTCCCCCTTCCTTTTATTGACCAAGTACTCGATACATTGGCAGGGAAACGATTATTTTCCTTTCTTGACAGGTTCAACAGTTACAATCAAATCTAGATAGCCCTCGAAGACCAGGATAAAACAACCTTTACCTGCCTATGGGGTACATTTTCCTACAGGGTATTACAATTTAGACTATGCAATGCCCCAACAACCTTCCAAAGAACTATACTCAACATTTTTTCTGATTTAATAAATGAAGGACTTGAAATTTACATGGACGACTTTACCCCATATGGAGATGAATTCGATCAAGCACTAGAAACACTAGAAAAGGTATTGGAACGATGTATTGCTACCAGATTATGTTTAAGCAATGAAAAATTCCACATGATGATGACCGAAGGAGTAATCCTAGGACACTACATCTCTGCAACTGGAATACAGGTAGACCCAGAAAAAATAGAAGTAATCCTTTTATTTGCCACTCCTTGTATGCAGACAAAGGTACACAGTTTTCTTGGATACACAGGGTACTATCGCAGGTCTATAAAGAATTTTTCACAAATCGCTGCACCTTTGTATGCATTAACTGGAAATGTTGAATTCCATTGGTCTGATAAATGTGACACTACTTTTACAAATTTAAAGAAACTAGTCTCGACAACACCGATCTTACGTGGTCCTAACTGGAAGCTACCCTTTCACATTTCTTCGGATGCATCCGATACAACGATAGGGGTATTTCTTGGTCAAGAAGAAGACAAAAAGCCCTATGCTATTTATTATATCAGCAAAAATCTCACTCTTGCTAAATTAAAATATATAATTAATGAAAAAGAGTTCTTGGCTGTCATTTATGCTATCAATAAATTTAGACATTATATAATTGGCTATCAAGTACTCCTGTATACTGATCACTCTTCCATTAGATATCTCGCCAATAAACCAATTACAAATGGGAGAATAACTCGTTGGTTGCTTCTTTTGCAGGAATTCGATATAACTATCAAAGACCGTCTAGGGAATGAGAACGTGGTTGCATACTTCCTATCTAGAGTTCCCAAAATAGATGATACATTAGCGATGGACGATCAGTTTCCTGACGAACATCTGTTTGCTGTAGCAGTAAAAACACCATGTTTCACAGATGTAGCAAACTACCTGGTAATAGGAAAGCTGCCCAAACATTTAACCTCAAGGGAACATAAGCTGATTGTTCAGTATAGTGCTAGATTTTCCTGGATCAGTGGATACTTCTTTCATACAGGAGCTAATATGCATATACGCAGATGCATCTAGGAAGACGAGATTTATGACATTCTACGGGCTTGTCATGATGAACCTTGTGGTGGCCATTTTGCAGATCGCAGAACGGGGCACAAGGTATTGAAATTGGCTTATTATTGGCCTACGATTTTTAAAGATGCAAAAAAATATGTCCAAGCCTACGATAGTTGCCAAAGAATGGGCCGCACAGGCCAAGCTGATGAAATTGAATTACGACCACAATTGGTAGTAGAACCCTTCGAACGATGGGCACTGGACTTCGTTAGGCCATTCAATCCGCCATCAAACTAGAAATTCTACATATTGGTTGCCATAGATTATGTAACAAAGTGGGTAGAAACAGTGGCCTTATCAAGAGCTACGGAAAAATATGTGATTAATTTTCTTTTTGAGCTATTTGTGTGATATGAATTACCACGGGAAGTGATAACTTATGGAGGGGCACAGTTTGTGGGTAAAAAATTACAACCACCGTGAAGAATCACCATATTATCCATAGAGTCACGTCTCCCTACCACCCGCAGGAAAATGGGCAGGTTGAAAGTACTAACAAAGTCCTTAAGGAAATTCTCACTAAAATAGTATCAACACATCGTCGAGACTGGGCTACTAGACTTCCAAAGGCCTTGCGGGCTTACCACACAATATGGCGAAACACCACTGGATATTCCCCATATCATCTGGTATTTGGAAGAGAGTCTATTTTTCCTATCAAATTCGAAATAAAGACTCTAAGGACAACCCAGGAGGTAAGGCTGGACTTGACGGAGGCCCAGTTTAGAAGATTCCAACAAATAAATGAATTAGATGAAATACGACCATTGGCTTTGCAGCGCACCAAAACCATCCAACAAAAACGAGCTAAGTGGCATGACGACCTCATAAAAAAGAAGACATTCCAGAGAGGAGATTGGGTGCTTCTCTATGACTCCAGATTCCAAGATTTTCCGGGCAAGTTACAAACAAGGTGGCTCGGTCCATACGAAATTCAGGAAGTACACAAAAATCGTACCCTCACCATGACCACCATAGACGGGTCTGGTTCTACATTCCAAGTCAATAGGCACATAGTGCTCCTCTATCACAAACCTCTTACAAGGGAGTCTTTCTTCCAACAGGTACACAATGATCCCATTATCCAAATTTTAGCAGAAAGGGGTGATAACCCCACAACTTTAAGCACATGAGAGCTTGCTACTTTTGTAAATATTGTATATAATTTCCTTGCAATTTTTTCTTATTGTACACTCTTCATACTCACAGTCGTATCCTTTTCCTTCATTTTCCTTTTACGTTTTTAGTTTTGTTGTTCAAATCTTTGAACGACTGTTGTTCAATCCAATTGAATAGCTGTGTCCTTTCACGTTTTTTTTGTTGTTGTTCAAGTATTTGAACTGCTGCTGTTCAATGCAATTGAAAAACTATTGTTCAATTGGATTGAACAACCGTGTCCTTTCGCGTTTTTATTTTTGCTGTTCAAATATTTGAACGGCTGCTGTTCAATTCAATTGAATAGCTGTTGTTCAATCGGATTGAACATCTATGTCCTCTTGCGTTTTTTATTTTTGCTGTTAAAATATTTGAACGACTGCTCTTCAATCCAATTGAACATCTATTTTTCAATTGGATTAAACAACTGTGCCCTTTTGCGTGTTTATTTATTGCTGTTCAAATCTTTGAACAACTGTTGTTCAATCGGATTGAACATCCGTGTGTCATTTTTGCTGTTCAATCGGATTGAACAACTGATTTTTTTCCTTTTCCTTAAGCATGATCCTTCTTCCTTTTTGATGATCTCTTCTCACAAAACCCAATCCTCATCCCACACCCTAACTGTAAAAGACATTTCTGAGTAAGGAATTGGCACCTAAAAAGGAGAAAAACAGTAATATTACTAATATGATGATCCTTTGGAACTTTAATGGAAATCTCTACTCCGAAAGCTGACATGGTACATCTATGCAATGAAGGGCTAGACATCTCTCGCTCAAACATGTTATCACATAATTCATAGTCTTCTAATGGTATATGTTTCTACACTCTTGAGTAGTATTTCCGTTTGACATAAAGATTTAGGAATAAGGAATATTAATTGTATTGGCATTATTTTTACTTCTCACACCATCCCTAACTATTAAGGAGTTAATGAGCCTCCCTTCATATATAAAGAATAAATATTATGTTTACATGAAATTTTTTTTTTTTTTTTTTTATAAAGAGAGAATAGGCGGTCTCATCATGAGCCAGCCTACCATGATCATATGGATTTAACATGTGACATGCCCACAATGGCCAACACAACAGGGTAATGATATTCTTGACAGCCCCAACTTCTTGAAGGACAGGAAGTTTCATCACGAGCCGACCTGATCACTCAGTTACAATCCCAACGAATGGCACTATGACTATCTGGCCACCACATCAGCACAATGGTCTCTTCATAAAACAAAGAAAAATGCCTACTTTTCAAAAAGAAGTATTATGTCTATATGAAATTTTTTAAGAGAGAATAGGGGGTCTCATCACGAGCCAACCTACCATGATCATAAGGGTTTAGTAGGTGACATGCCCACAATGGCCAACACACTAGGGTAATGAAATTTTCGAAAACTCCAACTGCTTGAAGGATAGGAGGTCTCATCTCGAGCCGACTTGATCACTCTGTTACAACTCCAGTGAGTGGCACCTTGACGATTTGGCCACCACACCAGCACGGTGATATCTCCATAAAATTGGTAAAATATTTACTTTTACATAGAGGATTCTGGCTCATTTTTAGGGTTAAAATAACAACCTTATCGAGGCTATGAACGCCTGCTGGAAGCAGTGGCTTTTCTTGTGGTATGAGAATATTTTTCTAACGATAGCCAATTAATCTTATATATATACCTTATCTCCTATTTTCATCCATTTCCAAGATAAACACACTACTTGAATAAGTGATAATACTATTTACCCGCATAAGTAACTATGAATGAACTATGCTTTCATGTTTGAATTATGGGATGATGGCACCAATCATTATCCATCACTGTCATGCTTCTGTCATACCATACCATTAAATAAGGACATCCTATCATAATAATTGTTGTATTGCTTTCTCCTCTTCTTCTGTCATTTCCACATGAGATACACTTATGAAAAATTCCAATTTTGACCTTTTCACTGCATGCATTCATAATTGTTGCAATCACTCCTCTTTTCTTGAGCTCCAAGGCCACAAACACCGTTCTCTCGTACAAACTGTGATTACTAATTTCTGACATTTTCTCCAGTATTCATTCATGATTGATCCAATCTCTCTTGTACTTAAGGATGCGGACACCCTTATTTCGAGAGAGGGGGTGTAAATATCCATAAATATTACACCTTCGAATTCCCTATACAAATTCCTTTGGATATGCTGATAAGACCAAAATATCATTGAAATTACGATATGAAGTTACATACATTTACGATAGAAGGCTACAATTTCTTTTTTCTCTCTCATGCAGTGTTTATTCTAACCAATAGGGCCGAAAGAAACACAGACAGAGGGAGAAATTAGCTCAGATAACACATCAGCCATGGGAGGAAACTCTCTCCGAAATGAACCAACGACCTTCCCAATCTCAGACACAGCTCACACCATTCTTCAGCAAGTTGGCTGGTTGCCATACCTACACAAATTTCAAGGGTTTGACACAGAAATAACAGTTTAATTCCTGCAGAACCTTCAGGAGGGACATACCAGACTCAGAGGAAGGATTATATCGGTCACAGAGGATATCATCGCTGAAGTCACCAGAATACCAGGAGAGGGAGAAAGATGGACTGAAAAACACCTTCTTCTATGGGAGGCAATTGTAACATACCAAGATCCAGGAGAACCATTGGAATGGAAAGGAAAGGGGATTAACCCCGTGTCCCTACAACAAACTTGGTAGGAATTGGCAGCATTCATCTAGAGATACATCACATGCGATGGAGGCCAAGACATGGTAAAACCCCGCCAACTCAAATTGTTAGCTATTATTAAAAGAAAAATTTCAGTTAATCTCCCTTATTTCTTGAATTCTGTATTACATGAAACTGTTGTTTGAATTAGAAAGGCTAAAAACCCCCAAGCAGTCGTTAGCCACCATGGCTTAATCAAGTTAATTATCATTCATGAGCTAGGAAAATAGCAGACATCCTGTGACAACTTTTTTAACCCTACCGTGCATGCCCCTGAGGAAAACCCTGTTGGAACAGAAATTGAGCTTCCTAGAATAAATATACCTAGGAGAGCAAGAGGAAAAGGACCCGTGCTTCAACTTCAGAACCAGGGAAGCGAAGACGGTTTGAAAGACTGCAATTACGGCAAGACACCTTGGAATTTCCGGATGAGGCAGGGCCATCCCATACACCACCTTCAAGCCCTCAAAACATACCCTTACAAGACTATGAAGAAGAGATGTCTCGAGTCCTAAAGAAAATGAGGGAATCTTGTGAAATTAGAAGCCCATCTAAACAAGTTGAGGAGCAAGAGGAACTGTTGAATCAATCTGCCACTGCTAGCAGCTCTGGCTGCATTGAAATATTGCCCCACCAAGATGAATCGCAGGCTTTTAGGGACTTATTTCCTCCCGATATTGGGTGAATAGGGAAGATGAGGCGAAAGGGGTAGCCAAATCTGAAAACCAGTCAGGAGACACCATCCCCTTTGAACAAAATGCAAGAATGGAGACAGTCTCCCTAACGCCTGAAGGGAACACTATCTCACCCAACCGAGACATTAATGCAGAAATAAACTCTGAAATGCAGGAAGGAAATATCATCACTGATAACCTTGGCACTGGCACCAACGTTCTTGCAAAAGAGGTTGCTGCTCCTCCATCCCCTGCCAAAACTGTGCTAGAAGAGAAATTAGCTGAAAAGAAGTTAAGGAAAATGAGCAGGACTTGTAGGAGGTTAAGAAAATTGATAAACCATCTGAAGAAACAATTGAAGGAAGTAAGCAGGGCTTGAAAGCCTAAGAAATAATTGGTCACCACAGAAACCTAAACAAAATTTGTCAGCCAATTGATAGACACTGCTGAGATTGAGGTACAGACTGACGTAATAGACACTGCTGAATCTTCTGTGCAGACTAGGCTGGAACGTACAGAAGAAAAGGAAACCCAAACGGAGGAGGCACATGCTTACACTCCCCTAGTAGAAAATGTTGCTAATAAAATATTGCATAATGAATTAATTCAAACCCAACATGAATTGGCACAATGCAGAAAGGAAGTGGTACCCGCACAAGAACATCAGGCACTATTAAAGAAATTCAAAGACCTTTCTGCAACAGAGGATGAGACATTTTCTCAACTCAGAGAAGAAAAGGTGAAGGTAAAGAAAGCACAGGATCATGTGGAACAAGCCAAGAAGAAAAATAGTATGGTTTGCTCTCTGTACTCTGATGTACTAACATGTAGGGCACCAGCCACCAACTATGCCCTATTCTTAGTAGAACGGTATCTACTACTGAAAATCAAGGCTGTCAGGGCAGGGAAGCCCACGACTTTTAAAACCATTGAGGAATTATTCCAATGTTGCAATGAGCAGAATGAGAAGGTCCAATATCTCTTGTGTGAATTATACTTGCAAAACTTCTTCATAGAAGAGGATAGGGACAGTAATCCCAACCCCTTTATAGGGGACATTCAGTTCCAGGCTTTCCTCTCTTTTGCCAAGAACTAGAATCGGTGGGCTAAAGCCTACAACATTTTCCAGAAGAGGGAGTGTTGAGTCTCAAAAGTGTTTTCCATATTCATACATATTTCCATTATGTCATAACCATTTAGCTCTTATTTCATAGCCATCTGACCTAAAACCCTACATCAAGTAACCATTTTCATAAATATATGGGTTAGGATCTTTGTTTTCCAAAGTTATTTATTTTATGTATTTAAAGTGAATTTATGATTAGAAACTAGAAAATTAACATAGTTTCATATATATATATATATATATGTGTTATGAGTTTTGTGACATGTGTAGGTCAAAAAGGAGACTTCTGAAAGACCCTTATGTGGCACTCTAAGGACAAATTCGAATTTGGTTGGAGAAGATCATGGGATCATGAGGATATGTGTCTCATTTCCTTGTTGTATTGAAACTCTAAGAGGATATGTGTCTCATTTCTTAGTTGTGTTGAAACTCTAGAAAGACATGTGTCTTATCATTTCCTATTTTGATTGTAACTCTAGATATGGAGGGAGAGATTCATGGACTCCCATTAATGAGATAGCTCCTCATATTTTGTATAAATAGGAGAAGCTTTCTCCTATCATGGGTAGTGAAAAAATAGTGAAAAATAGGAGAAGGAAAATAGAGAGTGTTTTGTAACAAAGCTTAAGATGGAATGGGATGTAGATTTGTGAAGTTTTTCAATAAAGAAGTTCCTTGATGGTGTTTTGATTACAATTTTAAGGAGTTGAAGAAGGATTACACCAAATTGGTAGCAGAGGGCCCCTGCTATTCAAGGAGGTTTTGCATGTTTTCTAGATAAGTTGCTTTCAATTCTGTTTTGTCATATTTCCTTACTTAGATTGCTTTCTGAAATCATAGCTTTTAGCATTATTTTTCATGTCATTTGCTTAGATAAAGGATCCTTATGATATTGCAGTTAGTCTCTTTCTCAAGCTCTTCCAAAACATTTTTATTAAATGAATGGGATTCAATTGTGATATTTTGAGTTATTAGCATTTCATTATCTGTTATTTAGTTTTTAGTGTTTACATTATATTTCTTTAGGCAGAGTCAGTAAGAGGGATAGAAGCTTCTGGTTTCATCCTTTCTAGTAAAGGTGAAATAACCAGTAAAATCCCCTACTGTCAATCTCTGTATAAGAAATATTTTGTTCACACAATTTTAGATCAGATTCCTCATTATACTGTAATTAGTCTCTTTCACAAGCTCTTCCAATAAACCTTTAATTCACGAATGGGACTAAGTTGTAGTATTGTGAGTTATTGATTGTTTTGCTTCATAGAAGATCCTTATCACATTATGATTAATCTCTTTCAAAAAGCTCTTCCAATAAACCTTTCATGAATGAGATTTAGTTGTAATGTTATAAGTTGTTTCAGAATTTCATAGGAGATCCTTACTACATTATAGTAATATTTTTCTCAAGCTCTTCCAACAAACCTTTGTCAAATGAATGAGATTTCACTATAATGTTTTAAGTTACTGTTCTGTTTTGCAATTATATTAAAAGATCCTCATTATCTTACAACCATTCTTTTTCTTAAAAGCTCTTCCAACATATCAATATTAGATGAAAGAGATTTGGTTGTATTATGTTGAGTTAATTAGCATTTTTTGTTTTGCAATTAGATTAAAAGATCCTCATTATCTTACAGCCATTCTTTTTCTTAAAAGCTCTTCCAACATATCAATATTAGATGAAAGAGATTTGGTTGTATTATGTTGAGTTACATTTCATTTGCAAGCTAGGATATCCATGGATTAGAATGTTCTGTTTTTCACCATTTTCCTAATTAGGGATAGAATTTACAATTACACTCTGTTTTGAGTCTAAGGTTTCCTTTTCTTTTCTTTTTGACATAGATTTGATTTCATCTTTTGAACATAAGTACTAAAAAGAAAAAACCCCCAAAAAAATCAATAAAATACATACAACGAAGTAAGGAAGAGGTCACTTAAGCACATATAGTGCACCACACTTCATCAGTTTACTAGCCCTGGTTGATAATTTATGTTAGCAATTTAGGACACTAAATTGACTACACAGGGAGAATGGCCTAGAATTATGGGTTAGAGGGGAGCCTACTAGACCCCTGTACCTATTCACCCATCATAAGAATTTCATGCAGAGGAAGGGAGTAAGGACTAGACTGGGACCTATCCACAAGGATATCATACAACATGGGTGGGAGTATTTCGAGGACATTCAGGAAGAAAATTTGGTAGCATCCAAATAGAGGTGGATGGCCTCCACGAACAATGTGAAAAACAAAGAGCCATTTGGCTACAGAAACTTCAAAGCAGCTGCCTCCAGATTCCTTTTATACAACAATCTAATCTTCAACATGGGCTCTAAATGGATAGGATTCAAATACAAATGCCCTCTCATCTGGTACCCCCTAAGGGTTATGATAATGATTATGAGCTGCCAGAGGGGAACATAAACTCCGCCTTTGCAAAGATCAGACAGAAACATGGTTTCAGATCCTATAAAGAAGAAGTCTACCCTGCATATTCTCTGACCCAATTACACCTCAACCATTTGTTTGCTCGAGGACCTGCAAATAGGTAAGAAAGGGAGTATGTTGGGTCGAGAATAAGGTACATTTTCATCCTATCTTTACCACGAATTGTTATGTACTTTTATAAAATTTTCCTCATCTTAACAATAAAGGAAAGGAAATTAATGTAAAGTTAGGACAAAATGAACTGACGATAAAAGGGATGTTTAACAACGGGAAATTGACTTGTTGTATCTTTATTTACAAAAAAACAAAGCAGCTGAACTGATGATAACTGGAAGATAGCTGAAAAAGAGAAAAAAACGGAATCATGATGGCTCCCATGGGCTGGCGGAAGATGAAAAGGCACATTCATGCTTGAGGAACTCAAACAACAACCACGAGCAGTAGGATCCCGTATGGAAAAGATCTGTTACCACTGTGGAAATCGCCTTTAAAAAGGCTGAAGACGGACAAAATAGATAGATATGAATAGAGATTTTCTTCTGTAATAGACGTATAAGGAAAAAATTGTTCAGTTGTATTAATGTATTAATCTTCAGCTTAATAAATATTTTGGTGTTTTTGAATAGTCAATCTCTGAGTTTTCCTAAGCGGTAGACTTCTGGTGGCTTTGGGCCTAGCCCTGGGAATTTCTTCGCTAACCTCTGTGCTATACGTTCAATTACAAAACTTATGTTTTAGTCATCTAATGCATTTCGTGAGATATCATTTAATTGGTTGAATTGTGAACATAAGATGCTACATATTTCTCTTTCATTAGAATAGTTCATCATTCGTGCTTTCTTTCTTATAGTCAATGTTTTCATAATCGTTAGATGCTTTCATCATTTCCCAATGCTTTTATACTCGTTTCATTAGTTTTAGCATGACTGTTGTTCATTTATGTACATAGTTCAATTGGATCTTTTAATTATTATTGCGAAGTGTCTAGTTGCTGTTTGATTCAAAGAGATGTCACCTATTAATTTAAAGGATAATTCCATTGAAAAATTTAGATAAACAATTGTTGTTCAATTTATTCAAGATGCTGTTCAATTTATTATGATTTATGTTTGTTATAGGTCAATTTGGGCACCATTCCCAATGACCTGGTTAATTGGGCATCATCTCTAGGACTGATGATCAAAGGGTCTATCATTCCCTATCATCTCAGTTGCTATATGCCCTAAGACAGAAAACAAGACAAATCAAACAAGACGTTCATCAAGCAAAGGTTTCCATGGTTTGAAGCTTATTATTTAGCATATGAGAGCTCACCAACGCAGGATAAAAGGGGCCTAAGTGCATTGCATATGCAGGTAGCCCCATGCAAGGCTGATCTACAAAGCACTTCCCGACATTCAAAGGTGTGTTGGTCACATTGGGAGCTAAATTCTCATTGTTCTAGAATCTCCACTTGGTCAGTGCCTTCTAGAAGAGTTCACATGTGTCAAGCTTCGGATCCAAGTGTCCATTTGACATCTACATGAATGGAAACATGTATTGCCTATTTTTGGAACGCTATTGATTGCAAAACAACCTATAGTTCATCTATAAATTGAACACAGATCTAAGTGTTTGAGAAGGAAGAATTTGAGTAGAGAAATGCTAGAGAATTTTCAATTGAGAGTTTGATTTGTGGAGCTGCTGCTGGAGAGATTTATGCTGTGATGAGACTTGGGAACTTTTCTGGAAGGTCACTTCAAATCAATCACTAGGTTGTAACCTCTCCTTCTATCATCAATAAAGAGTACTTCTTGTTTTTCCCTACATGCATATATGTCTACTTTGATTTTCCATATTGTAAGATCTTGGTTGATGAATGTAGTTTATGCTTAACTGATGTAGCTAACTAGCTTGAATAGATATCTATATTATTGCATCTTCTGCTGTTTCAGTGTTCTTTCTTGCAGGAAGCATTCAACCAACGAACCACTTGAATTTGAAGCTGTAGCAGGAGCGACAAAAGGAGCCATTTGGAAGCGACTGAAACAAGTAAGCCTCCAATCCTCTCTGTGTATCTATTTTGAGTTAGGAGAAATGGTAGTATAGTTTTTCACCTGTTTTTCTAGACTAACACCTGTCTAGGAAAGTGTAATTTATCCGTAGATTACAATTTTGGCCCAACTAACTGGCGACTCCGCTGGGGAGAATTTCTCTTGGTTTTAGGTGTTTTAGTCTCTGATTTTCTTTCTAAATCTACCCAGTAGCTATTGCACATAAAGATTAGATTTTTTCAGACCTTTATTTAGAAAGACAGTGAGCCAAACAATAGCTTTTTCTTTTTTTACTGCGCCCAACGCACCCTTAGTCAGGGCACAATGCTTTGCAGAGCACTATCTCCCTTCCAAGCCTACGTTGCAAAGCATTGTCTCCCCTTGGAGACTGCGTTGGCTCCTGAAAGGGACCAAATTCCCTTGAATCTGACTTTGTAACTTGCTTCAGTTATGTTTGCTGTTGTGTTCTAAAAAATTTGATGCTCAATTGACCGGTGACTCTATATACTTCTTCCTCCTTTGGCTGAAAATTTGTTCAATGTTTGTTTAGAAAAGTTTTTCTTTATCATTGACAAGTTGATTTCAAAGTATTTTTTATGTTCGCATTAAGAATCGTTTGATTTAAAAATAGGAAATTGTCATAAAATCTTCATTTCCTTAATAGGTGAAATTGTTGTTGAAATCCTCATTTTTCCAAATTGTTGTTTGTATTCTTCGTTTCTCGAAAGCAAAAAGCATTTCAATTATTGATCTAGTGCACCTAGTTTCTTTTCTACATTCATAACATTAAGGAAACTGAAAATAAAAACTTGCATTTGGATGTAGGATTGTGTTTTTTGCAAAAGGAACATTAGGAAATATGCATTTAGTTTGTGATTCATTGATTTTGTTTTTGTTCATTGATTTGTTTACTCACAAATTACTTGCTCTCTTTCCAAAAAACTAGCGTTCTCTTACCTTAGTAGCTAGGTTCTTCATTGAAAAACCTGAAAGTGAAAGTTTGTTTATCATTCTTAGCTTACATTTTAGGAATTTAATATACATCATTGTTACACAACAATTTGTCACCGTCACTGCAATTCCCCGTCCCGCACATTGGAGGGCTTATTTCGTGACCTGTGAGTAGTGACATGATCTAAAAACACTTTCATGGAATTCCCCTGAACATGGACTTTCATTCCTCTAAAGAAAACTCCTTGTGAAAAACCCTAAAAATAGCCTTTTTATCCTTGGCGCGACTGATCAGTGTCATACCCGCGCCAATGGGGGAAATCCTCCAAAGAGGGCGCGCCAACTGGCGCACTGTCTCAGCGTTGTACCCGCGCCAGGCTTAATAAGGAGTGTTTTTTAAAAATAAATGATTGAAGATTGACTCCAACAAACTCCTAAACTGGACTCTAAATCGAGTTGGGACGTTTGGCTCTGGTTCTCCATGTAGAGGAAGTGGTTTTCCACCTCTCATGGAAGCTTCCTTAAGGATAGGGCCAATCCCATGATTGTAGGGATCCCAACTCCCCTTCCACCATCTATATAAGCTTGCCATTTCCCTTTGCAAGCTAGTCTCCAAGAGCCTTCATAGCCTAAAGAATGCTGCAATAGTCCTGATAGTGCCAAATTAGTAGCAAGGAGATTGACGATCGAAGAGAGAGGCTTGTCCCCATTCCCGACAAGCTTTACCGAGACGTATTCTGCTGACGACCCCCCGAAGGAAGATTCAGCGTCAGAGCCAGGTTGTATTTTCCTTTGTATGAATTAATGGTAAGCGACTATTGGTTATGGTTCCACTCGTATTGTTCATTATGATCATGAGTTGTGTCTTCTCTGACTGATACATAATTGCATATATCGGGTTCTACGCTTGTGTTTGTTGTGTTTCTTGTGTGTGCAGGTGTTCGATCGCAGTGAGCGAGAGGATTGTGATCTGCTGGAGCAAGGAAACGGGAGTGCCATCTTCTCTACAAACAACAGTGTTGGACTTGAGGTAGGCCTTCATCGCAAGTTGGTCTATTGCAATTAGGAACTTGCACCTTAGCGTGGTATGATTGTTGCTAGACCCGATCTGGGCTAGTAGGGATCGTCTCTGTCCGCAGAGGGGATTTACCTCTACAACAAATTAGCGACCCCGCTGGGGAGTCAGCTTGTTGTTTGCTTTATAAACTACAGACGGAGCCTGAAGTTAGCCAGATAGCCTTCGAAACGATCTTGCTCTGCATTAGCAAAAGTAGATGAACGCTGCTTCAGTCAATCTTGTCTTTCGGTCGATTCTTGAATTTGCCTACTTGATCAGCTCTTTTGGCTGGCTCTTTTCGTGAGTTTGGCTTTTGGTTTGAGATTCAACATCACTGGTCTATTCCTTGGATTTCTCTTTTTTTTTTCCATAGTAAACTTGACTGGCGCACTTATTAGCCTGACAGTCGCGCCAATTGGCGCTAGTTGCCAGTTTACTACCCGCGCCAATCCTGTTATGGCGCTAGTTTCAGCCTGACAGTCGCGCCAATCCTGAAGGTGCTAGGGTTTGCTCTGTTCTGAGCTTTTTGAGCTTGATCTGTGATTTTGGTTTCATTTCTTCGAATGCCTGAGTGTTCTGGAGCCTTGTTTCACTGACTGTGACCTTCGTCCTTTGGTTGTTTGCCCGTTTCTATCGATTTTACATTCTAGCCCTAGGGCATCTAGGTGCTATTGTGCGTCGAGCCTCGCTTGGGAGTTTGTGGTTTCTATCTGTTCAGTCAACTTTATGATTGCTTCTCTAAATTCATTTGGTGGTTGTCTATTGTTTTATTGCGTTATTTGAGTGATTGGCTTCTTCTTCATTCGAATTCCGCCTTGTCTCGTTTTGGGCCTAGATTACATGGTTCATTTGAGTCTTTGGGATTCTTTTGGTTTTGAGAGATTGTTTTGTCAATTTGAGGTCTGATTGTGTGCTTGCATTGAGTGAAATTTGATTGCTTTTACTCTTTTTCTTTCGCTTCTCAAATTGCTTGTTTCATTAGTTTTCATTTTGTTTAGTGCCCTTTGCTCTTAAACATTGAAAATACCAAAAATATCTTTTGCTTTTGATTAGTTAATGAAAATCGAATCTTTTTTGTGTCATTAGTGATTTGTAACTTTGAAAGAAAAGCTTTTAGTTTCCATTAGCTGCATTAGAGACGTTATTGGTTGTTGTCTGATCATTTTTTCATTGTGTGAAAAGCTCTTAACCCTCTCGTAATTAGATTTCATTGAATGAAATGATATACTGTGGCATGTAGTGTGCATTTAGGAGATTTTGAGAACGCAACACTCGCTAGGACCTGAAAACCGAAACATAATTGAAGATAAACATTAAAATTTATTCAATTTACACTAAGGCAACATTGGAACATTAACGAAATATTTAGAGGTCTAGGCTAGAGACGTGTTCCGACGTCTTTAAACCTAGTAGTTGTCGTTCGCCTCTTGGCTTTAGACAGCACTAGTACGGACTTGTGCTCCCCATACCATCGCGTATATAAAGGGAGACCCCACTAGGTTTCTATCCTTTGTCAATAGGAAGCTGAGTCTGCCGCCCTATACCCGTGATACACCAGACACAACATTCGGGGAGATTGCCTGCACGTACGTTAAGTCCTTGGTTGATTTCTCTTTTATTTTGAAACCAAGGTGTATATTGCAGTTCACGGTTATTTGGTACACCCTTTGCCTAGCATTCCTGAGCAGTCATTTTGATCTTATCTGACTCCTTAAATTTGAAAATATCACCAAGCACTTGTCCTTTCACGCTTGCTTCAAAACTGAAAGAGATAGAGTCATCTTTCATCCGTTTCTCGACTCTTAAAACATGAAATGGTGAAGTTTCTAAGCTTCAATGTCGTAAAATAAATCACCCACGATCACACGCCCTGTTAGATCTTGCTTGTTAGCCGTTTGATTGTGTGCCTTGATTCTTTTTCAGCCCGTGTGTTGTGTTTGATCTTTTCCTTTGGTTATTATTGTCATAGTGGCAGAACCCTTAGTTTCGTCTACTGGTAGTCCATATACAGATGATTCATCAGAGGTCTCGCAATCCTCTGCTGAACATCAGCAGCCCATTGTTTCCGAGTTTCCCGACGGGGGACCGGTTTTGTCTGAGCTTCACTTTGGAGGACCAGTTGAGTTCAATTGGCCCTTATCCGACCCTTGGTCTGGATTTGGAGTAGGGGAACATATCCCTCCTCTTACATCATGTTTTCCTTTTCTAGCTACTATTATTCCTCCTAGTCCTCGTCGTCTATTACGAGATCTAGTGGCAGGTTCAGATATGAGTGCATCCAGCGATTCTCCTAGTGAGGAAATCCCCACGTCTGGTGAAGATTACCAGTTGTTCCCAGAAGACAACCCCGAATTATCTGTCATGTCTTCGCCCGGTCCTTCACTACCAGTAGGGTATAGATCTTTGAGTCAGATTATGACCGCCGTCGCCTCTATGGGGATATCAACTCCTTCTACAAGGCCGGTTATTCCTTCATTGGGAATGTCTCGTAGGACCATCCAGAACACCTTCGCCAGATTTTTCTTCGCTGTCGACGCTATAATATCTGGCTTAACCCTCATAAATGCGTCTTTTATGTGGATTCTGGCCGTCTTTTGGGGTTTATATTCTCCAAGGACGGGATTCACCTTGACCCTCTAAAGGTCGAGGCTATTATTAATCTCCCATCACCCTTCTCTTTACACCAATTGCAGAGTTTGTAGGGAAAAGCTAATTTCCTTCGACGCTTCATCCCGAACTACGCAGAAGTGGCCAAAGGATTCACGCGTCTTTTAAAGCAACACATTCCCTTTCGCTGGGACAAGATTGCTCAACGATCCTTTGAGAAGCTTAAGACGTTACTTGTTAATGCTCCGTTGCTTCGTCCTCCAAACTATCACCGTGATTTCACTCTATATTTGGCCGCCACGTTTAGCACCATAGCTATGGTTCTGGTGCAGGATGATGATGATGGAAATGAACACATTGTTTATTATCTATCACATAATCTTCTCGACACAGAAACACGTTACGCTCACGTCGAGAAATTGGCATTAGTCGCAATGCAAGCTGTGCAACGTTTTCGCCATTACATCATACTGCGTACAGTAACCGTGGTTTCGGATTGCAACCCCATGATGTACATTCTATCTTGAAAATTACTGGGGGGAAAATACTCCAAATGGATCATTATCCTTCAGGAGTTTGACTTAGAGTTTACCACTTCTAAGTTGACCAAATCACTGGTTTTTGTGGATCTCATTTGCTCCCTCCCGACAGACTCCACCCCATCTCACTCTGAGGAACATATCCTAGACGGAACCCTCTTCCTTATCAATACTTGCGATCCATGGTATGGCGATATTATTGTATATCTTCAAACATCAACGTTCCGGTCTGAGTTGACCAAGGATGCCCGACGTCAGATTTGGCATCAGTCTCAACCCTACTGTATTGTAGGAGATACTTTATACTGCGTTGGAGTAGATTCGGTGCTCCGCCGGTGCCTCACCCTGGAGGAGGCTGAAAGAGTCTTGAATGACTGTCACAGTGGCACCTGTGGCAGTCACATGTCTGGATATGCCACCGCCCAAAATATTCTGCGTGCGGGCTACTTCTGGCCGTCGACATTCAAATACTGTATTGTTGCAGTCCGAAAATGTCATTCTTGCCAGGTTTTTCAGCGCAAGATGCGTGCGCCACCTCTCCCTCTGCACCCTGTCATTACTGTCGGCCCTTTTGCAAAATGGGGTGTATATTTCATGACGTGTAACCCTCATTCGGCCGGGGGGCATGCATATATAATCGTCGCTGTCGACTACTTTACCAAGTGGGCCGAAGCTATGCCTACACTAGCCGCCGACGGTAAGACAACTGCCCAATTTATTTTCAACCACATTATTGCACGTTTCGGGGTCCCTCAGGCCATTGTTACAGATCATGGTACTCATTTTTGAGATTACATGATGGCTGAGCTGACATCAGGATTGGGCTTACGACATGATAGCTCAACGCCATATTACCCCCAGGAAAATGGCCAGGTTGAGGCTATGAACAAAGTTCTGGTCACAATGATTCAACGGACAATTGGTATTCATAAGTCCAATTGGCACCTCCAATTGTTCTCAGCTCTATGGGCCTACTGGACGTCAGCAAAGAGTGCGACCGGATTCACACCTTTCCAATTGGTGTATGGTCTGGAAGCAACTCTTCCGGTTGAGTGCGAAATTCCTTCTTTAAAGTTGGCTGTGGAACTTTTGCCTGACACTTCTCCTGAAGAAGAGCGTCTCTTGTATTTGGAACAGTTGGATGAAACCCGCCGCTTGGCTGCTTTAGTAATTGAAGCACAGAAGAAGCAGGTCAAAGCCCACTTTGATCAATTTGTATCTCCGCGTTCCTTTGTCGAAGGGGACCTCGTCCTCCTATACGACCAAGTGCACGACAAACTTGGAGCAGGCAAGTTCCAACCCATGTGACATGGGCCCTACATAGTAAAACAAGTGTTGAAAAATGGGGCTTATGAGCTCATTGATTACGAAGGAGTTCCGTTGGCGCAGCCTAGAAATGGGTTGTACCTTAAAAAATACTACACTTGATTTATTTTTTGGTGTGGTGTGTGTACATAGGTGTGTATATTCATTTGTGTGCATGTTTTGGTGTGGTGTGCCATGTAAGCATTTTTCTGCTGATCGGGTCTTCCTGATTGTGCAGATGTCTATTACTCCGTTTGTCGGTTTCGCGGATGGTGCCTCCCGCAGTACCAGGAATCTGTCCTCGGCAGCTTGGGTAATCTATGATCCTGCTGGTGAGTTGGTTAATTTGCAAGGTGTGTGTCTAGGGCCTACCACAAATAATGTCACGAAGTATAGTGCTGTTTTAGAATTATTGACTGAGGCTATTAACCTCGGCATTCATGCATTACTTGTGTATCTGGACTCACAACTTGTGGTATTACAATTTAACGGTCATTATTCAGTAAGAAACCCATCCATTTTATGTCTGTATCTACGTATTCGTTTACTGGAAAGAAATTTTGATTATATCACATATCAACACATACCCAGGCATATGAGTACATTAACAGATGCAGTAGCTAATTTGGTTTCAGATAGACATTTGCGCAACTTATAAACAAAAAACATCTTCACATGTAAAAAGATCCATCCAGAAATAGATATATAGATATGTGTGTCGAATAGTTTGCAGTACATCACATAAGTAAAAAATATACATGTTTGTCTGATAATAGCCGGAGACAACATGTCTCTCAAAAAATATGCATATGAAAGCCCTAAATAAGCTAATCAACATGGTGCTCATGTTAGCATGCCACTGCGCGCACCGATCGCCTCAGCAGTCTGTGAAGGCGACTAGGCACCCCCACAGTGTGTTGCTGGTAAGATAATGGGACGTCTTCCAGCCATGCATAGTCCGAAATCCCCTGGGCAATGCCCTCTAGGTTCTGGATCAGTTCGCTCCCTTCACCATCCTCATCTTGAGGGTCATGTACGAGATGGGTCCTCCGCGCAATGGGCGACATGCCCGCGGGCCTCTCTGGGCCAATGTCTGAATACACATAAAATTGTTGTTAGAACAGAAATGTATTACTAAAAAATCATAAATACATAAAAATCAAAAAGAGAATCATACCCAGCTCCTCATTCCATTCCTCCCCCTCCGGGAGCGGAAGATCGAAATCTCCGGTGAAATTGGTCCCAGCATAAGGCCAATCCTCGACCACGATCAATTGACACCGTAACCACCCAAAGAACTCGAGTCTCCAAGGCATTTGTTGACCTCCTCCTGACCTGGGCATAAGTGCTGCCCAGTGAGCCATCCTTGGCTCCCTCGGTATCGGATCGACAACTATTGCCCCTTGGCCTTGGAAAATGGGTAGTCGTTCCAGGATGAATGACACCAAAATGGAACTGTAGCCGAACTGCTTTAGTTTGGCTTGCTTGCATCTTGTTAGCTGCCTCTTGATATTGCTTGTCATTGCTGTAGCCCAATCAAACAATGTAGGATTCATACACTCGGAGGCTAGTATGAGTTGGGCCTTGGTTTCCTTGTGTGGAGGTTGCGATCCTGCAGCTCGTGTAATGGTATGAAGCACTACCCTGAGTGCTAGGTCGCGGACAGTGTGGATGTCCACCTTCCCGCTTCCCGATCCTGTTCGTGCCCCTGGGCACACTCTTGCCATTACCATCTCCATTTTCTCTCCGGAAGGTCTGCTGCCAGTTATGATTGGCACTAGACCTCTGCGCGACAATCCGGTTATAAAGTAAACATCAGAGACATCAAGAGCTAATACTTGGTCCCGAAGTTTGAATAATTCCTCATTTTCGTCCCATATGCTGACCAAGTACTGTAGCAGCTTAGGTTGAGCTCTTAAGCAGGGCGTAAGGAAGAATTTTTTGAGCCCAAAATTCTTGAGTGCATTCATACAGGCTTCGTTTTCCATAGCCATTTCATCTTCCTCCCCATGTTCCCTCTGCTTCCATTCGATAACCATTGTGCACGAATACTTGCATCAACATGATTAAAAATGCCTTGTTAGATCTCTGTTGCATTTGAAAATCCACATGGATAGCTCACGTTTTTAAAAATTAAAGCGGAAAATTGTGTTGCGCCATTGGTGCGACCCCTTTGTGAGCAAATGTCCATTGGCGCGGGTCCGTGCCCGATACCTGCGCCAATGGAGCGAGCCCTAAAATTTTAAAAAGGTTCCCCCCGAAGGTCTAATGTCTAATGGAAACTTATAAAAAATGGATTAAAATGGAGCTTAAGGGAGCGCCTTCTACCTGGAACAGACGAGGATCTGAATGATGTCCCGGATCAGTCGCAATCACCGCCACAAGTTTGCACAAAAACAGACCACTGTTGCTCTCCAAATGAGGTAAAAAGTAAAAGTAATTTTTTTTTACTATTGGAAGCCTATTTATAACTTTTTAAGTAAAAAATTAGGTTTTAAATGTCATTTTTGTCAATATTTTAATATATTTTTGTCGAAAAATGGATTTTACACTTGCTTTTCTGTGCAGCGATAGGTTTCTTCGCAGCTTCGACGGTGATACGAGTTGTATTTTATACTTTTTCGGACTCGGTAAAAACACAAAAAATTCATTTTGGAGTCATCTTTCAGCTCTTTTCTGACTCTCTAAACATGAAAAGATCATCGAGTCCCTTGTTGTTTTGATCTCGTTAAGGTGGACACGAAACAACATCTACCCAGTATACGTTTACCCCTTTTTCGGGCTGGGATGGATTACTTAAGAAAAAGGAATACCCTAGCCTATCGCGACTAGGAGGTTTTCTCAGACATAGTTTTCTACCTTTTTGGATCTGAGGAACTATCTACGAAAAGGGACCATTGGAGTTTCATTTTCCGCTATCTTTTCAAACTCTCTAAACATAAAAAGACACCAAGTTCTTCCTTTGTCAGACTCGTTAAACCCTGATGACATCGGATCCAGTCATAATGACGATATTCGAGTTTCTCCTTCCTAGGGCTCATTAAATGTACTAGGATGGATTCGTCCGAAGGGAAAAATTATATTACAAGCATATGCTATCCCCTTCAAGCTTGTTTTCAAAAATAATTGGGGTACTTGCCAGAAATGGTGGGGAAAAATGGAACCAGCATCATTGTCGTGTCGACAGTATGTCGCTCTTGAACATGGCACTTGTCTGCATTCGTGTTGGGTTGGGAACATCTCACCTCATTATCTGATTGCCTCCATGGTTTTGGGTAATCCCTTTTGACCTCTCATCTTCTCTTTGTCCCGTCATCATGACTTCTGATCTTTTGATGTCAAATACTGCCAAATCCATTGTCGTGCCGCCGATATGTTCAAGAGAAGTTGACCTCTGCAAAATTTCAAACTTCCTTTGATTCTCATCTGATCTTGGTTCACAAAGACATTATGTTCCTCTGTCTCGCGTCGATGATGTGGGAAACACTATGGCCCACCTTCGATCAAGGTCATTTCATGTCGACTTCAGCTCATTATCTAGGGAGCTGATCTAGAGACTCTATTCTGGTACCTTGGAGCCTGCATGCCTCAATGGCAGGTTCTTCGCGTTCGACGTGAGGTTTTCATCATTGGCCTCCGATCGAGTGATTCTATGGGTGTTCGACGCCAGCTCACTGATTCACATGTCGTAGATTGTACCTATAGTACCTTGAGGACCATTGTCATTATTGGTGGTACCTCTCGCATTTGTTAACAACTTTCATCATTGGCTGGTAATTAGGCGATGTTCTTGCATGTTCGACTTCAACTCACTTATTCGCATGCTTGAAATTGTACTTTGTTCGGGTCGAGATGGAGCGCAAGACCCTGGATTTTGTCTGTTAGGATCCAGGCTGCGATTTTGTGGATTATTATGATTGGTTACATGACTCACTGATTGGATGGTTGCGACCATACCTGAGTCTCTTTTATCGATCCTTATCGGATGGCTGCGTCCATGCCTTGGATCTGGATTCTTGTATACTCTGTTATGGATGGCTGCGCCCATACCACATATATATCATGTATTTGAGATATCAGTTGTACTTCTCTACGCAGGCTTTCCGACGACAGTGTTTTCAGTTGGACACATTCTCGTAAAGCATTTCACCCCTCTCTCTCTTTCGGGCCTCATGCTTTAGGGGGCATCTGTTACATAGAAATTTGTCATCGTCCCTGCAATTCCTCGTCCTGCACATTGGAGGGATTATTTCATGACCTGTGAGCAGTGACATGATCTGAAAACACTTTCATGGCATTCCCCTGAACATGGAATTTCATTCCTCTGAAGACAACTCCTTGTGAAAAACCCTAAAAATAGCCTTTTTATCCTTGGCGCGACTGATCATTGTCATACCCGCGCCAATGGGGGAAATCCTCCAAAGAGGGCGCGCCAACTGGCGCACTGTTTCAGTGTTGTACCTGCGCCAGGCTTAATAAGGAGTTTTTTTTTAAAATAAATGGTGGAAGATTGACTCCAACAAACTCCTGAACTGGAATCTAAATCGAGTTGGGATGTTTGGCTCCGGTTCTCCATGTAGAGGAAGTGGTTTTCCACCTCTCATGGAAGCTTCCTTGAGGATAGGGCCAATCCCATGATTGGAGGGATCCCAACTCCCCTTCCACCATCTATATAAGCTTGCCATTTCCCTTTGCAAGCTAGTATCCAGGAGCCTTCATAGCCTAAAGAATGCTGCAATAGTCCTCATAGTGCCAAATCAGTAGCAAGGAGATTGACGATCGAAGAGAGAGGCTTGTCCCCATTCTCGACAAGCTTTACCGAGACGTATTCCGCTGACGACCCACCGAAGGAAGATTCAGCGTCAGAGCCAGGTTGTATTTTCCTTTGTATGAATTAATGATAAGTGACTATTGGTTATTGTTCCACTCGTATTGTTCATTATGATCATGAGTTGTGTCTTCTTTGACTGATACATAATTGCATATATCGGGTTTTACACTTGTTTTTGTTGTGTTTCTTGTGTGTGCAAGTGTTCGATCGCGACGAGCGAGAGGATTGTGATCTGTTGGAGCAAGGAAACGGGAGTGCCATCTTCTCTATAAACAACAACGTTGGACTTGAGGTAGGCCTTCATCGCAAGTTGGTCTATTGCAATTAGGAACTTGCACCTTAGCGTGGTATGATTGTTGCTAGACCCGATCTGAGCTAGTAGGGATCGCCTTTGTCCGCAGAGGGGATTTACCTCTACAAAAATCATCGTGGTGAATCTAAAATGAAATTGTTAAGCAAGATCAACATAAAATAAATCTCAATTTACTTAACAATGCTTTGGAACATGAACAATAACATTTAGAAGGTCTATGCTAGAGACGGGTTCCGACGTCGTAAAACATAGCAATTGTCGTTAACTTGTCTGCGATACATTCCGAGTGTGATACCTCACTCCACGACGTAGTTATATCGTACCTCATCCACATACTCTCGGGTATACCGGGCGGTGTTACAGTACGATAATTATAAAGGGGTGCTCTCACTGTGCGGTTTCGCATTAGAAAGCGCTAATACGGACTTGGGCCTCCACGTACCTTCAGGTATATTTGGGAGGAAAAAATTTAGGTGCTATCCATCCATAGTGAACTGAGTCGGTCGCCTTGAAATTGTGATACACCAAACACAACATTCGGGGAGATTACCTGCCCGTACTTCTTGATTCCTCCAGGAGGTATTCTGCAGTTCACAGTTTCTTGGTAAACCCTTTTTCCTAGCATTACCCTCTTTTTGTTTTTTTTTTTTTGGATAAAATAAATTAGTAATCGTGGAAGAACACAATCCTACCCCTTGTCATTCACGTAGATTAGCTTTAAAACCACCTTTACCACCGGAAGTTACTTCTGGTAGACGAAGGTGATCACGATCTGCCGAATCAAGTACAATTCATACCTCTGGCGAAACATCATTATTTAAACCAGAGTTAGCTCAAATTGTTTCCACACATCCTGGTTCGTTTATTGTTGTAGAAACGAAGTCTTCATAGCTACTCGTGGTCACGATCCATTCAATCGCTGAGACCATACCTCTTGGACCTGATGTTGTTCAATCACAAATTGATCCAGATCTCGTCTCTTCTTTTCCAGAAAATCTAAATCCTGAACAACCATAAGTTGTTCCTACCTTGGTCACTCCACAAAGTTCTGTAGCCACTAAAACTCCTGTATCACACAGTCAACCGTCTGAAATATATTTTGGGCCTGACGGTGAAGTTCTTCCTCCTGGTTTAATTGCGATTGAAGAAATCCCACAACCTGATACACCTTTAAGTCAAACTCATTTTGGGGGAGACCTTTACCTGTACCTGTCTTTTCCTCAATCGTTTCCATCTACTTTTGTTGATCCCATTTCCATTCAATCTCTTGTTGATTTCAGAGAGTATACATTTGATCATACAACCATGCCTGAACCAACATCTTCGGTTGGGTCTGCTATTCCAATTACGTCAGCTCCTACCCTCACTACTCCATCGATGTTCACAACCTCACCAGAGTCATATTTGCACGGTGGCCCTTTGGTCCCAAAAAGCTACAAATCATTGTCTGGCACATTCTCTGGTCAATCTTCAAGACCATGGTCTTTACCAATGTCATCATCTGGTGTTTTAACTGGTAGTCCTATAGTTAGTACTAAACGAATTTAATCATTAAATCCATCATCAGGGCAATATCAAGTCGGTCCTTATGGGTCAATTCCTTTAAGTACCATATCAATTGGACTCCCAGCAATTGAGGAAAAATATTTTCCGTCTTATTATCCTCCTTATGCTAGGGGGAAACCTATGGTCACCCAATATGACAATACTCAGTCACATTTTGGTCAAACTAATGTTGACATGAATGTTTGTCAATGACAACAACACTCTACCTATCCAACCACAAACGGTTGTCCAATCGTATCAACCAATTCGGCCTATTACACCCACTTCAATACCACTTGTTAATACATCTATACCCCTGTTACAAAATCAAAATATTGTACATCAACCTTATCAGGCAAGCTCTTCAACTCAATATCATCAAATGTTGGGTCCATAGATTCAAAATCCTTTGGTTAATTTACAACAACCTATATCAGGAATTATTTATTCACAAGCTGGTGTACCATTTTATGGGGTGTCACAAACGCAATCTGGATATACATATTAACCAAATCCAACTTATACTAATTTGGGTTATAACATTGGTGGACAGAATCCTTGGCAGCCACAGGCGCAAATTCCTCAAACTTCATATCAACAAGTATCATATCCATGTTTTGGTCAACAGAACTCTCAAGCGTTTTCTATGCAAAACAACCCCTATGTGGGTTACCAACATCAAATCCCATATGTTGGTGCTCAGAGACCTGTTGCCCAAGCTATTCCATCTTATCATGACTATTCTCAACCTCACCTTAATAGATAGTTTCCTTTTGTTGCAACCTTGGAATTACCAGGTTTTAACTGGTTAACTAATGATCCTATCAATTATGCTCCTTGGTGGCCGATGATACCACATAAAATACCCTCCGACATTCCTAAATTCAATGGAAACCTTGGAGAAGACCCATCAACTCATGTTATGACTTATCATTTATGGTGTTCATAAAATTCCCTAAATGATGATTCTGTTCGATTACGTCTTTTCCAGCAAACGCTCACAGGTTCGACAGCTAAATGGTACATTGAATTACCTAGAGCTTCTTTCGACAATTTCACTGCCTTAGCTACTATCTTTTTGACCCATTTCTAGTTACTGATCAGATATGGAACTGGAACGGAACTCTTGACCAACTTCAAACAGAGTAATGCTACTCACATTTCCAATCATATTCATGAGTGGTGTCACCGTCGATGAATGGTTAAGACATTTGTTCCTGATCAGCTCCTTGCTGAATGGTTCATTAAGTCCCTGTTACCATCTATAATTGAGGATGTGGCTAAGGGTGGCTTCGTCACAGAAGAGCAAGTTATCGCTCGTGCCCAATATTTAGACTTGATTTATACTCAGTTTGGCATGCTCTATGAAAAAATACCAAATGCGCCACGATCTAATTTTAATGTTCCTCCTCAAATCATGGACTCTCATGCCGGAGATGGCTTGATAGGCACTGCGAACACACACAACACTACTGCATCTGATCCTGCTCTTGCTTCCGAAATTAATGTTGTCTCATTTGACAAAGGAAAAAATTGATAAGCAACCAAGAAGTAAGAAAAAGGGCAAATCAAAGAAAAAGCAAACTTCTAATCCACAGGAACGATCATCTGATCAACCGTCAGGACCACGGAAACCTCGTTATGCATGCATAATCTATAATGAGGAACACTTTGTTCGGGATTGTCCTCACCATGCTGAAGTCTCAAAAATCATCAAGACTTCTCATGCATCAACTGTGTTGACAGACCCATTCCCAAATCCAGACACAAATTTGGTTGCTACGGATCCAGCTCCTAGTTCCCAAGTGTTAATGTTATCCACCACAAAACCTTCACAAGATATTTTGGTGTCGACGCGGAATAAAGACTATGGTAGTCCAGCAAATGATCAACCTACTACCTCAACAACGAATCCATCTAATGAATCAGTACAACCTCCTGTTATTCCTAAATTGACGATTAAGCCACCAAAGGGAGTAATTCATAAATCGACATATAATCCTCAAGCGAGAGCTGCACAAAATTACAATATAGTTGAAGATTTGGCTCAATCCCCTTCAGCTATGTCTGCTCTTGAGGTATTACAAAATTTTCCCTCCCAGAAGCAGGCTTTATTGTCGGCCATTGGTGGAATTGACCCAACTGATTCTAATATTGTCGTCTTTAATCATTTGGGCTATGTGCCACAACTACCTGCAGAATTGGCATTCTCCATCCAAGTAAATGTTCTCAATCACCTTGTTCATTGTACTATTATTGATGAGGGAGCATCTACGTGTATTATGTCTCTAAACTGTTGGAAGTCACTTAGTTCGCTGCGATTATCGCAATCATCAACGACGTTGAAGGCTTTTGATGGAAGAACATATAAACCTTGTGGTATTATCAATAACCTGCAAGTTGAATTAGGGGGCAAAACAGTAAGTATTGATGTTGAGGTTGTTGACGAACCCCTTAACTATAATATTTTACTCAGAAGACCATGGGTATATACGATGACTGCCATTGTTTCTACATATTTTAGAAAGGTTGCCTTTTCACATAAGGGTACAATCACAGTGATTAATCAATTATCCTTTTTTTCCTCCGCTTCGCAGGTAACTGGAAGCATTCCGTATATTCACTTACCGCAACTAGAAATTCAGAACATTGGTGTAGGACTCTTAAAGGATTCCACTCTTATGGGAATCTTTGCATTACCGCCGCCCGCGACGTCGGCAGAAATTGCGAGCATAGAGACCTGTTGCATGATATCTTCCACTCTACTCGGCTTAAGGAAGAGTACGGGTGATTCTGATATTTCTACGTTGGATGATGTTTTACCGCTCAACCCTATTGAGCTACAATATCAATCAATCTATTTGGCTTGGGTGGCAAATCCGAAATTAGCGTCACCGAGTGTTTGGGTTAATTGTTCATTAGATTTTGGAACTCCATTTGATCCATTTTCCTGAAATTTTTTGACAGATGAAAATATTTTGGAAGCAATGATGGTAGAAGGAGAACCATGGGAAGATTATCATCATCGTTCCCATCTTTCTGAGTATGAAGAAAATAATCTTAGTGAACTATATCACCCATCCATTCAAAATTTCTTTTCGAATTATTTTCCAATTAATGCAATTGAATCTGAGCGAAATTTATCTAATATTGAAGAAACAATTTATATCGATATTTCGACTAAACCTGGAATTGTAGAAAATATTCATGTCAGTGTATCTTGTTCTCCATCAGAACTTGATTCATATCGCTCTCTTTTTCGTGAATTTCGTGACGTATTCACTTGGTCTTACGAGGAAATTCCAAACATAGATACTAGTATAGTTGAACACACTATTAATATGTATCCTGATGTCAAACCGGTGCGTCAACGGATTCATCCTATTCATTCGAAGAAAGCCACTGCCATCAAAGCAAAAGTTGAAAAAATTTTGTGTGCTGGTTCCATTTACCCTGTTCCGCTAACTGAGTGGGTTTCTAATATCGTTCCTGTTATGAAAAAACAAGGAAAAATTAGAGTGTGCGTCGATTATCGGGATGTTAATCCCGCTTGTCCAAAAGAAAACTATCCTACTCCCTTTATCGACCAGATTATTGAGGACTGTGCTGAATGCGAAATATTTTCGTTCATGGATGGATTTTCCGGCTACAATCAAATCAATATCCGCTCAGATGAACAACATAAGAAATAATTCATCTATCCCTGGGGCACATTCACATATAGGAAACTTCTGTTTGGTTTAAAGAACGTTGGGGAAACTTTTCAGAGAGCAATGGATTATGCTTTCAATGAAATCAAGCATATTGTTCAACCATATCTAGATGATTTACCAGTGCATTCATGAAATTGGACTGATCACCCGATGCATTTGAGAGCCATTTTCTTACGCTGCCGACACTACAAGATACGCCTCAATCCACACAAATGTGTGTTTTGTGTTGGTTCTGGTCATTGCTCGGATTCGTAGTTTCAAAAAAGGAATTCGAATAGACCCATTGAAGGTACAAGCCATTCTTGATTTTCCTGCACCATCAAACTTACTTTAGATACAGAAACTTCAAGGAAAGGCTAACTTCCTGAGAAGGTTCATTCCAAACTACGCCGAAATGGCTAAAGGATTTACTCGATTATTGAAAAAGGGGGTTCCCTTCCATTGGAACCAAGTTGCGAAAGCTTCTTTTGATGCTGTCAAGTACCATCTTGTCCAAGCATCATTAATGTATCCTCCAAATTATCAAAAGGATTATTTCCTATATATCGTCGTGACTGAAATGACCATTGCTATGGTTTTGGTCCAAGTAGAAGATGGATTTGAACATCCGATCTATTATTTGAGTCATAATCTCAATGATACAGAAGTTAAGTACTTGAACATGGAAAATCTTGCCTTGGCAATTGTTCAAGCTGTCTAAAGATTTCACCATTATATCCTGCTCCGAAAAACAATAATAGTTTCGGATTACAACCCCATGAATTACATCTTATCACGTCAATTGCTGGGGGGAAAATATTCAAAATGGATCGTCATTTTGCAGGAATTTGATTTGGAATTCATCAAATCCAAGTCAAAGAAGTCTTTAGTTTTGGCTGATCTTCTCTGTGACCTTCCCTTTGATAGTACTGTAACTACGTTGAAACCATCTATTCCAGACGAGTCTCTGTTTCTGATCGGATCATCTGATCCCTGGTATGGAGATTTCATCATTTATCTCCAAACCCAAACTTTTCGACCTAATACCTCTTGCTCTGATCAGCGATGTATTCAGTACCAAGCAAAAGATTATCTGATCGTCGGTGATACACTTTATCGTCGTGGTGTCGATACCATTTTAAGGAGGTGCCTCACTCATGAGGAGGCCGAAAAATAATTAAATGATTTCCATGATGGGGCTTGTGGTGGAAATTTATCTGGATATGCTACCGCGCAGAAGATACTCCGCGCCAGTTAATTTTGGCCTACATTTTTTCGAGATTGTATCCTTGCAGTCAGAAGTTGTCATGCATGCCAGATTTATGACCGTAAAATCCACAAACCGCCAGCGCCAATGCATCATGTTGTCTTTGTTGGACCATTTACGAAATGGGGTATTGACTTCATGACCTGTAACCCTCCTTCATCTGGGGGGCATGGTTATATTATTGTCGCGGTCGACTATTTTACCAAATGGGCTGAAGCGATGCCTACATTCAACAACACAGGACAAACAGCTACATTGTTTTTCTTCAATCACGTTATTGCACGGTTTGGGGTCCCACAGGCTATAGTTACAGATCATGGGAAGAATTTTCGCAACCATATGATGTCTGCATTGACAGCCAAGTTAGGATTGTCGCATGATAATTCTACTCCTTATTATCCACAATCAAATGGACAAGTTGAGGCTATTAACAAAATTCTTAAACGAATGCTTCAACGAATGATAGGAGTTCGTAAAAGGAACTAGCACTTGATCCTGTACTCTGCCTTGTGGGTGTATCGAACCTCGGTGAGAAACGTGACCGGATTCACTCCTTTTCAATTGGTGTATGGTCTGGAAGCTATCTTAGCAATCCAATGTGAAATATCATCATTAAAACTCGCGATAGACTTGTTACCTGACACCTTGAAAGAAGAAGCGTGTCTCCTTAACCTCATCCATCTAGATGAAACGTGTCGTGAAGCCCAATTGGCCAACGAAGCGCATAAGAGACGTATAAAGGCGTAATACTACAAAAATTTCCAACCTCGCATATTCTCAGAGGGCGACTTGGTCCTTCTTTACGACCAAGAAGCTGATGTAATAGGTACAGGGAAATTCGAGCCATTATGGCATGGCCCCTATTTTGTCGAAAGAGTTCTTGCTAAGGGTGCCTACGAGTTAGTTGATTACGATGGAATTCCATTGGCACAACCTAGAAATGGGTTGTATTTGAAATGTTACTATGCTTAATCATGAGCGTAGTAATTTTTTGTATTATATTGTTTATATGTTGTTGATTTGCATTCACTATCTTAATTTGTTTTTTAGAGTTTTCTTGACGTTAGTAATTCGCTTTACATTTCATCGCAGATGACTGAATCTTTAGAACCATTTGTTGGATATGCTGATGGTGCTAGTCATAGTACACAGAATCTATCCTCTGCAGCGTGGGCCATTTTCACTCCGAATGGCGAGTTAGTGAGTTGTCAAGGGATTTGTATCGGTAGATCGACAAATAATATCGCTGAGTATAGCGCATTGATCAAACTTCTCTCTGATGCCATTTCATTTGGTATTAATCGCATAATCATAAGGTTAGACTCACAACTTGTGGTACTACAACTTACTAGTATTTAAAAAATTGGGCGGTATTGGAGCTGTTGTATTGAATGGAGAGGGGGCGGTAAATTATTTTTGGAGGGGCGTATATTAAATAAATATAAAAATCGATTTTAAAAATCAAGGGCGGTATTTTTGGAAGTGGGTTGTATTAGTAATAAAGGGGCGGCTGGGTAGTTGGAGTGTGCAGGCGTTATGGAGAGGCGTGGACCGCGGTGTTGGAGCATTTGAGAGCCGAGGGTGCGTGAGATTGCAGGTGCAAAGTGGGGAGAGGAGGTATGGCAGGGTGGAGCGTTGTCTGCGCAGTGAGATGGGAGCCGAGTTGAAGTGAGCATGTGTTGAGTTGGAAGGGAATTGATATGCGCAGGTGTGTAGCATATTGCAGATATGCGTATTGAATTGGACAGGTGTGTAGCGTATTGCAGATAGGCTAGGGAGCAGAGGGTCGTGTGGTGAAGGCTGCGTAGAAATAGAGCAGAGTGTAGAGAGGCACGAGTGTGTAGAGCGACGGTGGTGAAGCGTTGAAGTGAGGGCGGAGCGTGGGAATAGCGTAGAGCGTGGGAATTTGGAATGTGAGGAGAGTGTTGAAGCGTTCAAGTGGGAACGGTGAGGAGAGTGCGCAGAGAGGGCTTGAAGGAACGTAGGCAGAGTGTTGTATGTGAGGATAGGGAGAGTTCGATGTGAGGGCGCAGAGGGTTTGAATGAGAGTTGCAGTTATTTTTTTTATTTTTTAATTTTTAATTTTGATTTTTAAAGAACAGCAGAGAGGAGACTCACTTTAAAACAGCAGCAGAGAAGTGTAGTCTACAAGCTCAGAAATTTTCCAGAAATTTCACGAAATATAGCAGCAGTAGAATGCTTTCTTATTTCAAATATAGAGCAGAATTTTTCTGGAACTTATAGCAGTAAAAATCCAGAATTTTGCAGGAATCTTCGAATGAAAAAATCAGAAATTATTTTTCATTAAAACCAGAAACCTCTTCAGAAATTCAATTTAAACAATATTCCAGCAGCGCTTCAAAATGGAGCAGAATTTAAAATGCAGAAACTACAGAAAGAAATCAACCTTCAGATGCGCAGTGCTACCTTCTTCAAAACCAATGCTGGAATGCTGCCAATTTCTGAATGCTGCTCCTCTTCAAAACACTTCCGAATCCAGCAAAATGTCTGTTGCAAAAACTCTCTAAATGCTGCAAAAATGTCAAGAATTTTGCAGATATGCACAGGCCATAAACACAAATGGCTCACTCAATTTGGAGCAGGGCCAGCAATCGCCCGCTCTGATACCATGTTAAACACCATGTTGAAGCACACACATGGTGTATGAGAAGGATGAACACACACACACAAGAGACTCAACACAATGAAGGATAAGCGTGAGGCTTTCTTATTTTCCATTATACAAAGATGTACATTTATAGTACAATGGTGTGACTCTTGGTTTCACATTCCAAGGTCACTTGGACTCCATTGTGACTTTTCACATTCCACACCTACCCATGTAGGATTAGGAGTTCCAACAACACTGTTAGAAATCCAACACTTTTTAGATTGTTCCTAAGAGTTCGAATTTTGGAGAGACATTTTGATTTCATTCAATATCAACACATTTCAAGAAATATAAAAACTTTAACTGATTCATTAGCTAATCAAGTTTTAGATAGACATTTGCGACATAGGTAAAGAAAACATTCACATCATTGAATAGGATTACTCATTAAACATAGGAAAAAATCTGAAAACATATAGATAGATAGTTATAGGTTTTTACAAAATTTGTGCCCAAGACACGTTGGTCATCTGACCTCAAAATTTATGCAAAAAATCACAAGTAAACTAGTGGTGCTCATGATAGCACCCTAGATCTATCAATCCTATGGAGCAACTGCATCCAACGGTTAGGAACCCCAATTGTGTGTCGCTGCAGTCACATGGGAAGCTCTTCGATCCGGTAATCCGGAATCCCGAAGGTCAACCTCTCTATGTGCTGCTGGAGCTCAGCTAGAGTCTCAGCCATATCAAGGTCCTGAAGGACTGCTCTCCCGACAACCCTCTCTGCTGGTGCATCTGCTTCGCGCTCTGGTTCCTCTACTGGTTGAACGCGACCAATATCTGCATTACATTAAGCATTTAGTTTAGTCTTGGAAATAAATCAAAACAAAAAAACATTGTATAAACCTTATAAAAATAAAAAAACATGGTCAAATAATTCTTACTTATTGTACCCCATTGAGCGCCTTCTGGTAAAACTAGATCCATATCTCCTTGGAAGTCGACGCCTGCATATGCATACTCATTGATGGCGACAACCTGTCACCAAAACTAGGCAAATAATGGAGTAGAGAACACAACAATCGATTGGCCAGCATGCCGACCCATGAGTTCTACCCATCTCTGCATTCGAGGATCTCTAGGACTAGATATATCCAATGTTACATGTTGTGGCTCCATCAGTGGAATCCGTTCCAAAGCGAAGGAGATAAGGATGGAACCATAACTGAAATTTTTCTTCCTTCCTCCCTTTTCTTTATTCAGTTGTTCCTTTATCTGAGATAGAAAAACTTCAGACCAGTTGAAGACTGTTGGCTCTAAAAACTCTAGCACATACCGCATATACGATCTATTCGCTACATGGAGTGTAACGGTGCCAGCAAGTTTAGCGATCGTGAATAAGATGGTTCTCAAAGGCAAATCCCTGACATCACGGATGTTTATTTTTCCATATTTGCTAGGTTCTGACCCTGGGTAGCAATACTGCATAACATAATCCCTCACTGTCTCTCCTCCAACGGTAGACCCTATGAGAGAAATGGGCAAACCTCTCCTCGAAAAACCTGTGAGAAAATACACATCCTCAACTGTTATGGACAAAAATTGATTTTTATGTGAAATGCCTCTATCGCCGAATCCCATGCTCGAACAAGGAATTCTAGGAGTTCTATTTGTTGCCTCATTCTCGACAATTTGAAGTACTTAAGTAGCCCGCAATCTCTTAAAGCTCTTAAATTACCCGGATCATTCAAGGCAATCATATCTTGTTCTTCATGTTCTCTTTCTCTCCATGTAATTGTCATTATAATCCAATGGAAACCTAAAAATCAACCACAAGATTCATTAGATACCATTCATTGCAAAAAACTAGGAAAATTTTGGACACATCATGAAAATCAAAAACTTGAACTGCGCCCAATGCACTCCTTGTGCTAAGACAGTGCATTTCACATGCAAGTACACTTCACTATATCTGCTATGCAATGCAGGTTTCGACATTCAGGGGTGTGTTGCCCTCAATTTGGGCAGAATTTACCCTAGGGGCCTTAAAACCCTAAAAATTTGCAAGGAATGGGAATGAAATGAATACTGAAAGAAAGAGGAGGTTCATGCTACTAACCTGGATCAAACGACGATGAAATCCGTCCACAGAAACGACCGCAATCAATGATTGAAGTTCGGGGGAAAAATCAGGTTCAGAGCTCCAAAATGCAAATGGTAACTATGGAATGGTAAAAATGAATAGTGAAACTACTTTATATAGTCATTTAATTGATTGCAAGATAAATTTATTGCTATGACTATAGTTTTATTATGTTTTTATCATGAAACATGTATTTTTAATCCATTTGATGTTGTTCTAAACAGGAAAAACAACTGACGAACAGGTTAGTCGTGCAGATTTATTTCAAAGAAAGACTTGACCACAAAGCATGATTTTTCTCCTTATTTTTTGAGCTTTGTTAAAAATGAAAAAGGATTTGAAGCACACTTTTATCTCTTTTTCGAGCTTCGATAACAGCGAAAAGGAACCCCTAGAGTCTTCTTTCAGCTCTTTTTAGACTCCGATAATGTGAAAAGATTGTCGAGCACTTGTCATTTCGAGCTCGTTAAAGTAAATGAATTGATATCTACTCAGTAAAAGTTTAACCCTTTTCCGGACTGAGATGGATTATTTACGAAAAAGGAATACCTTGGTTAAACATGACCAAAGAGGTTCTTTCATATATTATTTTACACTTTTTCGGATCTGAGAGACAAATTTACGAAAAAATACTTTTGGAGTTCTCTTTCGTCCTCTTTTTCAGATTCTCTAAATATGAAAAAGGACCGGGCTATCACTGTCGTTAAGCTCGTTAAAACATAAAATAATGACGGGTTGTCAATCATGGCAAGAATCAAGTCTCATTCATTGCTAGACTCGTTAAATTATTAAATAGAGATAATTTATTCGCCCGAAGGGTTGAATTATAGATCAAGAAAATGTTATCCTCCTCAAGCTTGTCAAAAAATAAAGAGGTACTGGTCAACAAATGACCAGGGAAAATTTGGGAAAAGCAAGAAAAGTTTCTTTTTGGTAGCAAGTCGCTCTTGAACATGACACTTCTTTCACTCAATGTTCGTGATTGTTTGGGTTGGGTAATCATCTTGACGGTTCATTCACACCTATGGTTCATCATACCTTCACTTCAGTTTTGGGTCAATGCTGCCAAATCATCACAGTGTCGCCGATATGTTCAAGAGAAGTCATCTAATGATTAAGAACTCATCCATTTGCAATACTCGTAAACCTTCATTTTCATGACTGTCATCCCTGAAAATTGCTATATCAAGTCATACCCTTGCCTCCGAAATCAGTAAATCCTGTTTTGCAATAAGGTGACTTCCTGTCGACAACAAATCAATATCCAGGAAGTTCACTTAGAAACATCAGATTCCAGTACCATGAGGCTTGTTACAGCATCGACAAGATCCTTGCTTCCAGACTTTTGACTGAAAGATTTTGTTTGGCGTTCGACGTCAAATCATCTATTCACGCCTTACGAAATGTACTGTAGTACCTTGAGGGGCATTGACATTAATGTTGGTTCTCTTGCGTTTGTTAATAGCTCACATCATTGGCTGGTAATCAAATGATGTCTTTCCATGTTCGACGACAAATCATATATTCGCATGGCTAGACTTGTAGCCGAATGATTGAGTGAATGAGATAAGAAGACCTCAGATCTAGTTTCAGCCATCCAAGCTATGATTTCAGGATTGTTGTACACATCATCTGTATAGTGACCTTACATACAAATTGTCATCCAAACATGCGCCTATATCTGTAGGTGTGTCTGCATCTGGGCAACATTCCAATGTAGAAGACTTTTTGAATTATGTACATGTTATTAGATTGTTTTATGTGCTCACTATGGGAATGCCTACCCTCAGCAATTATGATCAATAGAGAATATATCATGATGTAATGTATTGTAATATTGATGCAGGTGACCATTCCGCTTTGTTTCCAGGCTCATCACAGTGTAAAGCATCTCAATTAAATATTATTATTATTTGGATCTCATGCTTTAGGGGGCAATTGTTATAGGTCAATTTGGGCACCATTCCCAATGAATTGGTTAACTAGGCATCATCTCCAGGACCGATGATAAAGGGTCTATCATTCCCTATCATCTCAGTTGCCATATGACCTAAGACAGAAAACAAGACAAATCAAACAAGAATTTCATCAAGCAAAGGTTTCCATGGTTTGAAGCTTATTATTTAGCATATGAGAGCTCACCAACACAGGCTCTAAGGGGCCTAAGTGAGTTGCATATGCAGGTAGCCCCCTGCAAGGCTGCTCTGCAAAGCACTTCCCGACATTCAAAGGTGCGTTGGTCACATTGGGAGCGAAATTCTCATTGTTCCGGAATCTCCACTTGGCCAGTGCCTTCTAGAAGAGTTCACATGTGTCAAGCTTCGGATCCAAGTGTCCATTTGAATCTACATGAATGGAAACATGTCTTGCCTATTTTTGGAAAGCTATTGATTGTAAAAAAACCTACAGTTCATCTATAAATTGAACACATATCTAAGTGTTTCAGAAGGAAGAATTTGAGTAGAGAAATGCTGGAGAATTTTCAATTGAGAGTTTGATTTGTGGAGCTGTTGCTGGAGAGATTTATGCTGTGATGAGACTTGGGAACTTTGCTGGAAGGTCACTTCAAATCAGTCACTAGGTTGTAACCTCTCCTTATATCATCAATAAAGAGTACTTCTTGTTTTTCCCTACATGCATCTATGTCTACTTTGATTTTCCATATTGTAAGATCTTGGTTGATGAATGTAATTTATGCTTAACTGATTTAGCTAACTAGCTTGAATAGATATCTATATTATTGCATCTTCTGCTGTTGCAGTGTTCTTTCTTAAAGGAAGCATTCAACCAATGAACCGCTTGAATTTGAAGCTGTAGTAGGAGCAACAGAAGGAGCCATTTGGAAGCAACTGAAACAAGTAAGCCTCCAATCTTCTCTGTGTATCTATTTTGAGTTAGGAGAAATGGTAGTATAGTCTTTCACTTGTTGTTCTAGACTAACACCTGTCTAGGGAAGCGTAATTTATCCATAGATTACAATTCTGGCCCAACACTGTTTAATTCATCACAATATGCTGTTCAATCATAGTTTTCTCTTTTCTGCACTTAGACGGGATAGTCAAAAACATTCTATAATCCCCTTTCACTTCGATTTGATTGAAATTGGAGAATTAGATAGTCTTCCTTATGATAATTTAGAGTAATTGTCATTTGATATCACTTGCATATACTGTGCTCACACTCTTGAAATAACAAGACTTGCACTGGGTTGATAATTGAATGAGAAGCATTGAAGTTGTCTGTAACAGTCACCTTGATGACCCAAGAGGTAATATATGTTGTAAACATCATTTCGATAGAAGGTTGCTCTCGAATAGGGAAAGAGAAAGTATAACCTTACAATTAGCCAAAATTTCTGGACATATTCTTCCTCACAGAATTCTAAACGAAGTTCTGTTGGAAAAAAAATCCCATTGTAGTTAAATAGACAAGAACTTAGAAAAGAAATAACTAGGAGGGTAACTAACTGATTATTTTCTTTAATTGCAAAAATTTCAGCCATCCATTAAGGTAGCTTAGTTATTACTGCCGTTGGACTACTAATTATGAAAATGCAAGTGTATCATGCTGCAAATAAAAAGAACTCATGCAAAAACTACAAGAAATTAACCATAGATTTAATTATAATTTTGAAACCCAAAAGACAGTTGCTACACACTTTCTGTGTCGCAAGGTTCAAAATAAAGACCAGACAAAACTCACTTCGAGTCTTGTAACAAAAGCACTATATCAATATGAAATATTCAACACTATGTTGGACCAAACAAAATAGGGAAATGGATATATAAAAACACCTATATACGAACATTACAATTCATAATTTCTAGGCTTGTGCCAAAGATAAAAATGGTTTGAAGAAATTCAGATTCCTACATATAAGAGTAGCCAAGCCTACACATTCAAGTTGAAAAAATCAAGAGAAAAATTGAAAACGTAGCATTATATTGCAGCGATAAGCAACCTCAGAATTTACTTTAAATAAATTACGGGTAAAATTATCTTAATGAGTTAAAATCAAACCACAGAGTCTACAGCAAAATCAAAGCACTATTACAATATACCATGAGACCTGGGTATGTATAAATAAGTTTGAATTACATTGACCCAAATACATTTCCCTCAAGGGGTAAAAAATAGTCCCGATTGGGGTTTAGTCAGCCATGGGACTATTGTAAGGCCACGAAGGCCAACGTTGGAAATAAATAAAGTCGACATGTAGTAATAGAACGACCCTTGAGATCTCTACAGACGGCCATGAATACAGGGGACCAACCTGAGCAAGAAGACATGTCAATTAGAGGCCCCCAAAGCCTTTAAATGTTGATAGTTTGACCGAGGGACAGAGTGGGTACCCGTGCAAAGCCATTCGACACCAATTAAACCTCAGCATAGGAGAAATTAATAATAAAAAATAAAAAATATATAAATTTATCTATAGGGTTGTGTTTGCTTGTGGGACGTGGTTGTGTGTCAAACCATGCCAATACCTGCACCCACTGTGAGAGGCTCTTAGAAGGGGATTATGAAAATCATTATTGTGGAAATCGAGTGAGAATAATTAAACAAGAAGTGAAATTTAGTTACCAGGCAGAGCGAATCCAATAGTTCCAAAGCCAACCAGACCCTCCCACGCTTTCTCCGTCCAACACCTGCAAGAGATAGCAAGAATAACTAATTGAGTATGATGCTGAAGGCAACTCACAGAAGCAAAAATAAAATCGAATGGTCAATGGCAAGGCCCACTTACCAGAAAACGGAGAAATGTAGCCATATACACTGGAGGAACCATTGACCGAGCCTCGAAATAGGTATCTCATCGAGTTTTGAGTACCCTCGACTGGGGGTTTCAGGTATAGTTCCTCCCTGCCAGTCACAAAATTAATTCAAGGCTAGAAATGTAGTGAGCCAGAAGGCAAACACAGAGAACAAAAAAAAGTGGTAAATCCGTAGAGAAACCCCATACCTTGTCCACTATAATCCCTATTAGTAAAATCGATGCTGAAGACATCTGGGCAGTGGATTCCTGCCAAATACCACAATGGCTCATGAGCCGAGTGAGGATCTGTGGAACCTCACCCCCCCACACGAGATTTCAACAAAAAATTCGTCTAAGATCCCTTATTGGGAGATGGACTAGGTCCTCTAGACCTCAGTGTGTGAACTCTCCTAGGAAATGATCTAGTGGACAATCTACATTTTCCATCGTCCCTTCATCGAACCAGTAGACTTTGTGGAGTTTCTCCATTGTTCATTCAACCTCGAATGTTAAGAGAGATGTGTCCTCAGACCCATTAGATCCCTGATCTTCTCCCCCAAGGGAATTCCATACATTGTATTTTTATGTTCTTGCATTGTACCTTTTATATTCATGCATTATATATTTTATAGGAGACCATTTGGTTCTCTGGCATTGTGTGGACATCATTGTACTCAACAGTCCCTTTGACCTACTTTGTGGTCAATAGTTGGACGTAAATATAATTATCTTATCTTATCTCATTCTTGAAACTAGAGCGAACTTTCTACTTGTTTTTGTACCTTAAAATGCTGGATTACAAGTAGTTTTTCCAAAGTATCGACTTCAACATATTTCGTGTTAAAAAATTCTATTATTCAAACTAACACCATAGTTTACTTTTGCTAACAACCTTTTGTATTTGGTATCAATTTACCTCATCATTTTCAGTGAATAATTGTCTCCAATTAGATTTTGTTAAAGAAAGAACCACAAATCTTAAGAGCTCAATACCACTGCAAAATTTATTTGTGGCAAATTCCAGTTTTGTAAGGTGCTCCTTTTGAAAGCAAATACTTCAATGAATACTAACCAATCAAAATCATGCAACATAAAGGCAATTGCAAATAAACTAAGCACAGTTGTTCGGCATGGGAATGAAGATTAGTATATGTAGTTTGCATGTGTTTTGCATAGAGAGAGTGGGCCATGCCACTCCCCTTGCCACTCCAACATCCCATACATGGGCACCTTGTAGTTCACATGTGTTTTGCATAGAGAGAGTGGGCCATGCCACTCCAACGTCCCATTAATAGGCACCTTGTAGTTCGCATGTGTTTTTAATAGAGAGAGTGGGCCATGCCACTCCCCCGCCACTCCAACATCCCATTAACAGACTCCTTGATCTAAAGACACAAGTATATTACAAATATTATTATTATAAAAGTTTAGGAATTTTATTAATTTTATAAAATTTTAATGAGATAACTTTTATTAGAATTACAATATGTGATTAGTAAAATTATTAATTTTAATTTTAAAATTTAATGTTTAATTAATTTTTTTAATTAAATTACATCTCCTAATATTTATATATAATATTTAAATTTTGTTTATAAGGAACAATTCTAGTAGTTGAGATTCAAAGAGATAATATCAAGGCACATTCTAACTTAAAGAGGAAATAGCATTTTCAAGACATTTATTTTGGTTACTATTAACGAAAATCTGGCACAAATTTTAAAAATCTGGAGTTTGAAAAATAAAACGCATTCTTGCTTGAAATTATATTGCCTAATATCATTCATCTCAATTCAAATTGTAATTATCCTAATTTAAGAAAAAATAATAAATTATATATTATAATTATAATAATTATCTCATAAAATATAATTAAATAAAACATCATATTTACAATTTTATTAACTTAAAATAAATCTTTTCTCATGTTATATATATATATATAATTAGAAAATTATGTAATATAATTAACATAATTATATTAATTATACCATACAATATAATTATATAAAATAACATATTTACAATTTTATTAATTTAAAATAAGTATTAACTAATGTTAAAAAGAAACATATGTTGTGAAATAGTTATCCAAAATTAACTTGCACTTTCACTCACACTCACAATTAAGTATGTCACTCACACTTTTACTAATACCTGCTCACTGTAGTTAACAAAGGAGAGCAATCAACTTAAACTTTAAAGAGCAATCAAGGTATGCAATCAATGATTTTTATTCGGAATCGAACGTTATGTCCGTCCTTGCGGATAATCGGTGGTTCAAAGAAGCCAGTGTGCAACATCACGAGTCCTCTGGTTCTTGCTGCTTTATGCTTGCCCGTTTCAGTCTCATGAGGTGATTGCAAATGGCTGCAACTTTCTTGAAGAAATGAGCTCCAAAAGATTTCTTGACATGCCCAGAATCCTTTTCTCAGTGCCTTGGGCCATGTTTAGGATTCTGTGCATGTCAAAAAAATATTTTGTTATTGTTCTTGATAATGTTTCTTTTGTTCTAAAAGATTTCTGGGCATACACAGAATTTTGTTCTAAAAGATTTCTGGGCATACACAGAATTTTTCTTTGATTGTTTTTCTTGCTTGTATATGTGTCTTATCCAAGTTAATCAGCCATTTAATTTATAGGAGGTAGTTAGTATATTGCTCATCTTTAAATTTTTAATCCATGAGATTGCCTAATTTTTAATTTAAGTTTACTGATAATTTTGTAGTTTTATTTTTGTAACACTCCTATTGGGTAAACAGATTGCTAAAATTCTATTCATATAGATTCGAGAAAATGACTTTTCATTTATTGTTCACATTATTTAATGAAGTCATAATTTTTTACTCAAAATAATTCCATAAAATCTAACCATTTATTTTTCAAAAAATCTAATCATAAAAATAAAACACCCAAAAACCCAAAACTTAACCACTCTAATCCTTCTTTGAAACTTTGAAACTATTCTTTCATCCTTGGTCAGTCCTTCATCCACTAAACCTCCCGTAATCTCTCCTGTCCGTAACGCCTCAAGCCATTAGCCTGCGGTTGAATCAACCTTTCTCTCCTTTCATCCGAATCACCCGCTCGTTCTCTTCCACTCTCATTAACACACACCTCTCCTTTTTCTCTTTTGTGCTAAGAAATTCGTACCACTTTAATATTTTTTTTATTTTTATTTTTTCAATATTGTTGGGATATTAATAATAAAAATTACCCAGTTACTTATTATAAAGTTACTTATTATAAAATTAATAGTAATAATTTTTTTAATAATAATATTTTTTCAATAAATCTGTTTCTTTTTTATTCACTGATTTTTTTCATGCACAAACACACATGAATATGGTTTAGAATGGAACAGGTCCAAAGATGCATTCATGATCATCTTATCTGCATTTATCTTTCTTATACCGAGATGAACAGTATTATTGGTTTTGTCTGTCTTTTTTTTTAATCCAAGCTTCACCAAAATTCATGATTAAATCCATTTGAAATTGCAAATTGATAATACAGAGATGAAATCAATAACTTAAAAATCTTTATATTAGTTTCTTAATGAAGCATTGAATTCCAAAATAGTAGCCTTTGGGTTAGCTAGACTCTTTCTTGAAGAGAAGAGTCATATCCAAACTAGAGTTGTGGGGACATTGTAATCTCACCTTTTTTTGTCTACCCTTTCCTGAACAGTTTACCTTCATATAATCATGGGATTTTAACAACACCCCAACTTACTTGAAGTGTTTTTGTTTCATTTCATTGGAGTATGTAACGATTACATGGTGCCAGAGTATGCAATGTAGGGACAACTGTCTATAGTCAGTAATGTAGATTTTCCACAAGAAATGCAACTCTTATTGGAATGGGTAAGATTTCAACTTTAACCTCACTTGTTGTCAATAAATAAATCTGGGAATCTTTTAAAACACTGGTTTGATGTGCTAGAATAGAGATATCTATTTACTTTGTATTTGATTTTGGAAATCGTGACGATCGTTTCATGGATTTAGAGATTTGTGGAGCAGGACATTCGTTCATTTGTTGTTTTGCAGGGTGGTTTGGCTCTTTGGTAGTCCTTTCTCACTCATATGTAACTAGACTTTCAGAACATAGAAACCTTACATTGATGGTGATTGCCTCAGTCATATGAGTAGATTTAGATGACATTGTAGGAACTTTGAGCAGTCTTCTCACTACAAGCATTGGTGTTCACTTGGATGAAGAATTGTTGTGGCACTGGGGATTAGTGCCAACAAAAGCACAACTATTGCGTGCTAGTTTCACCAACCTTTCGAAGGTGTTTTTTTGGCCTGGGAAAGCCCTAATATTTTCACCATTTTATTATTTATATTTATTTATGATTATTATTTTTTTTTTTAAGAAAAAAACCTTGAAATTAAAAAAAATTGATTTATTTAGGTTTGGATTTTTTTTTTTGAGCCAAATTTAATGGGAAAATAATTTTTTTTTTGTAGGTTGGGTAAAATACATTTTATATGGAGCTAAATATTTGGACAAATGTTTTGAATAAGATTTTTCTAGGCATAGTGTTTAATTGTAATTGTAAAAAAATGAGAGTTTTTGATATTATGATAAAATTAAAGATATATATTGTTCCTTACTCCATATAATTATCATATAGGGAAACGAAAATTGCAATAGGAGTTACAATACAAAGGATTGTGGCAAATGTTAAGTGAAAACCAACTGATTTTAAGATTTGCTTATAAGAATAAACAAGATGAAGCCATGGGGTTGATTCCGTTGTATGTTTTAGACAACCTACTATTTCATCTTAAAAAATGGACCACTCACAAACAAAGTTGGTTTGGAATTGTCAACGAATTCCACTATTTGGAATTGGAAACTAGATTATCAATCCTAATACTTGATGAACATGTCTCTATTTAGAAGTATCTTGGTCAATTTAGGTCATAGTTGTTGTCTCAATTAAAAGTATGTGGCAAGGAGAAAAATGAAACGGAGTGTATTTTTTTGATCTTGTCAAAATTAAAGGGTCCTTTTCAGGTTTTCTCATCTACCTTCTATGCAAAAATGTATGTCCTTGGTGGCTCATTCAAAATGGTGAGCTTTGAAACATTTTATGATCATCACATGTGAGAACAATCTAAGCTCAAGCAACTAGATGTTCTCTCAAGCTCTCAAATTAGGTTTTGATGGCTCATAATTCCAAAGGTCATCATAAATTTCGAACTTAACAAAAGAAAAATTATGTTCAAGCTTGTGAGACTCCCTCCAAGGCTAAGAAAAATACCATGTCTCCACCTCCAACTTCCTAGAACGATGGATCCTCCTCCAAGACAACAAAGAAATTGGGAAAGGAAAAGACAAAAACATATGAAACATGTGCCTTTTGTGGAAAATCTGGTCATATTGAAGAAAAAAGTTGGAAAAAGTTCAAATTATTAGATGATTCCATGAAGAAGCACAATATTTCAACAAGAAGAGGACATGCTTTATCAGCCCAAGCAATAGGTAGATCTACAAATCACTGGTTACTTGAATAAGGCATATCAAATCATATGGCTCTTTCTCAAGATTTTCTTCCTTTTACATCGCATAGCAACATTTCAAAGATTGTGATCAACAACTCTACTCAACTTGAGGTTTTAGGGTAAGGTATTGTGCAATTGACTAATGGATGCATTAAAAATGTAATGAATAAAATAATGTAAATAGTGATTAATTAGTTAATTAGTAATTAGGTTGAAAGGCCATGCCTGATAAGACATGACCTTTCGTGAAGAGGCACCTGCGTAGGTATATAAGCAGGCCTCATTTGTAACATTCAATCATCTATCTCATATCTTTTATAATATAATATTTGTATCCTCATGGATATCTTTGTATTCCAAGTTTTCTGGAGTATTTTAACTTGAGAAGGAACTTTGTTCGCTTCATTTGGTATCGAAGCAGTTTGATCTTCTGGCCGCTTATCGCTACACAGAGCTACGCTCCTCGGTCTAGGCCTTTGGCCATCAAAAATTTGTCAACATTATTTTCGTCGAAGCGTTTTGCTACCAGTCTTGGAGTTTCTCCATTTTCACCAGTAGGCCTTTGGCCAAAATTAAAAATTTGAAGAAATTTCACCACTAGGCCTTTAGCCAAAATAAAAAATTTGAAGAAAAAAAAGAAAAGCAAAAGAAAAAAAATAAAAATAAAAAAATATATATATATATATATAAGTTAAAAAAAGAAAAAAAGAAAAAAAGAAAAAAAAAAAGAAAAAGAAAAAAAAAGAGATATATGTAAAGAAGTACATATATGTACATACTAAGACAATTTAAAATTAAAAAGGAAAAAGAAATAAGGAAGAGTAGATAAGGTTATTTTGATTATTCTTTAAGTGGTTTACAAGCTCGTGGTTTTGGAAGCCCATGGTAATTGCCCATGGTATTTGCAAGGCAAAATAAGAAGTAAAGGAATAAAAAATCTCTGTGTGAATGGTAAGTTTACTTTTACGTGGAGAACATTAACCGAGTCAAATACACATAAGTGGACATATATTTTATAGGTGAATATATGTGAATAGCCACGTTTCACTAAGGTTGTAGCCTTTCAACAAAAAAAGAGCTAAAAAAAATCAATTGTTAAAAGAATATATATATATATATATATATATTATTAAAAAAATAAAAATAAAAATTGAAGGAATAATAACTTCATTAAAAAGAAGAAGAGAAAGTTAGGAAGGGTTACCTTAAAAACCCTAAAAATTCAATTCAACAGACAAAATGGAAACAATCATTGATGAAAAGGAAATTGAATCTAATTCAGAAAGGAAAGAAGGAAGATTTCCTGAAAATTATAGTAGGTTTGTCTGTACGCTAATTAGAATCAAAGGGTCACTTGCAGGAAAGGAAGTTCTCATATCTATCGATCTTAATCAAAAGGATAATTATGTTAGTACTGAATGTGCTAACCAATTAGTGATCCCTGAATCAAATATAATCGAAACAAATTCAATTAATGCAAATGAAAAACAATACAACATAGAGAATTTACACCTAAGTATTGGGGAGTATTCCTTTGTCTCGCAATTCACTGTTAAAACCTTATTTTTCAATAATAGTGATATAGTTCTGGGTTTGCTCTCGATGGAATCACTAGGGTCATTCGTTCTTAATACAAAAAAGAAGTTTTTAACATTCTCCTACAAAAAGAAGAAAATAACGCTACAGGACGTCAACTTAAAGCCAAATTCAGTGACACCTGAAGAAATTCAAGAAATTTCAAAAGTAATTTCTCAAGAAAGTAAAAAGGCGATCCAAAATATGCAAAAGGAAATTGACAAAATCACAACTAACAAGAATGAAGAAGTTTCTTGCCTCAAGGACCACAACGAAAAATTGCTAACGAAAATTAAGAAATTGAAGAAGGATAAGAAGTCGTTGGAAAACAAGGTGCAACAACTTGTCGAAAAAGAGTTGTTGAAACCGAAAAATGTAGAAGTTCAAGTTGTAGGAAAAACGAACATTGATCCAGTAAATGTCACAACTCAAGCAGAAGACAAGCAAGTTGCAAAAGATACAAATTTTGATGTTGCAGTTCAGATGAGGAACATACTAAGTGAAGGTTCTGTAACCTACTCAATAACATCCTCGCCAAAAGTAACTCAAAGTCACACCAAAAAAGTTCCCTATCGACATCCAAATCATGGGAGCAGACAACTCAACCAAGCTATGTATTCAGAACATAAACAAGCTGATATTCTGACGAATACTAATGAATCATTACAAGTTTCCAGTCATCGTAAGACTCCACAGAAGATTGATTTAGGATGGTCCGATCCATTCTCAGTGCGACAGTTTTGTTTGTCACTTAGAGGATCATATTAGTTTGTATCGACAAGGATGACTGCCCCGAGATGAGAAGATGTTCGTAGTAGGAAAAGAAATCAAGGCCTTTCATCGACAAGCTTTGAGGACAAAGATTTTTGAGGGGAAGGCAATGTAATGAATAAATAATGTAAATAGTGATTAATTAGTTAATTAGTAATTAGGTTGAAAGGCCATGTCTGATAAGACATGACCTTTCGTGAAGAAGCACTTCCGTAGGTATATAAGCAGGCCTCATTTGTAACATTCAATCATCTATCTCATATCTTTTATAATATAATATTTGTATCCTCATGGATATCTTTGTATTCCAAGTGTTCTGGAGTATTTTAACTTGAGAAGGAACTTTGTTCTCTTCAAAAAATGTGCTCCTAGTCCCCGAGATCTCTCCAAATTCATTTCCCATCTATTAGATTTATCATTCTAGTGATGGAAAAACAATGGAGTTTTCTCCAAATCCGGGATTTATTAGATATCTACATAATCTAGTAGTTTTTGTGGTTATTGGATAGGTTGATCATGCCTCCAAATTAAATAAGTTGTTTGCTTTTAGTCTTCCTCCGCTTCTTTTATAGCTCATGGTTATTCATTGAGTAGGCTTTGACATGAAAAATTTGGCCATCTAAATTAAATATATCTACAGTAGATGTTCACTCAAATTTTGGTTTTAGATCTTCTAAAATTTTCTTGTATTAAAAATGTATGTGCATGTTGTGCTCTTAGAAAACAACACCAAGATCCATTTCCTAAAGGGAAATATTTAAGGGAAACAACACCTTTCAGTTGGTGCATAATGATTTAATGACCTTTTCAACTCCTTTTTCAGGGTTCAAGTATGCACTAACCTTTGTTGATGATTTCTCATGTCACTCTTGGGTGTACTTCCTTAAGTACAAGAATGAAGTATTTGCAACCTTCAAAATCTTTTGTTAAGAAACAATTATCATGCTCCATCAAGAATATCCACACTAATAATGGGGGGGAATATGTCAATATGGAATTTGAAATTTTCTATAGAGAACATCACACACTTCATCAACACTCTGTTCCCTACACTCCTCAGCAAAATGGTGTTGTTAAAAGGAGGAACCAAACACACAAAGAGAAGGATAATTGCATGATTCAATCCAAGAATTTGGCACCTTCATTTTGGGTCAAAGCAATTATTTGTGCCAATTATGTTCAAAATATAATGACTCATAAGGAAGTTCAACATATGATCTATTGGAAGCTTGGACACATGAGAATCTTGATGTCTCTTATTTCATGCTATTTAGCAGTCCTTCTTGGGCATTAATTCTAGACAAAAAGTTCAAAGAGATGGAAAACAAGAGTCAACAACCGCTATTTGTGGGTTACTGTGAGGACATGTAATCTTATTAGCTCTTTGATCCTACATCTAAAGAAGTTTTGTTTCGAAGAGATGTTCATTTTGATGGAAACAATCTAGGATCTTCTTCCCCTCCTTCCTCATCTTTCACTATTGATATTGGTTCTAATCATTGTGATGCTTTTATACATCTAATAGAATAATAAATTTCTACTAAATTCCCTCATCCAAAAGAAAATTACTAACTGCACTATCAAAACCTAAATAGTCAAATCAGGAGCAACATGTTCCAGATGAATCCTTGAGGAGGAACCTTCACAAGAGAATGCATCGTGATAGATATGGCTATGACAACTTATTTCAATGATCTAGCCTGAAATCAACAATAATAAAAATGAATCTCCCTTTTGGGTAATGCAATTTTAGAAGATCTACAACAATTTTATGAATTTGTTGGAATACTTGAGTGGGAAGATACCATGATAGATGAGTATTCTTCTTTGATGAAGAATCATAATTTGGATCTTGTTCCTCTTTCAAAGGGATGTAAGTTGGTTTGTTGTAAGTTGGTATATAGAAACAAATATGTTGCAGATGGCTCTATTGACAAACATAAGGCACGTCTTGTGGCCAAGTGATTTTCGCAAGTTGAAGGAATTTACTATTCCAAGACCTTTTCCCCTATTTCCAAGATGGATTCTATGTCTTGTTCTTTCTCTAGTTTCATCCCAAGGTATCTTAGTTTACCAAATGTCTGTAAAGAGTTATTTTTTTCATATAGCTCTACATGAGGAGATTTACATGGCCCCAACCCCATGATTTTGTGCAAGATCCTTCATTTTTTTTCAAGCATTGATGTTCCTTGTATGGTCTCAAACAAGCTCCTAGAGCTTGGTATAAGAAGATGGACAATATTTTGTTTTGTTTTGGGTTCATCTGGTGTCATTCTGTTCCTACAATTTACACTTAGAGATATGGTTTTTATTTATTGATTTTAGTTTTTTATATGGATGATTTGGTCCTAAAAAGGAGTTATTCATCTATGATTCATAATTTTAAGGAAGCATTGATGGGACAATTTGATATGATGGATCTTGGTTTGCAACATTACTTTCTTGGATTGCAAGTTCACTAGTTTTCAGAAGGGATCACCATATTCGAACAATAATATATGCCCTTGATATACTTTAGTGTTTTAGGATGGCTAATTCTAAGCCTACACCTACTCCTTTTCAGTTTGGTGTTACTCTTACCACCAGTTGCAACTCACTCACTACTACATTTGGCGGAAATTCCGACACTTGGTTCCGACGCTTATGACCAAATGTCGGAAATTTCCCCAAATTTTTTCCATCCCGCCCGAAACCGTCGCTATACCGACGTTTATAGAAAAGTGTCGCAATACCGACACTTAGAAAAGTGACACAATTGCGACGTTTGGAGGAAGACGTCGCAATTGCGACACTATGGCCCAAAGCGTCGCTATTGAGACGACTCCAATCGTCGCAAGTGCGACACAATGTCTAGGTGTCGCCATTGCGACGTTTAGGTACCCGTCGCAATAGCGACGCTTTTTCCGCCGTCGGTATAACGACACTTATATGTGCGCCACATAAAAATACGAAACTTATATGCGCGCTGCATAAAAATTCGAACTTATATGCGCACTACATAAAAATGATTTTATTGTTTCGTATCTGTTGCAATAGCTACATTAACGTCTGATATGACGCGCGCATTGGCCCTCCGCTCTTGCAGAACAACATTCGCCCTCAGCTCTTGCAGAACAAAGATTTACTCCTCACAGATTACACAAATCCTCCCAAACATTTTCCTCAAACATTCGCTCTCAAACTTTTCACTCCCTCGCCTCTAACAACATTCACCTCACTCTCTGGTGTAAATGGTAAGTTCTTACTGCAGCCCCTTCCTCCTATAGTAGGGTTGACTCTATTTGGGTTTTTTTGGTCAATTCCATTGGATTGTGTTAGGCTGTAGGGTTCTCTCTAGATGTCAAGAATCAAGATTCAATACCCTCTATTATCTTCATCACCCAATACAAGATTTAAATTTTTCCAAAGAAATGCTTATTAATTTGGCAGACATTATTTCTCCCTGCTTTAAAAACCCTACATTTAAATGAAAACAAGCATTGCATTTCAACTAAAAAAATCTATTAGTGTTCAAATGTACATGTGTGCTACATTAACGTCTCGATATCACGCGCATTCGTCTCGCATTTTCCTCACTGTTGTGTGAACAAGATTCGCCTCGCATTCGCCCCAGCTCTTTGTAGAACAACATCTCGCCCGCATTCGCCCCCAGCTCGTGAGAAACGCATTCGCCCTGGATTCACCTCGCGCCCTCTTTTCTTAGCAGCACGCCCGCATCGCCCTCAACTCTGTAGAACAAAATTTTCTCAACGTCGCTCCCCGGCAACGAACAACATTTGCTCCCGCCTCTTGCAAATGGTAAGTTCTTACTCGCAGTTCTTCCTCCAAGTAGGTAGGTTTACCTCATATAACAATTTTTTAACAATTCCATTGATTTGTGGGTATAATGTATGGTTCTCTCTAGATGTAAAGAATCAAGATTCAATACCCTCTATTATCTTCATCACCCAATACAAGATTTAAATTTTTCCCAAAGAAACGCTTATTAATTTGGCAGCCATTATTTCTCCCTGCTTTAAAAACCCTACATTTAAATGAAAACAAGCATTGCATTTCAACTACAAAAATCTATTAGTGTTTAAATGTACATGTGTGCATCACTTGTGTAGTTCTCTCTAGATGTAAAGAATCAAGATTCAATACCCTCTATTATCTTCATCACCCAATACAAGATTTAAATTTTTCCCAAAGAAACGCTATTAATTTGGCAGCCATTATTTCTCCCTGCTTTAAAAACCCTACATTTAAATGAAAACAAGCATTGCATTTCAACTACAAAAATCTATTAGTGTTCAATGTACATGTGTGCATCACTTGTGTAGGGTATTCCTTTTCCACTTTCACATTATCCAAGAATGTGTGCAGTATAGTTCATATTTTTTGTGATTTAGATTATCTTGAAAAAGGAAAGGTAAATTATTTCCCATGGAAAAAGAAGATTTTCCCTTTTTATAGGTTGTTTGGACTTACGTGGAAAAATTTATGGTATGCCTTTCATATTATGTAGTTTAAATTTGAATTAACATATTATTCTACATGAAAATATAATTACCTATGTGATGTCCTTCATCACTAATTAAAATTATAGGGTTTCAATTTCCTAGACTCTAACTCATCTGATGCTAAATTCTAGGTTCTCATTGGTGGGTCACTCTTCCATTGATTTCCTTTCCCTCTGGATCTTGTCATACTTTAAAATTCATCAATGATACATATATTATTTCAGGTATCCCAAAAGGCTTTATAGTAGAACATATTGTGAAGTTTTTTTGACACTTGAGGATTCTTTTTAGAACTGCAACGCAGTCTATGCTATCGAGTTATATACCAAGTAACTTGTCCTTAATAACCACACTATGAGGTAGGTTCAACCAGTTTGAACTTGTTGGGAGATAGCATATGAAGTTGTGTGATGATTCCATATCACAGGTCTATTATGGTGACAAAAGTGAAGACACGTAATGATAGTTATTATGTTAACATTACTAGAAACATTTTCGAAATTATCCATGCTATCAAGATGTCAAAATTCCAGGCATTAGGTGTCAATACTCGTAGCTAATAGATAATAATAATAATATAAAAAATCACAAATTTATTCTTGAAATATGATTGTTACACATTGGTAACCTAGTTCATGAGTTACTATCACCCAAAGATTGCAAAACAAACTTAAAATATAAATTAAACCAACATGAGAATCCAACTAAGGGTTTCTCGACAAAATCATGCGATAACCTGGCATTTTGAAACCCAAATTTGAATCCATCATAAGTAATACAATGCAAACTCAGATGGATTTTCAATGCATGTTTGCATGCTACACTTATTCTCTGTCTAGATATCATTTTTTAAATGGAACCATTAGTCAAGCCCACAATCCTTTTTATGTGAAAAATTTCAGCTCTATTTGAGCTCTTTTTTTCTCCACCACCTCCATAAACATATGCAAACATATATCATGATCTTGGAATTCCATTAAATATGTATGTGCCAATGTTCCATAATCATGCCCCATCATCAATTTAAGAAATTTCCATTGAATATCAAATTATGGAGGGGGGGAACTTTTTGCTGCAACATTTGGCTCAAAATTAGGGACCATCTCCGTATGAGGTGAATGAGAACTATAGATATTTGAAGAAGTAGATTAGTGCCTTTTCCTCTGGCCATGGAGTCATATACAGTCATCCATCACAAAAATTTGTCTTTGTTCATTCTCACCTTGAAAGTTGCAAAATTCATGCCCTAATTGAAACGACACTAAATTTGAAAGATATAATAAAAATGCAAGCTAGAAGTGCCCTATTAATACAAAGGGAAAACCTTCCTACCTACCCTAACTTAGATAAATTTTGATTGAATAGGAAACATGATATTTCCTATGGAGTTGATCCAACAACTTGTTAAATGTATGGGACTAAATCATGCATTTGATTTCCAAGGAAACATGCGCATGAAGAGAAAAAGTGCAGAATTAATGGAAAATCCATACATGCCACTTATAAAAACTACACCGAAAGGTCAAAAAATACTTAAGGCCTTAACTTAATTTGAATCCAAAAATGAGAAAATAGGATTAGTGAAAACACGAGAGTGGTGTGGGTGAACAACATAAATAAAAAGTGAAGATACCTTTCCCCAAGATGCCTTTGTCACCGTTGTATGAAAACATGTTTTCCTTTTCCTTTATACATGCAAGTGAATGCATTATAGGTATGGTGTTTTCCCAGAATAGGAGAAGCCTACTTAAATATATCATTCGTGGATTGAATGTTTGGGTGCCTTAATGTGCAATGACATGTTTCCAGGACTGAATTCAATGCAAGGCATATTTGAAACTCTAACTCTGTTTTCCGGTGTCTTATTAGAAATTATTTCAGTTTTCATTTTGTGTTTTCAAGTTAGATATTGTTTTCAAGTTTTTACATTTATAATTTTATTGCAATGTAGCAGACTGATCAGAGCAGTGCAGGAACAACCCCGAGACAGGATGATCGCGGAAAGAGGCCAGCGGAAGAACATGTAAAGTGCCAGCATTGCTCTATCTTTATGTATTTTAGTTATTTACATAATTGAAATAATATTAATTTTGTTCAAATATGCAGACACCTAGCCATGGTACGCCTGATGATTCCCTCTTTGAGGAAGAGCTTTCTTCATCCCTATCTCCAATGTTCTTGTTGCAAAAAAAGGCACGAGATGCAAGGTCGGAATTTAATACTTTGATAGACGCGCCTCAAACACCTGAAACAGAAGAGAGGATAAAACATCTTATGAGCCAACTAGAAAGATATCAAGTAATAATAAAAAGTCAAAAGGATATTTTTTTTGTTCTGCATGAGATGAATTGTGATAGTTTGATTTTTAATTTTTACATTGACTAAACTAACAAAAAGTTCTTTTATATGTAGCGTTTTCTGGCACTTGCTGAACCCGGTGTTGGTGGTAGTGGGACACAAGGGCAAGAGATTTCCCAACAACCCTCTCGTACACCTTCTACTCCTTTAGGTGCCAGCCAAGAAACACACCCTGCCCAAGCAGACACCCAGCCAACCGCTGAACATGTTGGCAATGATGAGGTTGATATGGCCAACTACATTATTGCGTTTCCTGGAGCTACACGTGTCAGCTCCACAGGGACCATTAATGGCACGTTGTTGGTGAACGATGAAGGTGTCCCTATAAAGCATGTACAACTCCCGGGTAAATTTTAATATTTTAACTATTTCATGTACTTTATCTAAAACATATTTATCATGATTTTTATTTTTAAATTAATGATAATATCTTCTTCTTCTTTTTCTGTGTAGGAAACAATGAGTTCTACAGGTATCTGGAGAGCCATGCGTTGGTAATTTTTGGCCCAACCATACGCACAGGGTGGAATTCCCAGAGTTCCAACCTGAAAAAAGAACTTCTAGATTATCTAGAAACCCTTTTTGGGGTCGGCATATTTGATAGAACAACGGTGGCTCGGGTAGCTGGCAAATATTTGAAATATACTAGGGACACCTATAGGATGCAATTGCAATTTAACCCTAGATATGAGCGTCCTCTCATAGTTCCAGAGAGTGAGTGGAGAGCACTCATCCATGACGGAAAAGAGAAAAGGGCAAAGAAAGAAGGAAAAATGCCAACTGGACTCGCAAGGTAAATTACAACTTTAATTCAATAGCTTTAATTTTCTCTATGTCTAAAATAAAAGTGTGCTACGTCATATCTGACTTTAATCTTTTGATGCTAGGTTGCTTGACACCTCAAAGGAAACCAAAGCTAGGATTGAAAAAAAGGGCCATCACAAGCTAGGCCAGGGCGGCTACTTGAAATTAGCTGCAAGAATTGTAATTAAGTAGCTAAACATCTTATAATTAATTGTATCGCCTTCCAACGTTTTTGTAATCCTATCAAATATGATTAAAAATACAAAATCATATGTAATGTAGGGTGATGACTTCGGAACATAAACTACAAAGGAAGATAAAAATATCGCTTTCCATTTCGGCTATCAAGCCGTAGTTGAACGTCGCATAAGCTTGGGGCAGGTCCCAAGATCCAGAATGCCTGATAAGGTAAAACATTAACCTTTCAATATGTTTGTTTTCATCCATAAATTTAATTTCTAACAACTTTGTTTAAATCAGGGGAGCAACACTACCGACGACGCAAATAACCCAGTTTTAGAGCCAAATGTAGATGATCCTCACGTGCAACCTGATCATTGTAGTAGGGACCAGGCCGATAATGCTACTATCAGTGAGGGCCGTGACGGTAATTAATTTCCACTTATAATTTTTTCTAATTATACCTTGATGGTTGTCCTTATAACGTTTTTTGTTTAAATGACAGAGAATGTTTCCCTTGAAGATCTTACCACCAGAGAGGAAGACAGGGCAACAGTCCCAACGGCGACAACTGGTGCACCAGGTAAATAATCTCATTGCAATTTTTTTTATTAATATTACCGAACTAGTTCAATGATATTTAAAAAATGACAATTAAAATTTATTATTATCTGTTTTTGTAGGCGATGCCCCGTCACTGGATGAGACCAGACATCGTGACTACGCAACTAGGTCAGCGGCGACAACTGGTGCACCAGGTAAATAATCTCATTGCAATTTTTATTATTATTAATATTACCGAACTAGTTCAATGATATTTAAAAACTGACAATTAAAATTTAATATTATCTGTTTTTGTAGGCGATGCCCCGTCACTGGATGAGACCAGACATCGTGACTACGCAACTAGGTCAGCGGCGACAACTGGTGCACCAGGTAAATAATCTCATTGTAATTTTTTATTTATTAATATTACCGAACTAGTTCAATGATATTTAAAACTGACAATTAAAATTTAATATTATCTGTTTTTGTAGGCGATGCCCCGTCACTGGATGAGACCAGACATCGTGACTACGCAACTAGGTCAGCAGTGCGGGTCGAAAGGCACGAAACAGGAGCAGAGCATGATGATATTGATGATGTAATTAGAAGCTTTAAAAATAGGAAGAAGAAAAAGAAAATTCGATAATGTAAAATATTGTATTATTATAAGACAAACGTTACCATACTTGGAACGTTTTTTGCGTTATATAAAAAACTCATTTATCATACTATTTTTATGTCATGCATTAATTGCAATGTTTCCTTGCGTACTTTTTGTTGAATTGTTTTTTTATTAGTTATTGAATATTTTTTTTTATGCTCATGAAAGTAAAAAATGAAATATAGATTGGGTATTGGGGAATTGAGAGTGATGTGAGGGGCGGGAGGGGAGGGGCCATAAGAGCTTCCACCTTCACGTGGTTGGCCCTGTTTAGTAGAGAATAATTTATTGGAGCGATTTAATCTTGGAGCAAACCTCCCTTCATCCAGCGTAGCAACAAAAAAGTCACCGTTGACTTAGTTGCTACTCTTTCAGATCGTGGGAGGCTTGTTCCAAGTTCATGCGACTCCAATAAATTGTTCTTGAAACGAAGAGGAGCTTATTCAGGTATGTTTTGACATTTTCAACATATGTTCTAACATTATCATAAGAATGCATCTTAGAGTAAAAAATACTACATCGATTACTTGTATTTATTGTATAGATAATGATGGATTTTGATTGACTTGGCAGTGTAGGTACAAATCCTCTTGCATCATGAGCAATACAACTTTTCAACCAGGGTCATGTCCAGGATATTTTTGCTTGTGCGCTTGACCAGGTTCGTAATGTCACATTTTGTAAGTTCCTTTACAGTTCATAATTCAATATTAAGCTTGTTCATGATTATTATCTAGGTTTTTTTGTATGTGTTTTTTCATCTATTTGATTGTAAGCAACAATGCATGTTTCCTGTTGTTCACTATGATTTCTCCCATTACCACTCCCAGGATGAATCCGACTTTATTGTTACATAGGTTACTTTATTGTTACTATGATTTATCCATTTACAATTTCATAGGTTACATCATGTAAAGTTGTCAATCTCAGGTTGGTGATGAGCTTTAGTTCTCCAGATTTGGGGCTTTTCTGATATTTTCTCCCTCATGTCATTCCTGCATCACCTCGTTGTTTGAGCATGCCAATTGCCTACCACTTGTACCAATTGGCACATGTCAATCTCTGAGTGGTGCCACATTTCACCTATTTTCAGTGAGAGTTTAGGGTTTCTCTAACATAGCTTCAGAAATCCGATTCAGTGCCTGCTTGAATATTGTCACATAATACTCATGGTTTGGATTGATGAGCATGTTCTGAATGGTTGGTTGATTCATAAGAACCACCCATATATTCATCTTGAGATATTTCAGAAGGTTTCTCGGGTTTCCTTTTTCACCGTTTCTAGTGGGTGGGATGGTGTGGGGTGATCCATCAATACTGGTGCTCTTGTAGTAGGGAATTTGTTTTGGGGATATAAAGGAGCATTTGATGTAGATATCCCATTGGATGCATTCATAGATGGGCACGAGAGGTTAAGAATTTAAATTAAAAATATGCAACCTCTAGCATGGCAACCTGAAGGCCGCGAGAGACATTGGTTAAAGATTGTTTTGTGCTGGCCTTAATATAGTCGTGATTTCTTTCTATTATCTTAATGCAAATATATAGTCCGGTCTCATTAAAATGAGGATTGTGGTTGTATTTTTCTTTGGTTGTTTCTCTCTTAATGCTCCAGAAGTTGCCAAAAGTTGCGATAGTTGTTTAGTTTGCCTGTTACAACTTAAAAGTGGTTTTTAGCAATGGGAGTCATGTTTTTTAAGGTTCATACTAATATGAAGATATTGTAATTCTATATTCAACATAAGAGAAGATGGCCTCTGCTTTGGGCAGTATGACAACAATTGCCACATCTACCTCATTGGGTAACAATGGAAAGGGGAAGAAGTTGGGTGAAATGTTTGATAATTATGGCAGACAATTGTCTTCTCTTTCAGTTTTTTCACCCATTTCCTTTAATCACTCAAGCAGAAGAGGGACTCTGAGATTACGCGATAGAGAGAAGGTAGTTAATACAAGAGCTATGGAAAAGGAGTTGTACTTCAACAAGGATGGCTCAGTGATAAAAAAATTGCAGGTCAGAGAAAAAATTATGTTTAAAGGAAGGTCACCTGCACGTGAAACTTCACTGCGGTGGATCTTTCCTTGTCCACTTATATTCAATTTTAATGTGTTATTTTAATTTTTCATGGAGGGTTGTTTTAGCATATGGTCTGGCATTCAATTGCACACTTACTGAAAGCATTGTCAATTTGTCTTGTAGGCGGTGTGAACAAACTTGTTGATCTTGTTGGAGTCACCCTTGGGGCGAAGGGAAAAATGTTGTCTTGGAGAGCAAGCATGGTTCTCCGAAAATAGTTAATGATGGTGTGACAGTAGCTAAGGAGGTAATTTGTAGATGTGTGCTCTGGTTTTCTTTATAACGTTGTATTAGTTCCCCCTCTTAAATGTCTTAGATTTGGTAGGCATAATTTGAAAACTCAAAGGTGAAAGGAAACATATTTGTTACCCAGTGGTTTACTTGGCCTATGGACTAGCCACATTAGAGTAATGCATAAATATTTTCACAACAATAAAAGGAAAGGGTTATGGCTGAGTCAAATTTTATTGTTATTGAAAGTGTAATGAAATGTATCTCAATGCTATGGTTTTGGCCTTTTTATTGGTTGAATTAGAGGACCCAGTTGAAAATATTGGGGCCAAGTTGGTAAGGCAAGCTATGGCAAAGAAAAATGATTTAGCTGGGGATGGAACCACAACATCTGTTGTTCTTGCACATGTTGGAATATTGAAAAATTCCAGAACAATGAATGGAGAATAAATCTCCCTTCCTCTAACACAGAAAATAAAAATTTCTTTGACAGGAGACAGAGTTTCAATACTTTGAAAACAAACCTCTATTCCCTTCAATAACTCAAAAAAAAACTATTACACTTCTTCCTCACTGAGAGGGATTACAAAATTATGACTGCTACAAAACGCAGTGCATAAAACCAACTCACTGTCTGTTCAAAACAAACATACTCTGTCTCTAAAACACTCTGCTATGTTTTTCACTTTCGCACTGCTGTGCATACACACTTAAAAACTTACACTCAGTCTTTCACTTTTTACACACTGCTGTGTAATAAAAAATTTACATACTGTCTATAAAAAAAACTACCAAGATTTTTTGTCCTTTTTATTTTTATATGCTGTAACATATAAAACATATTATAATAAACCTTCTTTTAAAAAAAATAAAATTAAAACTAAATTCTATGGCCCACCTTTCATTTCGCATATGATATATATATAACATATGTTTAAAACATATGTATATATTAAATTATCAAAACATTAAAGAACCCTTTCCGTCGGACTTCAAAAGTCTGAATAGATTGAATTTCAAACCAAATTCGCGTTCCAAAATGGGATGCTGACGTCTGTCTAATTTGTAACACGAATTCTCAATCCAATGTACCTTATAAAAAATTCAGGTCCAGTTTTCAGGTTTTCAGATTCCCTTCAATTTCATGTGATCCAATATTAATGCTCCATGTGTCCTCCTTTTGAATTTACAAAACTGGGGGGTAAATTTCTGTTTGTTTAATTTCTGGTTGGTGAATTGCGTTAATGCTGGTTGTTGTGTTTAAATACAATCTTGTACAGAAATATGGTTGCGGCCGTCTACAAAAAAAACTTGCAGGAATTTTAAATGCTGAATTAAATTTCTGGATGGCGTGCAAGCAACCTCCAAAAAAAAATGTTGCTGCTGCATCCGTCCTTCTGCTGCAGCAGTTGAAGTTAAAATTCAACAACACAGGGTTTAATAAGTGAGGGTGTAAAGGTAAATTTTTGTCGATAGTACTGGATTAAGATCATCTATTCATTTTTGTAGGGTCTTCTGGTGTTTGGGTTTTTAGTTTTGGGTTGGGCTTATTGAGTCTAAGATAGTTTTTGAGTGAAAAAATTGCTATCAGGTATTAAAAAATTTTGGTTCTTTTGTCAAAATTTATGAGCTTGTTAGGAAATACAAAATTGACAATGGTTGTATCTTAAATTTGTGGAAAATAATTTGAAATGAAACCTTTTTTTTAGGTTGTTGCAGCAGGTGCAAACCCCATTCAAATTACTAGGGGCATTGACAAGACAATAAAGGCCCTTGTTTCGGAACTCAAAATTTTGTCAAAGGAAGTAAACGCTTGCCTTTTGAGTAGGCTGGTTTTCCTTTTTGCTGATGGTTTGGTGTATCTAATTGAATTAGTTGCCTAAGGTATTTTTGGTTGCAAACTCCTTTTCATTTTTCATACAATATTGGCCTTGTGGAATACATTTGATTGTGTGGTCTTGTTAGATCTACAACATTTTTAGTTGTTTAGTCTTATGGCCGAGGTGCACTTTTATTATGGAAATAGTTGATGCAATATTGTCATCTAATCCTTACTGCAGGGTAGCATGTTGAGAAGTTTCTTGTGAAACATTTGGTATTCAAAATGACACTTGATCCTATACAGCATCATGCACTTGACTTCAAAATTCATATTCAAAGTGTGCCGGACAATTCTTGCAAAATTTCAAATATTTATGTTGTTTTAAACCATTATCTTTTTCATGTATTGGATGCTGAAAATGTGAAAAAGACTTTGGTATGAAACCAACTGGTGAATAATTTCCAGCAAAACAAACACTTCCAAGACATGATTTAGAAGTAGAACATATGTACTTATGAAGCATAGAAAGATATCCTTGATGCATTGTCAATGTTTGGCTAGGTTTATTTTTGGAGAAAATAACTCCTTATTCCTAGAATAGTGATCTTCAATACAAGTAAATGCCAGAGAAGAGAGATCATCGTGTGACGCAACAAAACTGAAATTGGACCCCCAAGGAGAGCTGGTGTGTCTACAATCGCTTTGTCAGCATTTTCCCTTGGTGTACCCCGTTCTTTTCCTCTAGCCTAAGTCTTAATTGACTTCTTCTTTCTTCGGGTTTATTTATCAAATTCGTAGAATTTGATAAATAAATACTATCCACAATGGTTGGACTTTAATTTATATTCTCGACTTTATATTATCTCCAATCCTTATAACCAATGTTTAAATTTCAACACTTTGTATTTATACTCCACATTTCTTTTTAAATAAATAACTTGTAATGAACTTTCGGCTCTATATTTCACCACCCAGCCTTACAACAATCACGCTCCAAACTTATGCTAATTATCCGCCAATCGTTTAATTAAACAATTTCATTATACTCTGGCCCCACCTATATATATCAATAACCAATCAAACACTCGTATCGTACCTGGCTATCCTCCGCACACCTTAGTTAACCTCCAGGCAAGTTCAACGTGCGACCACCGTCCGATGGCCCTTCTCCAAATCAACGACTCTTGGAAATTTCGCTCGGCTTCCAACGTCGGGCTTTAACGTGCGATGGCGCGGGTTAAACGGTGGTTTTCCAGGGGTCACTTTGCCACGTGTCACTTTCCCTATGGAATCGCTCGCGAATAGGAAATACCGCCTACTCCGCAAAAGCGGTGCGATATGGGCAACCCGCTTTTGTGATTCTGCTCGTGGTTTTGGCAGAGGGCTTGACCACGGGTGCAAGTCTGGTTCCGCTATCCTTTTGTTTGTTAACTCATGTCCAATCCTTGGGTCAGGTTCCGAAAGCACAACAATTTTGTCTCTTTATTAAGCGGGATTTTTATATTTGAACAATTTTCACGACCCCGGTTCTCTACACAGACCTCGCCTTCGGGTGGGGTGAGTTCACAGGGTTATCCAACAATTTACGGGAATTCAAAGACAGAAGAATGGAATTATCAGTACCCAATCACCTCACAGTTAAACAATTCTTCACAATTAGCAGTTCGAGATAATTCAATGGCAACTAAGCTTGGAAATAATTTAACTGGAAACAATTGTTCACACACAGAGGTTTATTGCAGAAATCCCCTCTCTACTCTCCTCTTCCCTCTCTACTTTTATTCATCTGAGGAATTAAAATTTATATACATAACATATGGCTCTTCGGTTCCTCTGAGAGGACCGTTCTAGAAATCAAAAGGTCTAATTATAATAATTCAACTAACTGAAACTGTTCAACTCCTACAACTCTAACTAGTCTAAGTAATATAGTCAGCTGAGGTATTGACACCTAGCTGTTACAACTCAAATGTTTTCGAACCCTCCTAGCCACAACATGTGGACAAAACCTCCTACATTGCTGGCTAGTGCCTAATGCCCCCGCATCATCGTGTGACATAAACCTATTAACAAAAGTGAATAGGGAATGATTATTAATTATGGCATACTAAGTTGTCAGTGATTTTGACTATTTGTCTTTAACATGTAAAAATGTTAAATTCCAAACTTACATCATCATGGTTTGGCATCATGAGCTTGAATAATTGTCCACCATGCTCATAATTTCATTGTTGTATTCATATCTATAAACAACGTTTCAAATAATAATAAAAAAGTTCTATAAGAAAAATCTAGACCTCCATGCTGCTGCTCCTTGCGAGACAAAGTCAAAATTGCATTACACAATCCGACACATAAGAATCTCCTATATCCCGGTGGTATGTATCCAAATTCTTATAATAGTGTCTTCAAGACTTATGTTGACATTGCCAATGAGATATTTAAGCAATGAAATATGGAGCCTTCTTCATTGTTGTATATGTAACAATATTTTATTAATATAAAGATTGATGGTTTTGTCTTTCTGAAAATGAAATGTAAAAATAATTTATTGTGGTCAATTGAAAAGTTTTTTTTTTTAAGCTTTTCATTATGGAAGGGCAACATAGATATATGCCCTTCTAATTGAAATTTGGACCTGCCCTTCAAATTTGATCATTGTGTGGGACCTTAACAAACAATAAAACTATTCCGCCGTGCGTTATATAAAACATATAACAAAACCTTTGTCAAAACTTCAAACGAACCCTTTAGCCATGGGTATTTCATCACGAATTGATCATTTTACCATGTACCTTCTTCTAGAGGAATATTCTTCCACTTGATTAGGTACTTCATAATGGTTATATTTCAAAGAGATACAAAATGTTTATCTATAACTTTTTGTCAACTTTCATTCTTCATCTAATTTTGGAAGTTCTATTTACATTGGCATATTTTTTCCCAAAACCTTTTTTAGGCAAGATACATGAAAAACCTTATGAATGAAAGAAGAAGGAAAATATAACTTCTATACCACTTGTGCAATCCTATGAATAATTATTTAGGGCCATAACAGTTATGATTTTTGAGCTAATTCTTTATTCTTCTTTTTCTTGAATGAAGATTGCTTATAATGCTATAATCTAAAAAATACCCAATTACCCTCCTCAAATTATCTTTCACTTCAATGTTGTTCCCCTTGTTGTTTTATCATGTTTCATGTCATTTAAAGGTTTTCCATAATAATTTTCAAAGTTTCTTTAGTATTTTCCATATGTGACTCCGTTTCCTATACTTTGGACTTATCTTGCAAAAAGTATGAGATACTAGGAGTTGGATATCCATAAAGGGCCTTAAATGGGGAAATTTTAGTAGATGTGTGATAGGTAGTATGATAGTATCATATTACCATTCTTCCTCGAGGAACCCACTTCATCCATTAAGATTGCTTTTCTAAAGAGTAACATTGTAGATAACCTTAAAAACATTTGTTAACTATTTTTGTTTGACCATTTGATTGTGTTTGATATGTAGAACTCATGGCGGCTAGTGTTTCTCCACTCATATTAAATAATTATTTCCAAAAGTTTCTTGTTACTATTACTTTAGGAAAACCATGAAGACTATGAATTTCTTTCACTGACACTTCTGCCACTTGGCTTGTTGTTTATGTACTTTGAGCTCTACAAAAAAAATCTACAAAATTTGTCTATATAAATGACCACAAAAATGTCATACTTACCTTTATATTTCAGTAACCCTATAATAAAGTCTATTGATATATCTTCTAGTCTTTGAATATGTATGTGGAATGGTTGAAGTAACCCTAGAGATTTTACTATCTCTCTTTTATTTATTATGCAAACCTGACCTTCTTTTACAAAATTTTGAATATATTTCTTCATTCCTTCCAAAAATATATTTTTTGATCCTTTGAGATGTTTTAAGGAACCCTGCGTCCTACCATCAGAGAGACATGGGACTCCCTGAATATTTTTTTATTCAAATATGCTTGCGTGCATAAAAATATTCTACATTTGCACCAAAGTATATCTCTTTCACTCCCAATGCTCCATAGAGTTCATCCCATCCTTTATAAATTTTAGTTTTTGTTTAGTACTATTGTCATTTTTCCATTATGGAAAGCTTATTCTAGCCACCTAGGAATAGAAAATGTAATTGGATATAAATTTGAGGCCTCTTCTATTTTATAAAGAGCATCATGTACTAAATTTTCCTTACCCTTTTTGCAAATTATCTCAAAATTAAAACTTTGCATTTTTTCTCCTCATTTTTGTTAATATTCCAATGAAATCCATAGCTTCAAAAAATACTTTATGCTATCATGGTATATCTTGACTTTAAAGTACCTCCCAATGATATGCTATCCCCATTTTTTATTGCATGTAATATTGCTTCCATTTATTTTTCATACGTAGATTTCACCAAATATTTTCTTTGAATTCCTTGCTTTTAAAAGCCAATGATATCCCTTATTGTGTTAATGTTACTTAAATTCCTTGTCCTAGTGCCTCACACTCTACTATGAATGTTTTACCAAAAGTAGGTGCAACCGATGTTGGTGTAGAAGACATGGCATCCATTAAAAGAGAGAATGCTAAAGTAGCCTCATCATTCCATATAAATGATATTTTCTTCAAGAGATATGTGAGTGGACTTGAAATGCATGCATAATTCTTAACAAATGATCAATAATATCATGTAAGTCTAAAAAATCTTCTAAGAACCCTGATTTTCTTAGGAATAGGTCATTTTGTAATAGCTTGCATCTTTTGAGGCTCCAACTTCACTCCTTCCTTTAAAACAATATGAACCAAATACTCGAATTCTTATTTCCCAAAAGCACATTTGGATATTTTTACATAAAAATGATTGCTCTCAATAATTATTTATATAACTTTTCCACATGTTTAGTGTGGTATTCCCATGATTTATTATAAATATGTGTATTATCAAAGAAAACCAACACAAATTTTATAAGATGGGATCAAACAAAATTTTTCTTAAGTCGAGCCCACTGGACTTCAAACGGCGATAAACCATAATTCAAACCAAATTTGCGTTCCAAAATAGCCTGCTGACGTCGGCCAATTTTGTGACGCGAAAACCAAATGAATTCCGCCCTAATATTTTTCGGGTCCGAAGTTGGGCTGGCGTACGGAGGGAGAGTTGTGACGCGAATTTCTTATCAAATTTGCCCTAATATTTTTCGGGTCCGGATTTCCACTGCACGAGCGGCCCAAACAAAGATCCGCTCCAATCAATTTCTGCCACGTGTCCTCAATAAAAACTTGCCCTGCTCCTGGCTGCGGGTGCATTCGATGGCGTTTAAGGCGATGGGACATGGATATGGTGATTTCATATCAATCGCATTAACATTTAACGCTGTTCAATTAAGTTTTCACATCAAATCCGCATTAATTAATTTTTAACACTGTTCAAGATCGGACCTCCACTCCTCTTAGTGATTCCGCATGCTCCAATATGATCCGGCCTTCGGCTCTCATTATTAATGATTATAGATTAATTATGACGGGCGTCCTTTGATTGCATTGCAGTCGGGTCGACAAAATGGTGTTTAGCTATGGTTTTTCAGACGAGCCGGTTGTTGGATTACACTGCCTGCTAACTGTGATGATAAGGAGAAGTGGCCAGCTGAACCACACAGACTCGTCGCATATCTCAGAGATTTCTCTATCTATTTCCTCGTCCGCCTTCTCCTCTCAAGCTTTGAATTTACTGCCCATCTTGAATTTACTGCCTCCTCAGGCCCAACGCGCCAAGAATACAACCATTCCCTATGCTGGCCATAGAGGTGCAGCCATAGTGGGGAGAAATAGAGGTCAACCCCGGCGTGCTCCCTCCAGCCCCTCAACAAAGTCGACTTCTGGCCAGTCCAATGATTATTACTTAGGTCGATATCCAAAGAATAGGAGTGGGCGGGGTCGGCTTGTAGCATCTGGCCACCGTATGGATTCCCCTGCTCCTGGCTTCCCCACCACTAGTTCACCTTCTCCCACGACGCGCACTGCGCAATTTTCCTTTAATTGCTCTCTCAACCGCCCAAGAATATTTCTCTCGGTTCTGTCTATGTCTGTCTTCCTCTGTTAATTGGAATGCTGCTTCTTCGTCTCCTCTTGTGCCCACTGCGCCTGAGATTGCACCCATGCCTCACGTGCATCATAGGATGCGTTGCCGCAGGGGGAGCACTAGACGTCAACCCCAGCGCGCTCCCTCCAGCCCCTCAACAGAGTTGACTTCCGGCCAGTCCAATGATTATTACTTAGGTCGATATCCAAATACTAGGAGTGGGCGGGGTCGGCTTGTAGCATCTGGCCACCGTATGGATTCCCCTGCTCCTGGCTTCCCCACCGCTAGTTCACCTTCTCCCATGACGCGCACTGCGCAATTTTCCTTTAATTGCTCTCTCAACCGCCCAAGAATCACGGCTTTAGTCACTGTGGTATTCCGCGAGGAGGCCCAGACGGAGGAAGAATGCACCCGTCCGGCGGGTCTGAGCTCTGAAAAATCTAGCCAGCATTCGGGCCTTCAGGAGGGGAGCCGTGGCATGCATGTGGAGGTAGCACCTAGCGATCCTGGACCTTCCGAAGCATGGTGCCGAATCGTGGAGGAACCACCGGAGGAGTAGTTTGGTTAATTTGTTTTACTTGCTTAGCAGGCCCACTTAATTGGGCTGCTTTTAGTTTATTTTACTGTGCTGGACCTTTGTAATATTTTTGAATTCTGTAAATTAAACGTTCAAGACTGGTTTCCCCGTATGAGGGCAGTCTTCTTAATTTTTTGATTTTTTGATGACAAATTTGCCATGAGTATGGCCAGGCAATGTTTTTGACTTTGGTGTAATTTTATTCGCAATGTTAATAGATTAAGTTTACTTAGAATTCTCACATGATTAACGTTTTTCTTGATTTGTTCAAGGATTTTGGGTACTTTAATTTGTATTTAGAACAATGGACGTTGGTACTCTATCTGTTGCTTTACTGTTCTACATACTACTATTTCACTTTCTTATAGATGCCTCGGGCATATTTGAATGCTTTCTCAGATTGTCGATAATCTCCATGTGGACCGTTACTGGATTTTATATCATGTCCTTGTATGTGACATGGGGTATTTTTCTATCATTGTCTCGGGTGGGACTTCCACTTTTCTGGATGGATATTTGGGTTCCAATCTTCAGATGTGAAAATGTAATGACTTCATGGACTGTTTTACTTCATATAATATATTCAAAATAGCATTTTTTCTCTTCTGAAAAAAAAAATGATTAATGTTTATCATTATGCCTTCAAAACTAGCGATGCGGGTCTATGTTGCTGGTTTATTGATATGGTCTGATGGTCTTTTTATATTTTGGACATATCACACTCCTCACATGATTAGCGTTTTTCTCTGTTCAAGGATTTTGGGTACTTTAATTTGTATTTGGAACAATGGGCGTCGGTACGTACTCTATCTGTTGCTTTACTATTCTACATACTGCTATTTCACTTTCTTATAGATGCCTTGGGCATATTTGGATGCTTTCTCAGATTGTCGATAATCTCCATGTGGACCGTTACTGGGTTTTATATCATGTCCCTGTATGTGACATGGGGTATTTTTTCTATCATTGTCTGGGGTGGGACTTCCACTTTTCTGGATGGATATTTGGGTTCCAATCTTCAGATGTGAAAATGTAATGACTTCATGGACTATTTTACTTCATATAATATATTCAAAACATCATTTTTTCTCTTGTGAAAAAAAAAAATGATTAATGTTTATCACTCTGCCTTCAAAACTAGCGATGCTGGTCTATGTTGCTGGTTTATTGATATGGTCTGATGGTCCTTTTATATTTTGGACATATCACACTCCTCACATGATTAGCGTTTTTCTCTGTTCAAGGATTTTTGGTACTTTAACTTGTATTTGGAACAATAGACGTCGGTACTCTATATGTTGCTTTACTATTCTACATACTGTTATTTCACTTTCTTATAGATGCCTCGGGCATATTTGGATGCTTTCTCAGATTGTCGATAATCTCCATGTGGCCCGTTACTGGGTTTTATATCAAGTCCCTGTATGTGACATGGGGTATTTTTCTATCACTGTCTGGGGTGGGACTTCCACTTTTCTGGATGGATATTTGGGTTCCAATCTTCAGATGTGAAAATGTAATGACTTCATGGACTATTTTACTTCATATAATATATTCAAAACAACGTTTTTCTCTTGTGAAAAAAAAATGATTAATGTTTATCACTCTGCCTTCAAAACTAGCGATGCTGGTCTATGTTGTTGGTTTATTGATATGGTCTGATGGTCTTTTTATATTTTGGACATATCACACTCCTCACATGATTAGCGTTTTTCTCTGTTGCAGGATTTTGGGTATTTAATTTGTATTTGGAAGAATGAACATTGGTACTCTATCTGTTGCTTTACTATTCTACATACTGCTATTTCACTTTCTTATAGATGCCTTGAGCATATTTGGATGCTTTCTCAGATTGTCGATAATCTCCATGTGGACCGTTACTGGGTTTTATATCAAGTCCCTGTATGTGACATGGGGTATTTTTCTATCACTGTCTGGGGTGGGACTTCCACTTTTGTGGATGGATATTTGGGTTCCAATCTTCAGATGTGAAAATGTAATGACTTCATGGACTGTTTTACTTCATATAATATATTCAAAACAACTTTTTTTCTCTTGTGAAAAAAAAATGATTAATGTTTATCACTCTGCCTTCAAAACTAGCGATGTTGGTCTATGTTGTTGGTTTATTGATATGGTCTGATGGTATTTTTATATTTTGGACATATCACACTCACATGATTAGTGTTTTTCTCTGTTCAAGGATTTTGGGTACTTTAATTTGTATTTGGAACAATGGACGTTGGTACTCTATCTGTTGCTTTACTATTCTACATACTGCTATTTCACTTTCTTATAGATGCCTCGGGCATATTTGGATGCTTTCTCAGATTTGTAGATAATCTCCATGTGGACCGTTACTGGGTTTTATATCATGTCCCTGTATGTGACATGGGGTATTTTTCTATCATTGTCTGGGGTGGGACTTCCACTTTTCGGGATGGATATTTGGGTTCCAATCTTCAGATGTGAAAATGTAATGATTTCATGGACTGTTTTACTTCATATAATATATTCAAAACAACGTTTTTTCTCTTGTGAAAAAAAAAAATGATTAATGTTTATCACTCTGCCTTCAAAACTAGCGATGCTGGTCTATGTTGCTGGTTTATTGATATGGTCTGATGGTCTTTTTATATTTTGGACATATCACACTCCTCACATGATTAGCGTTTTTCTCTGTTGCAGGGTTTTGGGTACTTTAATTTGTATTTGGAAAAATGGAAGTCGGTACTCTATCTGTTGCTTTACTATTCTACATACTGCTATTTCACTTTCATGGACTGTTTTACTTCATATAATATATTCAAAACAACGTTTCTCGTCTTTTAAAGTTTCAATTTTTTTTTTAAAAATTGAACCCTCTGTCGCTCTACCGATGCCTTGTAGACGTCGGAACTGCGACAACCTAGAAACGTCAGAAGAGAGACAATATGAAAACGTCGGACCACATTTCGTCGGAATTGCGACAGATTACAAACGTCGGAAGAGCGACGTTCTAAACGTCGGACCACATATCGTCGGAATTGCGATAGCTTACAAACGTTGGAAGAGCGACGTTCCAAATGTCAGACCACATATCATCGGCATTGCGACATCTTACAAACGTCGGAAGAGCAACGTCCAAAACGTCGGACCACGTTGGGTTGGAATTACGACGGTTTACAGGCGTCGGAAGAGTGACGTTCCAAACGTCGAACCAGATTTCATCGGAAGTGCGATAGTTTACAAACGTCGGAGGCGCGACGGTTTGTGATACGTCGGAAGAGTGACGCTTGTTCGGAAGCGACGGAAGAAGTGTCGATAGTGCGACACTTTTTACGTGCGTCGGAACTGCGACGACATGAAAAACCACGGTTTGTCCGCCCTCGAACTGTCGCTCTTGCGACGAATATGTGTCGGAATAGCGACGAATTGGCCGTCGGAATTTCCGCCAAATTTTCTAGTGTCACTAGATATGATTCCTCAAGCCTGGTACCTGACGGAAGAGAGGAAAAGGGGAACTAGCACTTGACAAGAAGTTATGGGGAAATTTACATAGTTCTTATTATTTGAAGGAAGGATATAACCAGTCACCCAAGCATTACAGGCCATTAAAAGGGTACTTTTCTTCCCATAGAATCAAGAGGAGGACGAGAAACCACTCCCGAACCAAAGCATCCGGTAGTCAGTAGCATGCAAGAATATAAACATCGAGATGGACGATGATGATCTAGAGGGACTTAGACATCTGTACTTTGAAGAAATAGAGGGGGAGTGGGATATTCAGGAGGACCCGACAACCAAAGGAATTCATTTTCTCCCCCTCAAAACCAAGAAAATTAACATTGGGACCGAAGAAATTTCCCAAACTAGCATCAAGAAGGGACTACTGGGATGCTGAGACGACCAAGGAAATATTTAGTCTACTACAAGAATATGAGGACTTGTTCCCATCATCCGTAGCAGACTTGAAAGGAATCAAAGGGGACCTAGGAGAAATGTGTATAATCCCGAGGCATGACGCAAGACCAATAAATCACAGACCCTATCAGTTGAATCCAAGGGTAAAGGAAAAGGTTAAAGCGGAAATCGACAAAATGCTAAAGGCAGGGTTGATATTCCCAGTGGAGGAAGCAGAATGGGGAAGTCCCATAGTCATACCAAGAAAAAAGGATAAGGTGGAAATCCGAGTCTGTGTTGACTACAGGAGCTTGAACAATGCCTATATACATGACCCATTCCCCACCCTGTTTAGTGACAACGTCCTAGACAATGTTGTGGGGAACGAGGCATATTATTTTTTAGATGGGTTCTCAGGGTACCATTAGGTAAGGATAGTTTATGAAGATAACAAAAATACAACTTTCACCATCGAATGGGGCTCCTTCGCATATCATGTAATGCCATTCGGTTTGAAGAATGCACCAACAGTATTTTCTCGCACTGTTATAGCAGCATTCCGCGACTACATCCACAAATTCCTGGAGGTTTATATGGATGACTGGACCATCTACAACTTGTTAAAAGACCATGCCATGCTATTGAGAATTATTTTTGATAGGTGTAGACAACTACAGATCTCATTGAACCTAAAGAAGTGCATCTTTGTGGTGCCGTTTGGAACATTGTTACGATACGTTGTATGTAAACAAGGAGTCATCGTGGATCCAGAAAAGGTACCAATGATAATCAAAATGGAGGCTCCAGAAACCATGAAATAGTTGAGGTCACCATTAGGCCATATAGTTTATTACAGGTGATTCATCTGCAACTACGTGAAGATAACAACCCCATTGGAGAAGCTTTTTTGGAAATCGGAACAATTCAATTGGACAGAGAGTTGCGCGACGACCCTAGGCACCTTGAAGGAAAAATTGGAAAGTGCACCAATATTGGTTCATCTGGATTGGGACAAGCAATTTCATGTCCACATTGATTCCTCGAGCATCGCACTCGGAGTGGTTCTAACCCAACCAGGGGACACTAATGTTGATCATCCAATGTACTTTACAAGTAAAAAACTATCAACAGTGGAACAAAACTACACCACGACAGAGCGGGAAGCATTAGCAATGGTGTATTCCCTTCAAAAGTTCCACCACTACCTATTGGGAGGTATGTTCAAGTTTTTTACATACCATTCAGCTTTGAAGTACCCAGTAAACAAACCGGTCTTAGAAGGAAGGACATGAAGATGGCTCCTACTCTTTCAGGAATTCACCTTCGAGGTGATAGTCAAACCTGGGCGACTGAATGTGGGACCAAACCACCTGTCAAGGCTCGAAAACAGAGAAAACGAAGGATCTCTGGATGATCAGCTGCCAGAGGCTGATATTTTCAGAGTAGAAGCCATCCTAGTCTACCTAGATCAGATCGCAACCTACCTAAAAATAGGACAGTGCCAAAAATAATATACCACAATATGGAAAAGACACCTAGTAGTCCAAGCCACAGAGTACCAGCTCATCGCAGGACACTTGTAAAAAATGGGACTGGACCAAATCTTACGAAGTTGTGTCCTGGACCACGAGAGAGAAGCCATACTATGGGAGTGCCACTCTAGAGTTGCGGGAGGACATGTAGGAGCTAAACTGACGGCTAGGAAAGTACTACAGGCGAGCTTATGGTGGCCAATGGTACACATTGAAAGTAAGGCATTCATAAATAAATGTGATGTTTGCCAGAGGACGGGAGGTCCATCGCATAGAGACGAGCTTCCACTACATCCAGTAAAATCACTACAACCATTCGAGAAATTGGCAGTTGATTTTATATGCCTGATTGTACCCACTGCAAGAAACTGATAGGCCCGGCATATCATCACAACAACATACTATTTGACAATATGGGCAGAGTCAATGCCGGTGAAGGATTTCACAGCCGAAACAACGGCACGGTTCATATTTGAAAACATAATCAGCAGATTTGGCTGACCAAAAATTTTGACAAGTGATCAGGGTACACATTTCATCAATGCAACCATTAAATCCCTGCTCGAAATCTTCATGGTATGACATCACAAGAGCAGCCCTTACCACCCACAAGCCAATGGCATGGTAGAGGCATTCAAAAAAATCCTTGAAAAGGGATTAACAAATATCTGCAATGCTCAACGAGACAACTGGGACGAATGTATACCAACAACTCTGTGGGCATATAGAAATACTGTCAAGAGGCTTAATAACCAAATTTCGTTCCAGCTCATGTACGGGAGAGAAGCCGTATTACCAGTAGATTTTTCCATACCCAGCCTTCTAATCACAACCTCACTCCAGCTATCAGAAGAAGACTCCCTAAATGATAGATTACAGGAACTACAAGTGCTCAAAGAAGACAGGTTTTTAGCAGAATTCCACCAAGCTGTCCAAAAATAAAGACAAAAAGCGTGGCACGACCGCCATATCAAGCACAAAACTTTCAAGTTTGGCAGAAAATTTTTACTATATGACAGTAAGTACCAGAAGTTCCCAGGGAAACTGCAAATGCATTGGCTAGGACCGTACCACGTAGTCGAAATCAAAGAGTCCAGAGTAGTTCGGTTAACACAACTGGATGCCCAGATACTGCCATGATGGGTGAATGGCGCATGCTTGAAACCCTACCATGAGTAAGTTCCGCATTTCATTTCAAATAACTCTTGCAACCGAGAGGAGTCAGTAGGGTATATTAGGCTAGATTAGATAGATTCAATAAATCTCTCGCACCTAAGAAGAGCTTAGATAGGATTCCCAATAAAGAAATTTTGTAGCACAAGAAAAATTCAATGTTGAGTTGCGGAGACAACAACGCAACCGATTATGGACATGGGGGATAGGGTCTACCGTGTCAGCCACGTTAGAAGGAAAAGCATGTCGAACATCATTCCAGCATCATTACTCATAGTACCCATGTTAGTCCGTAGGATTGCTGAGATTTGAAAAATAATTTCCATAATTAGCATCCTCCATACTGTAATAAATTTTCCATAATAAGACATAACCATCACCCATCACGTCTGCCCAAACCCTGAACACACAGTCATCTTTGTTAGAACCCACCTTAGCCTGGTAACTAATCACACGATTATAGCTGCGGGGGAAGGCAGGGAAAATTAATTAGTTATGGGGTGTTATCAACCTCATGCATGCCAGTTACTTACATAACCTACATGAAGGAAAGCATGAGAATGCCGGAGAATTCCGAGTTAGAATAAAAAACAACAAATGTAGCAAGGGAAACATCACCAGAGAAAGAGCAAGGAAGGAGTGTTGCACTTAAAAACTATCACCTTGACATTCTACTGACTATATGAGCTCATTAACACTCATACATACCTCCTCTACAAGTCTTACATCCTTTAATCCTCATGTCAAGCCTTAAAATAGGAGAAAAAACCCTAAAAACTCAAAAACCCTAGGATACGCAGGTAACATGAAGCCTGCCTGCGTTCCTAGCTTGGGTACGCAGGCAATACACTGCTTGTCTGCATTCCAAAATGCAGTTTTCACTTATAATTCCTGCGTACCCTCCTCAAAGTCAAAAAAGCGAGAAACAAAAGTTAAAAAGTTGATTTGTGGTCAATTCTAGAAGGTTCTAGATGAGATTTTTTGGGGATGAGTACGCTCTTATAAGGTTCATGCATCCCTCACCTTAAGGATATAATCCCTTGATGTGAGGAGTCTATCCCTTTGAAGGAGGATTCTATCCCTTCATAGGTGGAACCCTAACCTCCTCATCTGCTCTATAAAAAGAGGCATTGGGTAGCCTCAAAGGGAGTTCAAGCTTTATGGGTGATTGAGTTGAAGTGCTAAGGAGATTTAGAATTCTTTTTGATGAGCTTTTGAGATGAAAGATCACATACCTCTATGTGCTCCTGGAGGAAGAGTGCAATACTTATCAAAGTAGAGGAGACTCTTGCTTCGGACCCCGAGAAGGCCTGCTCAACATCAAGGCTAAGGTTCTAAGGTTCTTCTGTTATTTTAAGATTAATATAATCAAGTTTTGTTTTTCTCAGTAAATTGTCGTTCGATTGTTTATTTCAATAAGTTGTCATTTGATCGTTTATTTCATAGATTCCTTGATCACTATGATAGGAATGTTTTATAATTATTTTTTATACAGGTGCTATTTAATATTTTCTTGTTTGTGATTGCAGGTCGACAAAAGACGACACTTTGTTGCGACTAAAGACGACACTTTCTTGTGACGAAAGAACTCTTGTTGCAACGGAAGGATTATTGATGCGACGGAAGCACTACAACCACAAATAAGCATTTGGATCTAAGTTAGGATCAACACCTTCATAGAATTTATTTGTAAAATGAATATATTTAGAGAAAGACAAACCTAGTTGTTCGTTTTTTGCTAGATTTTCTTTTGACAGTAGGGAGATCGATCTTGTCCGCAAGATCGATTTATTCGGCCAACAAATTGGCGACTCCACTGGGGAAAGATTCTTGTTTTGATTTTCCTTTGTTTTGATTTGAGAAAATGCTTTTTTCTGATTTTTGATTGATTTTTACGGGCTTGGGTAACTTGTATTTACTTTTCTTTCAAAGTTTTGAAGTATTTTTTGTTTTTTTTTAAACTTTTTTAGGGACCGCACATTGTTGCAGACCCTGTTTAAAGTCTTGAGAAACTTAGATTTCTTCTTTCAGTTTAGTTTAGATTTGATTTAGGATTCTTAGTGTCTACCCAAATCTGTATGTGTTATCTATCGAAAATCTCTTGTGAATGAATTTCTTTCAGCAAATTTTTCATCTCATCAATCTCCATTAAGTTAATTGGGTGTTTTGAGTCTCTTTTTTGAGAAATTCTTAATTTGATTTCCTTTGGTCATTACTTGGAGGTTTGTCTCAGTATTTTCACAATTTTGCATCTTTTTTCTTTTGTTTTTGCAAAAACGATTTCTCCCTCGCCCGACTGTTAATCGCCTTTGCAAAAAATATTTCCCCCTCGCCTGAGTGTTTTTGAAAAAAAGATTTCAGGCTAAATTGTGTATGAGTGTTAATCGCCTTTGAGTGTTTTTCTTTTTTGATCTTTTGAACTCTCACCCAATTTTATTTACTTGCACTTGATTGGTTCTTAGATTAAATTAGAATCATCTTGTGTTTGAGAGTTCTCTTGCATAGATCACATTTGCATAATTAGAATTCTCATTTTCAGAATATGAGTGAATTGTGCATAGATTACAACTGCATAGTTTACATTCTGAAAAAATCAATCATAGATTTAAATCAGTTTTCTTTGATTTGAATTTAGATTTTTTTATGCTTGTTTTAAAAACACAAAAACAAATTTTTTTTTTGGAATTGATTTGCATTAGTTTTTCTTGATGAAATTGGTGCATTAGAGAATTTTTTATATTTTCTCTTAGCGATAAATGTTTTGCATTGTTGGAAGTGAATGGAAACTCTCTCCTTACTTTAGATAGGATTCATCGAATTGAAAATATTACATTATCATATTCGATTGCATTCAGTTTTGGGTCGGGTCATAACACCATTGGTTTCATATCCATTTACCCTTTAAGTAATAACAACCTAAATAACACAACGCTTAATAAAATTCATCTAGTAATTTTTACATTTTTAAGGGCTCTTTCCACAAATCTAGCTCAGGATTAGTGCTTTGGAATAGGTTGTAGTTAAATTTCCAAAGCAACTAAAACAAACAAGTAGATAAATCTTGCGGTAGGAAATAAATCCAATTGTAATTGGTACAATCTGGGAAGCTTCTCTTAAAGGAGTTAATCAAGAGATCGTATCCGAACCTTTGAGACAATCAATTTTGTTTCATTGGGAAAGATAGAATATCTACGCGCATTACAAACGGTAAAATTCGGATTAACCATTGTTGAGGAGCCTGGGGTCACTTGTCGGTAAACCTCGGATTAACCATGTCGAGGAGCCTTCAAGGGGATTGAGCTTTGTTACTTTGCCCTTGCGCGTGGAATCAGATCGTAGATTGTTCCCCCAGTTGTGTTTATTACTGTTGGTAACCTTAGTGTCCATAAGCTTAAGATTATTTCCTAAGGTGACAGTGAAGGAAAGATCTCACTGTACCTGGAGCAGACATCGACTAGACTCACTTAGACTCTCTGGGGGGTTCTCTTCACACGAGATGCTTTTGTGAAGAAACTTGTGCCACTCTGTTTCATTAAGTAGGTTGTCGGGGTAACTGTTCCAACCGCCATTTCTGCATTAAAATTCTACGAAGTTGGATTTCATCACCAACTAGTGTTTTTAGTACGGGAAGTTACTGTTTGTGTGTGGTTTGACTCCTATATTTGATAGCACGTGTTAATTTGTTTGTTTTTAATTTTAGAGACCATAGGTGTGAATTGTGAATTTTAATTTTTAGGTGTGAATTGTGAATTGTTAATTTTAGTTTTAAATTATTAATAAAATTCACTGAAGTTGAATATAATGGCAACTATTCCGGAATTTACCAACCAAGGAACCCCTCTTAATGAGAATCCTAGTACTTTTCCTTGCTTTGGAAATGTTTGTCCTCCTTATATGGCTACTTTGTCATTACCTGGATTTACAATAGGTTTACCAATATGGTTATTTTCAACTCCGTTGGCCCCGAATACTCCAATTGTTCCACCTCAACTAGATGCTTCACCTCAATAGAGTTCACCATCTCAACATCACCAACCTTCTGTTGACCCTTTACCTTCTTCGCCTAATATTTCTTCCTCCATTTCTTCCTCTTCGCTTGGTAAAATCCTGGACGCTAGTAACCAGGTGGCTAAGAAGAAGAAGAAGAAGAAGCAAGATAAGAAATGAGTCAACCAACCAACCATGGCTGTAAATGTTAGTAATGTTGAGGAAACCTCCAACATGCATTGTAAACCCAAATACCCTTGCAAGCTTTGTAAGGGTGACCACTTCCTTATCAATTGTCCCGGTATTCCAAAGGTCTTGGAAGTATGGTCAGAAAAATCTCATCAACTTACTATTGATCCATCAACCAGTGATAGTCAGGTTCCTGGGAAAAAGGGTAAAGTTAGGTTTCCTTGTAATTTATGCAAAGGGAGTCATCAAAATCACATTTTCCCTCACATGGATGAAGCCTCAAAACTATTGTAAAACCTTCCTGTTCCACAGCAAGAACTTCCAACTGGTTACCATCAACTTTCTCCCAACCTACCGTCAACTGACGGAGTGATTGATCTAATTTCAAGTACAATCGATCCCACTCTTCCATTGGAGAGTGAAACTAATATCACTCAGGTTGACGATCCATTAGTTGATCAAGTGGTCGATTCTATTTCACATTCGGTCAATCCCATTCTCCCTGTAGAGAGTGAACTTCAAACCGCTCAGGTTCTTCTTATTACATCAGATTCTTCTACGTCGGGGGGAATTTCACCTGTTTCTACAGAACCCCCTCCAAGTACTGAGCTCTTTTCCTTTGATTGGAATAGACTGGCAGAACCTCGTCTTCCTTCCTCCATCCCTTTCCAAATCATTGTAAAGTTTTGTGGTAGGGACATACACCATACACAGGTAGATGAAGGTGCTTCTATTAGTATTTTATCTTCAATTTCTTGGAAAGCTTTGGGTTCCCCTCAGCTTGTGCCTATTACATAGAATCTGAAAGCTTTTAACATAACCATTAGTGAACCTTTAGGGATCCTTCCTAAGTTTTCTATTACTTTGGAAGGTAAATCTGTCTGTATTGATCTTATGGTAGTTCGAGGCACCTTTGATTTCAATTTAATCCTTGGGCGAGACTATGTATATACAATGAAAGCTGTAGTCTCGACACTCCCTCGCATGATGTCTTTCCGTCACAATGGGAATATCGTGACTATAGACCATATTTCGTTCCCTAGTCTTGATTCGGCTACTAATAATCCAACATCCCTGAATATTCCTCTTACGAAAGTGGTATCTACCCCACCACGGGTTAATTATGTGGCAACTAGTCCCATGTTTTCAATTACCGATGAAAGTGAGCCTCTCATTGTTTTCTCATATTCCTTTGACTTAGATCTGGTAATTGACATGGAAAACTCTATGGGATTATTTGAATGCAATGTTCTTATCCCTTTTGAGTCCCTTGACATGTGTTCCTTCCAGAAAACTATTCTTCCTTCTGATGAAGACCTCTTGGAAGTCATGACCAAGGTGTGTCCATTGACATGTGTTTCTTCCAGTTGGAAGCCATGATCAAGTTCTCGAGGATAGTTCCTTTTACTATGTAAACCTAGTTAAAAAATAAATCATTTTCCATGAGGAGAGTTCCTTTTACTGTGTCAACCTCGTTAAAAAATGAATCAATGAGTATGAGGAGAGTTCCTGTTACTATGTCAACCTCGTTAAAAAATGAATCAATGAATGTGAGGATAGTTCCTTTTACTGTTTCAACCTCATTAAAAAAAATGAATCAGTTAGTCGAGAGCATAGTTCTTTTTCTTGTGTCAAGATCGTTAAAAAAATGAAACAAGCTTCAAAGAGGACAGTTCTTTTTCTGTGTCAACCTCATTAAAAAATGAATCAGTAGGTTATATAGGTAGATTAGAAATAATTTGATTATGAGGATAGTTCATTTTACTGTGTCAACCTCATTAAAAAATGAATCAGTTAGTTGAGAGCATAGTTCCTTTTCTTGTGTCAAGCTCGTTAAAAAATGAAACAAGCTTCCGAGGATAATTCCTTTTCCTTTGTCAACCTCGTTAAAAAATGAATCAGGTATGAGGACAGTTCTTTTCCTGTGTCAACCTCATTAAAAATGAATTAGTAGGTAGATTGTAGAGAGTAGATTAATAGATTAGAAATAAGTAGTTTCTGAGGATGGTTCCTATTACTGAGTCAACCTCATAAAAAAATGAATCAGGTATGAGGAAAGTTCCTTTTACTGTGTCAACCTTGTTAAAAAATGAAACACGTTGCCATGAGCATAGTTCTTTTACTGTGTCAAGCTCGTTAAAAAATGAAACAAATCCTCCCCTAATTGAATCGAGTCTTTGACTAGATCTCGTAAATGTTAAGTCATATATTTAGGTTAGTTATTTCAGTTTTTGCATAATTTTCTTACATTTTTAGGTCGGGTCTTTCATATGATCTTGTAAATGAACCTTCATTCCATCCAACTATTAATTGCCATCAGTGTACTTAGTTGAATGAAATGAAGCTGGGGGCATACACTCTAGCAGTTATGCTTAGGGGGCATCAAGCACAGTTTTCTCTTTGTTTCAAGCTTGTGTAAAAATGAAACCACTCTGAAGCATAGTTTTTCTTTGTTTCAAGCTTTTGTGAAAATGAAACCTATATTGAGTCAATTTTGGTTATTTTCAAGACTCGTTAAACTCATGAAAATCCCGAGATTATTTTGCTATCTTTCATTCTCGTTAAACACATGAAAATGTCGAGTTCTTTCTGTCTTTTCCTACTCGTAAATTAAATTGAAAGTCGACCACAAGAGTACATTTTTATCCCTTTTTAGAACTTGTTAAAACTTACGAAAAAGCGAAATCTGGAGTCCTCTTTTAAGCCTTTTTCAGACTCTCTAAACATGAAAATATTTTTGAGCACTTGATTATTCAAACTCGTTAAATTAAATGAATGATCGTCCTTTCAGTATAATTTTATCCCTTTTACGGACTGAAATGGAATATTTACGAAAAAGGTATACATTGACTAATTACGGTCAATAGAGTTCTCTCCTGCATTATTTTATCCTTTTTCGGGCCGGAGAGACTAAATTTACAAAAAAGTACACCCGCGGAGTTTTCTTAAGTTTTTCTTCTGACTCCCTAAAATTGAAAAACACTAAGTTTCTCCTATGATGGACTCGTTAAAATTTAAGAATAAAGGACCTGTTCAATTTTTAACAGGAACGAACCACTCCTTCTTAGGGTTTGAATTTTAAACTAAGTTGGACTCATCCAAAGGATGAGCTTATAAACAAGCAAATGTTATCCTCCTCAATCTTGTCAAAAATAAAGAGGTACTTACCAGAAATGGTGGGGGAAAAGAGAGGAATATGAACCCCTTTGTTACATTTTGATTATTCGTAAAACCGTTAACCACTCTTGAACACGACACTTTTGTTCACCTGGGTTGGGAAATACTTTGCCTAACAGTTAATCAAACCATATTGAAAGTCTTCAGCTGGTTTTTGGGTATCATCTTTGGGTCAATTATCACCAAACCATCTGTAGTGTCATTATGTGTTCAAGAGGACAGTTCAAACAAACCATTCATTTGCGAAATATTTGTCTTCCATTTTGACCATCCCTGAGTCAGTCCTTGCCAATATATTTCTTCAAAACTTGATCTATGATTTCATGTTGTAGGTGTTATCCCCTTGTAATTTACTTGGCAAGCAAGCAAAGGGATAATTTGTTTTATAATCCTGCAAGGAATGCATTTCCCTTGTAAACACATCATCCTTGCAGCCTTTTCAAGTTCCCGGCCTTGTGACTGTCTCCCCATGCTGATTTAAGTCAATAAGCCTTGCTGATAAGAATTATGCTCCAAAGGGCTTTATTCCGCCCCTTGTATCCCTGCATTTTCCCCCCCATTCTATCCTTTTTTCTCTTTCTTCTAAATCCCCTTTGTCCCCCCTAATATCCCCATCAACCTCCTAAATTCCTCCAAAATCTCCATCAAGTCCCACCCTAGCCCTCTATTTCCTCAAAATTCCCCTCTATCCCTCTATCGTTACCATCCTCAGGCCTCAAAATGTATTAAAAAGGGTTAAAAACCTACTTTCCAACCATATAATAGGCCTTAGCCCCCTTCGGCCTAGCCCCTGCACCTTTTCCTCCCACAGAACCCAGTGCTGTGACCGAGCGCTAGCCCCGAAGGTGCTTGCCCCATATGTTTATCGAGCGCATTCTCGACCGTTGATCCATACAGATCAGACGGTGATCGTTTAAACCCGCGGCACTCGTGATTCACCCATTCAAACCACCGATCGCACCATCGTCGTCCATTCACCGTCAGATCAACGGTTCAGAGTGTATCCCCCACGGTGGTTCCCGCCCATTTTCAATGTTCCAAAACCACATGGTTTCCATCACACCGCTAATGGGGGTCGAGCGATATTTTCCCATTGCCCAGCGATTCCATACAGGGCTCGACACCTGTCTCCTGTACGATTCTGAAACCGCTATCTTATCACGCATTATTTTTCGGTACAGGACACGCAGCGATATTCACATCAACCGTCAAATCTGCCCTGGCTCATCCGACGGTCATCGCTCGACAGATTTGCGCATGTTTTAATCTAAGGTCACCGTACTCTCGACCCACTGTTAGTCGACCTCTGCTGTTCTTTCAACCATCGATTTCCTTTAAGATCTGACGGCCCAGATGTATTCTCCCCACTGTTGACCATCCCGCCACGTCGCCTCCACATGTCTCGCCGTACGTTCACCCTTCTCATCTTATATTTCCCAGTCAAAGGTCGAAGTTCAAAGGTTTTAATTCTTTTTGCCTCCGTGCCACCTTCCGACTGTAATCCTTATCGTTTTCACCACACCATGGGTCTTCCACGATGTCTTTCGCCATCTAACCAGTCTGCGTAGTCAGTCCAGTCACCCCCCATAGCATCTACCACCCTCATTGTTTTCTTAATATGTTTTTTTATTTTGCAGGGTTTCAAGAGGCGTGAAAACGTCATGGTTCATATGTACAATTTTAATGGTAGGTTGCGCAGACAAAATTGAATCTGGAAGCTGGTACTACCATGAAATTGTCAAAGAAAGTGGCTGACAAGACTTGCATTAAAGAAGAGTAGAGTCCAAAATCTACAAATCTTTTCGGCACCATCAAAGCTCGGTTGTTTCCCACTGACAAAGATAGTTGAAGCGGCAAGGAGTATCAGCACAAGAGTTAGGGAGTTCTTGTGTACATCATTGAAGATCTTAAGTCCTAATCCAGTGTTTTAAAGGGAAAAATCAGATTGAAAGCCCAGGGATCCCGCAGAAGGTACAGCAAGCAGAAACCAATGTATATCAGGGGTTTCTATGGCAGCAGAATGTTTTTCCTCCATAAAGGACATAGCGCCCATGCAGTGTTCAATCTATGCCGTGTTCTGGAGATATTTTCTACCCTGAAACAGCCCCGGTACTATCAGAGCATTTATTTCATCAAAATGGAAGACTTATTTATCATTCATTCACCTTTTTTTTATTCACCAATAGCACCACACAGTACTGCAGACAGAATACATCAAAGTCATATCAGAGTAATCTGGAGTCTGAGGAAGATCATTTGTTCACCCAAAGAACACCAGAAATTAATGCACAGAATTTACACAGAATAGGCTTCGGCCCTCTTTCTTTCAGAAGTTTTAATACTGAATTTAGTTCTTCACCTACCTCCTCTGCTCCTTAGGAGCTATAAATTCATGAGGAAACTCATTGTAAAGGTTGTTGATTAGTTATCAGAGAACTGCAAGTTGTTTCTTTTGAGACACAGTCTCTGTGTAAAGATTGTAAGATAGGTTGAAGGAGATGTTTTCAAATTGAGTAGGCATGTCATTGGCAATGTTGTACTTGATTGGTATCGCTATTTAATATGACAAGCACATTTCTTTGGATCCTGATCTGAAGCAGTGGTGATGTTTTCCTATCTTTGTGTTTACATTCGTTTCATTTTGTTTCTACAAGCTTGCATCAGAATATTGGCATAGGATTTACCCTTGTTAGGTACCCTATGTTTCTTCTCTCCTTGCCATTGATGTTTCTCTTCTGAATGTTTTATCTAAGAAATTATTTCAGTTGGTTTAACCAGTGTCGTGGATGTTGTTGCCTGCTCTCTAATGTATGAATTAAATGAATTCAGTTCTTAGATGTTTCTTGTTATAGATTTTGTTGGAAGATTTTGGAACACTGGGGATTAGAGTTAGTCCTGTCCACTAGGATCCTTGTGCGACCATATGATCTGTAACTTTGTGCTCTAAATCTGTGTTACTTCCTCCCCTTCTACCTCTTCATATCACATAATCATCTTGAAGATCCTATGTTTCAGATGACTAGCCCAATTGAAAGCTTGCCTATTGATTAGCAAGAAAATACTTTCCTGACTCCATTTCCCAATGGTTTTGAATGCTTTTCTGGAGTATTTCACCTCTGCCATATCCCTCTTTTCTCATCCTAGTCTTACATTGAACCCTTCTTTCCTGATAACCAGCAACCAAACAAACAATCAAACAAACAAACCTTGTGTCTATAACTAGCCTAAAATTATAACTTTTGAGCCTCAAAGACAGATACCTTTGACATATCATAGAGAGATCCCTCTCTGGACCCAGGAGGGCTAGATCCTAAGGTCTGAAAGTGGTTCTGATGTTGTCTCATCTTTTGGTATTTCCAACCTTGCTAAAACATGGGAACACCAACATAATGGTGACTCCGTTGGGGACTCTTGAGTGCATTTCACCTTAAACATTCTTAGGCATTCGAAAAACCTACAATCTCTGGTTAGGTTGGCAATTAAACACTCTTATTCTCACATCAACCTCTATACCATTTGTTTTGTTCTCCCATACTCTTGTACAGAGTCTGGAAAGGGCCAGGTAGCCTCCGGATCTCACACTCTTCAGAGGTGACATATCTGGTAAACGCCCTCCCAGTCAATCTCTGGTTAGAGTTTGTTGTGTTGGAAGATATCCTTGAAAGAGGACATCTCATAAGCACTGTGGTGGATAGGGTACCCTCCAAAAAACATCTTAGACCTTCCACCTGGAGACTCCATATTCCCGAAACATTTTAAAGACTCCAATGGTGATCAGTAGGCCTGCTAATTATCTTGGTTCACAATAGACTCCATTGGGAGACTAGCATCCATAACAACATCAACCACAGTAGTAGCAACAAGTAGGGTTAAGCTGCTTGGTCAGAAAACAACACTCTGGCTCCTAGAACCATCCATACAAGAGCTTACCCTAACCCAGACCCACCTAAAATAGTTGAAAATCCTAAGAGAATCCTCAAGGGAGCTACTACACCTAAAAGACCAACTATTTCCACCCACATCTATAGAGCTAATTCTGCACCAGAAGATCTTACAGCTCTATCACACTTTCACCTTGACCTAGACCTACTTGACAGATTACCTAGAACTAGGTCATTCAACACCTTAGACCAGCCAGATCCTGGGTTCCCTGATTCACCACAGCAAAGTGGTAGACACCTCGGGAACAGACATACCCCTCCTTCTACACCTCCTGATATAAATTTCATACAAAACTTGGGGCTCAGTCACCCTAGTTCTTCTCATCAGTCTTTTGCTGGTCATAATATCCCTGTCATCCATATACCAGCTATCCAAGTCAACCCTTTACCTCATCAAAACATCGTCATGGCAGCCTGGTATGCACCTCTGGTTTTACCTCAACCTCTAGTACCCTTACCAAATGATTATTAGTCATATATCCCACACTTCACCGCAAAGGAGTCCATCACAGCCCAACAACATGTAGATAAGATGGAAGATTCTTTTGACTACATGGAAATAGATGATGAGACAGTCAAAATGAGAATCTTTGCCCAGAGCTTAGGCGGTGATGTGAAGAAATGGTTTAAAGGCCTACCTCCAGGTAGCATAAACGACCTCCTAGCTTTATATCAGACTTTCATAAACAAATGCGAAGCTAGGGAAAATCCTTGCCAACTCTTGGAAGAATACATGACCCTCAAAAGAAATGTAGGAGAGAGTGTCCATGATTACACAGCAAGATTTAACAGCATTTACAATGCCCTCCCTCCACATATGAAACCTCCACAAGGCATGGCCCTAGAAAAATACCCTTAAGGCTTTGATGCTGACATGGCCTATGAGCTTAGGGATAAAGAATACAACAAATTGGAGGACATGCAAAAAGGAGCAGTGAACATAGAGGCCAATTTGATTGAGAAAAGAGCAAGACTGAGATCTGAGAAGAGGGTAACATATAGGGATGACAATGTAGCTTCCACATCTGACCAAAATTATGATAGGCTGTCTAAAAATGTGGAAAGGTTACAACAAATGATGGAAAAAATGGTTGTCACAGTCAGTAGCCAAAATAGAAACCAAAACCAGAACCAAAACTTTAGAAGAAACAATAACATTCCCAACAGACAAAAAGAATCAGATCAACAAGTTGTTCCCCCATTCCAAGAGAACTTTCTTGATGAAGATGAGGGAATCATAGAAGAGTCTGAGGGAAACACAATAAACATGTTTGAAACAGAGGATTCAATACATAACTGTTACTCAGAAGAAGATCAACCCTCACCCTCTAGTTGGGAGGAGGAATGGTTGGAATCTGAAGATTACAGGTTAGGGTTTGAAAATGCCATAATGCAGGTCAGAGAACAATACGAACTCAGAAGAAAAAAGAGCCAAGAAACTCCCAAACCAAAAGCTTCTGAGGTCACCATCAAGAAAAGGCCTGAGAAAGCTTCTAAAGCAACTGTTGAAACTAACAAATCAGCACCTGAGAGTTCTGGAAAGAACAAAGAAAAGGACAACCAAAACGCTGTCACACAAGGTAAACCAGCTAGCAGCACTAGCACTGCAGTTATTGCTCCTGATAAAACTGTCACGAACGATGTACATAACGAGAATCAACACACTAATTCAGCCACTAAGGTAGTGGCTAACAAAACAGAGTTGAACATTCCAAAGAGTCAGTCCACTTTCAATTTGGAGAGTGAGATTGCAAAAATTAAAATCTCTGTCCCACTCTTTGAGCTGGCCACTCAAGATGTATATAAAGGCCAAATTTTGAAAGCATTAAACTTAGGTGAGAATAGTGACACTGTAAATTTGAGTGATGATCAACCTGCCCCTCTGTTTGGTCCAAAGATAGAAGGAAAGTTTTAGGAAGGGGTAGTGCCCCCTTTTTATATCAGTCTTAATGTCCATGATAAGATCCTCCACAATGCAATGCATGATTCTGGGGCATCACACAACCTAATGCCTAAAGTAGTAATGGAAAGATTAGGCCTAGAGATAACCTGCCCCTATAAAGACCTATACTCATTTGACTCTAGTAGAGTAAAGTGTCTTGGCCTGATCAAAGACTTGTGTGTGAGCCTGACTCAGATCCCTGCCAAGTGCATGGTCATGGATGTTGTAGTGGTAGATGTGCCACCCAAGTATGGCATGTTACTATCAAGATCATGGGGAGCCAAGCTACAAGGAACAATGCAGATGGATGGGGCTGATGCCACAATCCCAATCCTTTTCCAACTTAGAAGACTGTATAGGGAAGCACAAATGAAATTCCTGGTTAGTAGCCCTGAGAAGCCTAAAAATTCTCCTCTATACTCTGTACATACAGATTTGGATTCCTTTATCTTTTGCAATGATGAATCTTTAGGAGGACCAGAATATGAAAACTAAGATTCAAGAAAAAGTACACATGATGAAATGGAGACAATGGACTTTAACATAATGGATACCCTAGACTCAGAGGAAGAAGACGTAGAAAACCTCAGACAGTGCACCAAAACAACAACTCAAAGTGAACCAGAAGTAGAACACAACCAGCCAACTGGCCACCTCTCTGAATTCTACATCCATAACGAAAAACCAAACAGCCCACAGCCTAGTGCAGACCCTATAATGCAACGTAATGGTGAACCCAGTTGTAGGGAACAGAGTAATAACAAAAACAAGAATGAACCCCTGTGGGAAATGAGTTTCGATGGGTCCTGCACAAGAAGAAATGCTGGGGCAGGAGTGTGGATACATAACACAGAGAGTGATTATGCAGAGAGCCATGCCTGAAACCTGCACTTCAAATGTACAAAAAATGTTGCAGAATACGAGGCTCTGATCCTAGGCTTAACCCTACTGAAAAAATTAGGAGCCCGTAGGATAACTGTGCATGGGGACTCTGAGCTGATTGTTAAACAGGTGATGGTGAATACACAACGAAACATCCTAGACTGAGAGCATATAGGAATGACACTATGGATCTGCTGAAAATGTTTGTTGAATACAAATTAGTGTTCGTTCCTAGGGATCAAAATGCCATTGCAAACGGATTGGCTTGCCTAGCCAGTTCCTACCCCAAGACTCTCAGCGACCAAATGATCATCATTCAGACAAAATTCAGACCACCTGTTGTGCCGGACAACGAAAATGTTGGCGGGTTTTGATTGTGATAAACGAGATCGAAGATTTCTCAGTAGGCGGGAATGGGTTTGAATCTTCGATTCGGACTCGGTTCTGACGATGGTTGCCTAAGTGAAATCATAGACGAGGAAAGAAACACCACGCCAGAAAGCTTTTTGGTTTTGAAGCAGGAAAATCCAGATGGAGAATGTGAAAACGCAGATAGTGAAGAAGTGGAGGTGCTGCAGACCAAAGATAAGAATATACCTAGAGGCCTGGCACCCTTAGAAGACCTCTTTGACTTTGATGATGTAGCAAAAAAGCCCACTATAGAACATGTGGACTCTGATGTAGAGGAATACAATATAGGCACAAAAGAAAAACCCAAAATGATTAAACTGGCTAAGTCTTTACCTACAGACATGAAGAAAAAATACATTGACCTTTTCAAGGAATTCATTGACGTGTTCGCCTAGAGCTATGAAGACTTAAAGGCCTATGACACAAACATCATTCAGCATAAAATACCCTTGAAAGAAAACCAGAAGCCCTTCAGACAAAAACTTCGCAGAATCAATCCTAAACAGTACAGGTTGAAGAGATTAAGAAGATGTATGAAGCAGGTATAATTGTGCCTATGAGGTTCTTTGATTGGGTATCAAATTTAGTGGTTGTAAGGAAGAAAACAGGGGAAATCAAATTGTCTATAGACTTTAGGAATCTTAATATAGCCTCACTCAAAGACAATTACCCTTTGCCAAAAATGGAACATATTCTTCAAAGTGTGGTAGGCTCTAGAAGGATCTCCTTGCTGGATGGTTTTTCAAGTTACAACCAAGTCTTAGTAATCCCAGAAGATAAACTCAAGACAGCCTTTACCACTCCATGGGGTACCTTCATGTATGTGAATATGCCTTTTGGATTGATGAACACTGGAGCCACCTTCCAAAGAGTGATGGACATAGCTTTTTCAGATGAGATAGGGCACTTCATTGTTATTTACTTAGATGACATAACAGTCTATTTCAATACTGAAGAAGAACATCTAAAACATCTGAGGAAAGTGTTTGAAAAATGTAGAAGGTTTGGTCTCTCACTAAATCCCAAAAATACTGTATTCGGGCTGCAAGAAGGAAATCTTCTTGGCCACATTATATCCAAAAAGGGGATTAGGATAGAACCACAGAGATTTGAGGGAATACTAGAGATCACACACCCGAGAAACATCAAAGAATTACAGTCCTTCATTGGGAAAATCAACTTCCTTAGGAGATTTATCCCAAACCTGGCTGAACACCTTAGGAACATGACTAACATGCTGAAGAAAGGTGAGGGAGTTAAATGGACTGTTGGAGCTAAGCAATCTTTTGAATCAGTGAAACTTGTGCTCACCCAAGCCCCCGTTGTAATCAGCCTAGATTTCTCCAGATATTTCCTGATCTTTTCATTTTCCTCTGAGCATACAGTAGCTGCAGTTCTTCTATAGAAAAACATAGAGGGAATGGAACAGCCCATTTCTTTCTTTAGCAAAGCACTCAGAGATGCACCCTTGAAATACAACATAATGGAAAAACAGGCTTATGCTTTGATTAAGGCCTTGAAATACTTCAGGGTGTACATATTGCATTCTCACACCATAGCTTATGTGCCCAACATCATAGTCAAAGATATATTGTCCCAAGGTCCTGATGGGAAAAGGGGCAAATGGATAGCTGTGATCTTAGAGTACGACCTTGAGATAAAACCCACCAAACTGATTAAAGGTCGGGGCTTAGCTAAATTAATGGTTGAATCAAACTTACAAGCCCTAGACATCAACATGATAAATACCTTGGATGAGCAACAAGAATTTCCTGACCCCACTGTTGAGGAGAAGTTTCAGAGCTCTCCTTGGTATTCTGACATTTTGTTTGTGCTTACACACCTCAATGTCCCACCTGAGCTATCAAAGACCAAGGCTAGATTCTTAAAACTAAAAGCCAGGAGATATTGCATATTAAACGAAAACTTATATTGGAAAAATCCAAATGGCCTATTGCTTAAATGTTTGCCTGAAGACGAGGTAGAAAGGATTAAACAAGAATTCCATGCTGGAGAATGTGGAGGCCACCTGAGTTGGAAAGCCACTATAAACAAAATACTCAGAGCTGGATACTATTGGCCCACACTCTTCAATGATATCCATAAGATGATAATTGCCTACCACAAATGGTAGATCTTTGAAGGCAAAAGAAAACTCCTTCCCTTACCTCTACAACCCATCACTGTTGAAGGTCCCTTTCTGCAATGGGGCCTAGATTTCATAGGGGAGATTCACCCTGCTTCTTTTGCACAACACAAATGGATCCTAACAGCCATAGACTACTTCACTAAGTGGATAGAGGCCATACCCACTAGGAATGCCATAGATTCAGTCATCATTAGTTTCCTAGAAGGTCACATCCTCTCTCGGTTTGGCTGCCCAAGGAAAATAATCACTGATAATGCTATTGCTTTCGGATCCAAGAAAATGGTTGATTTTTGTCACAGGTATCAAATAGCACTCGGTCATTCAACTGCCTATTACCCTCAAGGTAATGGATTAGCTGAATCATCAAACAAGAGCTTGGTGATCATCATCAAGAAGTTGTTGGAAGAGAACAAGAAATCGTAGCATAACAAGTTGAAATTTACATGCTTTGTGGGCTGACAGGGATTATAGCCAAAGAAGTCAATTGGCACATCACCATTTCAACAATACATGGTATAGAAGCAATATTCCCTACGGCCTTGGGATACTAATGATCAAAGCTAGTCAGGAGATCCAAAAGCAGAAAGAAACGACATAGTGAGAATAAATTCAGGACAATCAATCTCCGACCAAACAAGCAAAGGAAGAGGTCTACAACGGAGAAGTGAAGGTTCAGGGGAAAATATAAAAGAGTGCTAATGAGGACCAAAAGTGGTTTCAAGTGGATACAAAGTTCTGAAATGGGAGTCAAGAAGAGAGGATAAAGGAAAGCATAGCAAGTTTGATAGTTTGTGGCAAGGTCCATACATCATCCATGCCACTGTGGGTCCAAATGCCTTCTTCCTACAAGAATTAGATGGCACAAAGCTATTTGGGGGTCCTGTCAATGGCAGGATGCTCAAACACTACTTCTGCTGTTTTTCAATTTCCAGCTTTCGTTTCCATTGTACATACAATTGCAATTTTTGTTTTCAAGAAAAAGAGAAAATGTTTCAAAAAATAGAGGAAAGAGAGAGGTTCGGACATGCTTAAAACAGATATACGAGGGTGCAAGGATTGGCTCTAATATGATCAAAACTTGGGCGAAAGAAAAAGCAGTTGGTCTCTCATGCTCAAATGCGGATAGCGAAGGAAAAATAAAATAAGCTCTAGCATGCCTAAAACCAAAAATTTGAAATGAAGAAAAGGGAGTGACTCTAATACGCTCAAAACTTAGTCTACAAAAAAGAAGAAGGATGTATGTTTCGATTTCAAGCCTTCACGGTTTTGTTCAATTTTTTGCAAAGTTTTCTTTCCTTATCGATCGATTAGGAAAGTTTACGCTGATGTAATGTCTTCATGTGTGGCGGTTAGTCTAAAGAAACAAAGGGATGTACTGACAACGGGCAATAAGACTACTCAAAGATCTATTCTCCTGAATTCTTGACTCCTTCAAAGAAGAAGCCATCCCCATATTAGAGCCCTTATTAGCCCTTGCCAATTTCCTTGGAAAGAAAGCAAGGGGCTAATTTGTTTTATAAGCCTACAAGGAATGCATTTCCCTTGTAAACACATCATCCTTACAGCCTTTTCAAGTTCCCGGCCTTGTGACTGTCTCCCCCTACTGATTTAAGTCAATAAGCCTTGCTGATAAGAATTATGCTCCAAATGGATTTATTTCGCCCCTTGTATCCTTACATTTTCCCCCCCATTCTATCCTTTTTTCCCTTTCTTCTAAATCCCCTTTGTCCCCCCTAATATCCCCATCAACCTCCTAAATTCCTCCAAAATCTCCATCAAGTCCCACCCTAGCCCTCTGTTTCCTCAAAATTCCCCTCTATCTTTCTATCGTTACCCTCCTCAGGCCTCAAAATGCATTAAAAAGGGTTAAAAAACTACTTTCCAACCATATAATAGGCCTTAGCCCCCTTCAGCCTAGCCCCCACACCTTTTCCTCCCACAAAACCCAGTGCTGTGACCGAGCGCTAGCCCCGAAGGCGCTTGCCCTATATGTTTATCGGGCGCATTCTCGACCGTTGATCCATACAGATAGTACGACGATCGTTTAAACCCACGGTGCTCGTGATTCACCCGTTAAAACCACCGATCACGCCATCGCCATCCATTCACCGTTAGATCAATGGTTCGGAGTGTATCCCCCATGGTGGTCCCCGCCCATTTTCACTGTTCCAAAACCACATGGTTTCCATCGCACCGCTAATGGGGGTCGGGCGGTATTTTCCCATTGCTCAACGATTCCATATAGCACTCGACACCTCTCTCCTGTACGATTTTGAAACCGCTATCTCATCGCGCGTTATTGTTCGATATAGGACGCGCATCGATATTCACGTCAACCGTCAGATCTGCCCTGGCTCATTCGATGGTCATCGCTCGACAGAGTTGCGCAGGTTTTAATCTAAGGTCACAGTACTCCCGACCCACTATTAGTCGACCTCTGCTATTATTTCAACCGAAGATTTCCTTTAAGATCTGACGGCCCAGATGTATTCTCCCCACTATTGACCATCCTGCCACATCGCCTCCACATGTCTCGCCGTATGTTCACCCTTCTCATCTTATATTTCCCAGTCAAAGGTCGAAGTTCAAAGGTTTTCATTCTTTTTTCCTCCGTGCCACCTTCCGACTGTAATCCTTATCGTTTTCACCACACCATGGGTCTTCCACAATGTCTTTCGGCATCTAACCAGTCTGCGTAGTCAGTCCAGTCCCCCCCCGTAGCGTCTACCACCCTCATTGTTTTCTTAATATGTTTTTGTATTTTGCAGGGTTTCAAGAGGCGTGAAAAATTCATGGTTCATATGTAAAATTTTAATGGCGGGTTACGTAGACAGAATTGAATCTGGAAGCTAGTACTACCATGAAATTGTCAAAGAAGGTGGCTGACAAGACTTGCATTAAAGAAGAGCAGAGTCCAAACTCTACAAATATTTTCGGCGCCATCAAAGCTCGGTTGTTTCCCACTGACAGAGACAGTTGAAGCAGCAAGTAGTATCAGCACAAGAGTTAGGGAGTTCTTATGTACATCATTGAATATCTTAAGTCCTAATCCAGTGTTTTAAAGGGAAAAATTAGATTGAAAGCCTAGGGATCTCGCAGAAGGTACAAAAAGTAGAAACCAATGTATATCAGGGGTTTCTATGACAGCGGAATTTTTTTCCTCCATAAAGGACAGAGCGCCCATGCAGTGTTCAATCTATGCCGTGTTCTGGAGATATTTTCTACCCTGAAACAGCCCCAGTACTATCGGAGCATTTATTTCATCAAAATGGCAGACTTCTTTATCATTCATTCACCTTTTGTTTATTCACCAATAACACCACACAGTACTGCAGACATAATACATCAGAGTCATATCAAAGTAATCTGGAGTCTGAGGAAGATCATTTTTTCACCCAAAGAACACCAGAAATTAATGCACATGACTTAAACAGAATGGGCTTCGGCCCTCTTTCTTTCAGAAGTTTTAATACTGCATTTAGTTCTTCACCTACCTCCTATGCTCCTCAGGATCTATAAATTCATGAGGAAACTCATTGTAAAGGTTGTTGATCAGTTATCAGAGAACTGCAAGTTGTTTCTTTTGAGACACAGTCTTTGTGTAAATATTTTAAGATAGGTTGAAGGAGATGTTTTCAGACTGAGTAGACATGTCATTGGCAATGTTGTACTTGATTGGTATTGCTATTTAATATGACAAGAACATTTCTTTGGATCCTGATCTGAAGCAGTGGTGATGTTTTCCTATCTTTGTGTTTACATTCGTTTCATTTCGTTTCTACATGCTTGCATCAGAATATTGGCATAGGATTTACCCTTGTTAGGTACCCTATCTTTCTGCTCTCCTTGCCATTGATGTTTCTCTTCTGAATTTTTTATCTAAGAAATGATTTCAGTTGGTTTAACCAGTGTAGTGGATTTTGTTGCCTGCTCTCTGATGTATGAATTAAATGAATTCGGTTCTTAGATGTTTCTTGTTATAGATTTTGTTGGAAGATTTGGGAACACTGAGGATTAGAGTTAGCCCTGTCCACTAGGATCCTTGTGCGACCAGCCGATCTATAACTTTATGCTCTAAATATGTGTTACTTCCTCCCCTTCTACCTCTTCATATCACATAATCATCTTGAAGATCCTATGTTTCAGATGACTAGCCCAATTGAAAGCCTGCCTATTGATTAGCAAGAAAATCCTTTCTTGACTCCATTTCCCAATGGTTTTGAATGCTTTTCTGGAGTATTTCACCTCTGCCATATCCCTCTTTTCTCATCCTGGTCTTACATTGAACCCTTCTTTCCTGATAACCAACAACCAAACAAACAATCAAACAAACAAACCTTGTGTCTATAACTAGCCTAAAATTATAACTTTTGAGCCTCAAAGACAGATACCTTTGACATATCATACAGAGATCCCTCCCTGGGCCCAGGAGGGCTAGATCCTGAGGTCTGAAAGTGGTTCTGATGTTGTCTCATCTTTTGGTATTTCCAACCTTGCCAAAACATGGCAACACCAATAATAGGCTTGCCTACGATGGATCACTTTCTATCGACGATAGCTCATTATCTAGGAATTTGATCCAGAAATCGTGAGTATTTTGAAATCTGCATGCCTCAATGGCAGGTTTCTCGCCTTCAACAACAGGTTGCATCATTGACCTTCGATCGAATGATTCCGTGACATGTTCAACTTCAACTCATTCATTCACATTTCATGGATTGTAATGATTACTTTGAGAGCCATTGACATTATTGGTGGTTACTCTCACACTTGTTAATAGTTTACATTATTGACTGGTAATCAAGTGGTTTCTACCATGTTTGACTTCGACACATTCATTCGCATGGATAGAATCGTACTGGTTCGAGAAGCAGAAATCAAGACCCTAGATATAGTTTCTACCATCCAGGCTGTGAGGAATTTTATTATTCATTTATATAGTGGACTATTCATAAACAGCTGGCTGCGTCCATACTGTGTCTACACACGTCTATAATGTTGATGTATTGAAAATCATTCCTGTATCAGAATAGTTTAAATCAGTTTTCTAGTTAGTTTTGATCTGAGTATGGGAATGCCTACCTCAGCGATGATATGATTACATATATATATGTTGCATTGAATGTTTTTACAGGTTCCAACTGGGGTTTCCACAGGATGATCCTTGAAATGATAAATTACTTCACTCTTCATATATAACAGACTTCATCTTCATCTATTCTAGACTTCGCACTTTAGGGGGAAATGTGTTGCACTTAAAAAATTTCACCTTGACATTCTGATGACTGTATGAGCTCATTAACACTCATACATACCTCCTTTGCAAGTATTACATCCTTTACTCCTCATGTCAAGCCTTAAAACAGGAGAAAAAACCCTAAAAACTCAAAAACCCTAGGGTACGCAGGTAACATGAAGCTTGCCTGCATTCCTAGCTTCGGTACGTAGGTAATACACTGCTTGCCTGCATTCTAGAATGAATTTTTCCTTTGTAATGCCTGCGTACCCTTCTCAAAGTAAAAAAAGCAAGAAACAAAAGTTAAAAATCTGATTTGTGGTCAATTCTAGAAGGTTCTAGATGAGATTTTTTGGGGATGAGTACGCTCTTGTAAGGTCATGCATCTCTCACCTTAAGGAGCTATTCCCTTGATGTGAGGAGCCTATCCCTTTAAAGGAGGATTCTATCCCTTCATAGGTGGAACCCTAACCTCCTAATCTGCTCTATAAAAAGAAGCATTGGGTATCCTTAAAGGGAGTTCAAGCTTTATGGGTGATTGAGTTGAAGTGTTGTTGAGATTTAGACTTCTTTCTGTTGAGCTTTTGAGAGGAAAGATCACATACCTCTATGTGCTCCTGGAGGAAGAGTGCAAGACTTATCAAAGTAGAGGAGACTCCTGATTCAGACCCCGGGAAGGCCTATTCAACATCAAGGCTAAGGTTGTAAGGTTCTTCTATTATTTTAATATTAATACAATCAAGTTTTGTTTTTCTCAATAAATTTTCGTTCGATTGTTTATTTCAATAAGCTATCGTTTGATCGTTTATTTCATATATTCCTTGATCACTATGATAGGTATGTTTTATAATTATTTGTTTTACAGGTGATATTTAATATTTGCTTGTTTGTGATTGCAGGTCAACAAAAGACGACACTTTGTTGCGACGAAAGACGACACTTTCTTGCGATGAAAGAACTCTTGTTGCGACAGAAGGATTATTGATGCGACGGAAGCACTAAGACCGCAAATAAGCATTTGGATATAAGGTAGGATCGACACCTTCATATCATTTAGTTTTAAAATGAATATATTTAGATAAATACAAACTTAGTTGTTCATTTCTTGCTAGATTGTCTTTTGACACTAGGGAGATCGATCTAGTCCGCAAGATCTATTTATTCGGCCAACAAGGAATCCAGAAGCAGGGATTCATAAGGAAAGAGGAGGAATAGCGCTGGAGGTGTACCAAAGAAGATCTAAAATGACTATGGTAGAGCTAGCAGTTGTTGAGCACGAGCTCGATGAAAGGATTTAGAAGATGGAATCCCTGGTAGGAAAATATGATAGTGCCTCGTTGATTGATACTAACCCAATAGACTCCTTCCAATTTCCAGCGATGAAGAAACAGGTCTACATGGATAATTATGCAACAGAGGTAGGACAACAAGCAACAAGAGTGCTTCCAGAGTTCAAAGGTGTTCAACAATCCACCATACTGAACCTGAAGAACCTGCCAGTGTTTGACAGTACAGGGGTTGCAATGCAGTGCACCAAGTTTCCACTGAGAAGAATTCACAATGGGTCACTCTAGCTAAGAAGAGAAATCCAAATTCACATGGAAGATATTCATAGATTGACCGAGTTGTCACAGGAAGGGAGAGATGTCTCCACAACTTTCCAGACTGTGTCCAAGAGAGCAAAGAAAGTAGGGGATGGTGACTACTACCGGAAGTACGACACCAACAGAGGGGGAAAAGGATCCAAGATAGACTTAATCAAAAACCTGGCGATCAAGTTTTCCTACTACTTGATTGCAAGCAAAACGATGAGACACTACACCAAAGGGGAATGTAAACTAGACCCTATTTGAGTTGCGAAGCATTATCTCTAGGGCGCATAGCTGAACTGTTGCTTGTTTCTTCTTAATGAGTTGTTCGAAGCATGTGAGGACAACTATAGGAGGGCCATGGGATTCATTTACGGTTACCTTATAATGGTGTTGGCCATGTGGAAATGGAAATTTCCAGGAATTAGGAAACCATTGGAAGTGACACCAGGCCAACCACTAGCAATAAAGTTCACAACCTGAAAAACATCAGGGGACCCCAACTCGAAGGAGGTGAACGAGGAGGCATTCAAATTCTGGTACAACCAGATGGTGGATATTGCGATGAGACAACAGAGAGTTCCAAGGACCTTGCTGGATAGCTATGTGGCGCAAATATGGTTTGGGGTTAACCATAAGAAAACTTACATCCAGCCAACATGTGTGCCAGAGTCGACCTTTAAGATGAGGCCATTGAAATTAAAATCGACAAGCAGGCTTTTCACGCAGAAGTATTCTCATGGCCTACAGTAGCAATGGAGATCAGAAGCGGATTCTACATCTATTCATTCGATGGCATGCTGTTGGATCCATTGCCAGGAGAGACATCAGAGGAAGCGAAGGCTAGGATGTCGTGGCTACAATTAACTCCAATCATCGAGCAACTAAATTCAAAGGTACAAAGCTTTAACCAGGTAGTCCAAACCTTAACAAGTGATTCTTCTATGTTTCCCACATTTATAGAATTCCAGGCCGCAAATGCTGCATCCTCTTCCATCGCAGTCCCCCTAGTCACCACCATACCATTAAATTTGTTTAATTCACCACCGGTAGCAACCACAGCTCGCGTCAGGAAAGGTAAAGCCTTGAAGCCACTCGTAGCCACACCCAAGGCCAAGAAGTCGAGAATCACAATGTCCAATCAAGTTTTTGATCTCACAGTGGAAGATCAAATGCAACTTATGGACACAGGAGTCCCAATCTGTAATGTTCCCATTTTAGCACATGGCTAAATGGAACATTAAAATTTTGCTTTTATCACATTTCAGCTAAATAAATGGGTAAATGGACCCATTCTCATTAAATACATGAATAAAATCCCTCATAATATGAAAGGGATCATCAGAGTAGCTTCATTTTGCACCCTCAAGTGTGAAAAGGGGCAAATGCATGAAGACAAGGTCATGTTTGACCAAGTCAACAACGTTGCCATAGGAGGAGTGGATCACTTTATGAGACAACGCAGTGTGAATGAGGAAGAGGATATTTGGTGGAGGAAACCCTAATGGATGGGGCCCATGGAGAAAGAGCTTTCACTTGTTTAAAAGGAGGGCAAGGAAACCATTGTTTCTCATGCTTGCATTGTTCATCTCAATTGTCAATTGAGACAATTGTGCATTCTTTGTTGTTTAGCAAGAATTTCCAGGATGAATTCCTATTTAGGATTCCTTCACCTTCTTGAGAGGCATCTTGAGGGATTGCTCACATTTTCCTCACATCCAGGCTTGAGGCCAAGCATCCTCCATCAAGACAGTGTTATTTCTGTAGTAGAGTGATGTTGTGTTGCTGGGTGTTGCAGTGAGGGTTCACTACATCACTTCCATCAGCTATTTTCAGAAGAGGAGCCTCTCTTTCCTTTGAGATATCATATTGGAGATAACCTGGAGCTTATTTTAGACTTTGGCATCAAGGCCAAGCATTTCTCTTCACCAACAACGCACTCCCTTCTCTAGACTACGTTATTTCTGAGTGTGTTTGCAGTGGAGACTTGCTCCACATGTTTAGAGGGTGAGATCTTAGGTGAGAGGATCAGCCTTTCATTCTAGAGATCCTTTTGATGAGATTCAGCCATCTATTGCATCATCATCAACTATCTACATCCATTTCTTGGTTTTTGAGTTGTAGTGCGGCTTACGACAGCCTCAGAAGCATTCTGTGATTTTGCCATTTTATTGCATATTCCGAGTAATCCCCTTTGAGATTGTGTATTGTATGTTTTTAGTTGAGATCCTTTGCTCCCCCTTCTTATTTTGAGCTATTCATTGTCATATCTATATATTATTGATATTTTGCAGCATTTCCTCCTCAGGATTATGCGGTCATAGCAGAACCTCTTTTATGTAGAGTAGTTTCTCCCATATTTCATGTACATGTTTAATTGAGGATGCATTGTTTAGCTTGAGAGATCATTTCCTCAAGATCTTGTATACATTTATTGCTGCTATAATCAATTTGATGGTTATGTGGATCTTTACGGCATTTTTGGTTTTAATGCATTCACTACTATTTCCAACTTATGTTTATGATTTGTTTGAGCTCCACATTGGTAATATCTTGAGATATTCCCAATAGTGTAGCTATTCTAATTTGGAACATTACGGTGGTATCAAAGCATCATCTCTAGCTCAACCTGATGATTCTTAGCCAAATAATATCAAGATGATGAAGAAGATGAATTTACTTTCATCTGTTGCAGATCCGAGAGAGAACCCTCTCCAGGAGGTCAAGAAGAATGAAGAAGGAGAAGTGGAAGGACCATGCACTCTATTCTCACGAGAAAAGAGAAGGCATGAAGCATAGCGAACACTAGAATTCAAAAATTATAAGTGAGTACTTGGTTTGAATACTGAAAGCTAAACACTGAGCCTTCATGGAGAACTCTATCTTTGCCACAATTTATTCGGCGAAGAAAGAAGAGAGACCGACGGCTTTGGGATGATGAGAGGCAATATATTTCTATTGTCCACATTTGATGGATCACTCACATGTGAAACAGAGGTTTGGGTGAAGAAAGCTAGAGGACTTTTATTCTCTACGTCTGTGGTAGATAGGAGGTCTGTGAGACTACGTTCCCTGTACCCTTGAAGGTGGACAAATAATTGGTGGATCAGCCATCTAAAGCCATATGAGCTTTCTACTCTTGTTGAGTTTTCTCAAATATTGATTGAGATGTTTGGAAAAGAGGGAGGAGCCCTCATCACTATTTAATGAGGCATGTAATAGTCTTTGTTGAGTCCATGGAGGAGTAGCCTTCAGCTTCAACGGTTTTAGGAGGCCAACACTTATGAGGAGGAAACTCTTGCACCCTGCAAGAGCACATTTCACAGGGTATGATTAAAAATCCATCTCTTGTCATTTCAGCAAAAACTTTGGATGGGTCTATATCATTTACATGCATCTAACCTGAAAGCGAGAATAACACTTTGTGATGTACAAGAGAAGTGATGAATAAAAAGAGGAACCATTTCTGCGGCGAGCATTCAAAGAGCGAGCTTCATTCAAGCCATGGAGGAAGCAAAGAGAAGGAGTAGACATGCAGAGAGATAAGAAACACTTCCTCTATAGGGCTGACACTCTCTCAATGAGCATGCCATAGCTCAAAGGGAGGACTTATACGCTAAAACGAGATCCAAGACCTCTTGAGTTTTGGAGGACCATGCATGAGAGGAGATCTCAAAGGAGAGATTTCAATGGAGGTGCACTCCCACATATCATGGAGTGCAAGATTCTTCCACGATTTGAGAGGGTTCTTCCCTATCACGGGAACACGATAGAAGATTGGGGGACATCTTTCGATGGATAACATCTCTTCATGAGCGTGTTGGAAACTTCTTGAGCCATGCACATCATGATGGGAGGTTTCCTACCACCTATTTGGATCCTCATAGGGTCAAATTGATCCTCGAGAAGATGCATTTCAAGATCCCATGAAATGCGAGGGCCCGATTTGGGATGAGCAGCCCTCATGGGAGGACTACCAAGATGAAGGTGGAAGAAGGCATCCACAATTGGTTGAGTGGATGCGGATGGTGAGCAAGGAGCGGGTGAGCTACCCGCAGATTTATGATACCCTAGCGGCAGGAGGCTTGGGCACGGCACAGTTACTCTTGAAGGAGTTTGGCCATCACTTGGCATACACTATTTCCAAGGGTATGAGGATGGAGAAGATGTGGAAAGGATGTCGGCATCATGGAGCAACAAAGAGTATGGGTTCATAGTGATGATGCAACATTCATGTCATCCAGTATGTCTTCATCGCATATCTTTGGTATGATGGGAGCATGAGCAAAACGCAGCAAAGACATTTGTTGTTGGGGTCATTATTTGGAGATCAAGGGAAGATTTTGCTCTCATTTCTTGTATGATGTTGCGGGGAGTAGAGATGGCACCATCATGGTGAAAATGGGATACTCCTTGAGCTTTAATGATCGAATTACTTCCACTTTGGGGAGAGATTCATATTTAGCGACAACATTGTTGGAGGGTTGCCCATCTATGTTGAGGGAGCTGAGGCAACACGTTGTGCCATCTAGAAATTATCTAGTGCCTCATGCAGGAAGGAGGAGGACACTTGCTCCAATGTAGAGGATTCTTGCATCCTTTGAAAGGAATCCCCTAGGGATCTCATATATGGAAATCAATGCACAACTCATGCTTTACATGTGCCTTTGTTGAGGAGGTGTGGAACCTTGGAGAAACAAGGAGGAGATAGGGAGAAGACCTCAGCATCATGAGATGAGGGAGTACATCCTCCTATTCATTTACGGAGGTTGATACACCTAAGAGGTGATTGGATTGCACGGTGGAAGCATGGAAAGACTTTTTCATTCATATATTCAGATCATCTCTTTTTGAGGATGTGTCATTCACGCAGAGACATTTTTGTCGAGGAAACCCTTTGGACCAGCAAAAAGAGGAGGATGCTTCACATATTGAGGCACGTTCATTACATCTAAAAGGGAGTGGAGACCTTGGGAGATAACCATATGAAAAAAGTCCTTCACTGAGGAATCATCGAGTCGATGTCACTATGGAGGATAGATCCATGTTGGAACTCCAAGTTGTTGGTGGAGTATTCCACGAGATCATCTTGCTTGCATGATAATGACAGATCAGACATATGAGGAGATGCATAGATCATGTGCAGGATGGAGAGATTCATAACTCTTTGGAGGAGTTAGCTCGACCACCTCTTTTCTCTTTGAGTATGAGAGGAGACTCATTTTTGAGCCACTCCATTTTCATACACAAAAATTATGGTAAAGGGTATTGCTTTATTTGTACGAGTGATTTGTATATTTATCCCTTAACCATATATGTACGGGATGATGCTCCAAAGGAGAGCATTCTTCTTCTGGACCCCCATGGTCTAGCAGAGGCCATGAGCACTATGGTGACCACTCCCTAGGAGGACTTGGGGAGGAAATGTATTTTGGAGGACATGCTACACCTTGCACCATATCATCATGCACTTTCTCCACAAATTTGAGAGAGTGAGACAACAAGCAAGTGGTTGAGAAGCCACACTTTTAGTCACATCTTTTTCATTTTGAGGGTCAAACTCACATTGGTTACAATTGAGGGAACATTTTTCCCTTCTCCTTGCACACATGAAAGCTAAGCATGGTTCTCATTATGGTTCATTATGTTGCTATTTTCTTTGTATTTGTTGAGAGCATGATTGGCAATGGCACATTGGTTGGATGTGTCCCCTTGGGGGAGAAATCTCCCACATTATTTGCATACATGTTCTAATGGGAGACATGAGAGCACATGTGGCCACTACAGAAACAAATTTTTTTCCATTTAGGTGAGCCATATGATTGATTGGATGCCATATGGTGGTGACTACCAACTCATCACATATGATATGATTTGGGACAACATGTCATAACGTTGAGGAAGAGATCCTTGGAGGTCTAGTCTTCATTTTCTCCATTTGAGGACAACATTATGTGCACTTAATATCGTGCATATATCTGCACTTATCCTAATTGGAGAGGATGACAGCATGGGGTAGGATAATTTTTCTACCCAGATCGGATTTTCAGCCCACCTGTATCGAGCCAAGGTGGAAGATGATTGTCGGGGAGTTGCCATGTTGGGAGGTAACTCACTTTGTATGGATAATTGCTTGGGGGAATGGAGGATCTATATGAGGGAGATGTTCCTCAACATATTTCGGACTCACATGCCTTGGGTGGATATTTTTCGATTCTATCCTTGCGATTTTGCTGAGAGATGACAACATTTGGGAGGGAGGGTACGTAATGTCCGTTGCATTTATGGCTAAATGGAACATTAGAATTTTCTTTTATCACATTACAGCTAAATAAATGGGTAAGGGACCCATTATCATTAAATACATGAATAAAATCCCCTCATAATATGAAAGGGAATCATCATAGTAGCTTCATTTTTGCACCCTCGAAGTGTGAAAGGGGAAAATGCATGAAGACAAGGTCATGTTTGACCAGAGTCAGCGAGCCGCATACATAGGAGGGTGGATCACTTTCGTGGGGACAACTGGTGTGAATGACGGAAAGAGGATATTTGGTGGAGGGAAACCCTAATGGATGGGGCCCGCATGGAGAAAGAGCTTTCACTTGTTTAAAAGGAGGGCAAGGCAACCATTGTTTCTCATGCTTGTATTGTTCATCTCAATTGTCAATTGAGACAATTTAGTATTCTTTGTTGTTTAGCAAGAATTGTCGGGAGGAATTCCTATTTGAGGATTCTCACCTTATTGAGAGGTCTCTTGAGGGATTTCTCATATTTTCCTCAAATGTAGGCTTGCGAGGCCAAGCATCCTCCATCGAGGACACGTTATTTCTACGGTAGAGTGATGTTGTGTTGCTGGGTGTTGCAATGAGGGTTCACTATCACTTCCATCGAGCTGTGTTTTGAGAGGAGGAGCCTCTCTTTCCTTTGATATATCAGATTGGAGATATCCCGAAAGCTTATTGCACAGACTTTGGCATCAAGGAAAAGCATTTCTCTTCACCAACAAAACGCGAGTCCCTTCTCTAGGCCATTATTTATGAGTGTGTTTGCGGTGGACACTTGCTCCCACATGTTTAGAGGGTAGATTCGGTAGAGGATCAACCTTTCATTCTAGAGAAATCCCTTTGGATGATATTCAGCCATCTATTGCAGCATCATCAACTATCTACATCCATTTCTAGTTTTGAGTTGCTGGTGCGCGGCCAAGCCCTAAGAGCATTTCTTTCTTAAATTTTCCATTTTAGTGCATATTCGGTCAATCCCTTTGAGGATTGTGTATTGTATGTTTCGGGGGTTGAGATCTTGCTACCTTATTATTTGAGCCACTATTCATTGTCATATCTACATATTATTGACATTGCAGTAGTTCCTCCTCAAGGATTGCATGGTCATAGCCGAGCCTCTTTTATATAGCAATATCTCTCCATATTTCATGTACATGTTTAATTGAGGATGCATTGTTTAGCTTGAGAGATCATTTCCTCAAGATCTTGTATACATGCTATAATATAATTTGATGGTTATGTGGATCTTTCGGCACTTTTGGTTTTAATGCATTCAATACTATTTCTAGCTCATGTTTATGATTTGTTGAGCTCCACATTGGTAATATATTGAGATATTCTCAATAGTGTAGTTGTTCCTAATTTGGATATTACACAATCGAGAGAAGAGCAGTGATAGAGCCTCGGACGACTCGAAGAGCTACCCTTAATAAACCCCTATTATTTTCTAAATGTTCTATATATCACCCTCCTCACACTCACCAATCATCGACCACCACCTCATTGACCTCCAAAGATCACCCATTTCGACACCCTCCCATCAGTACCATATCTAACCCGGTTCGAGTGTAAACTAAAACAAGGAGGAGACTGCTGAAAATTGAGGTTAAATACGGTACAATAGTGGTACATCGAGGTTAACCAAACCCTGGTTGAACGGGGTTATTTTCAAGAACTTTTAAGTCACGACGCATCTTTTGCTACAAACATAACAACTAGATCAAGAGTTGAATCAATTTTAGCAAACAAAGCTAATACTTGAGCGAGTAGAGAAAAATATAGGCATGGGTAACTTTGATGTCCGGTGCCGCAAACAAGCATCAGCTGCGGTCACCAAGAGAACGCATTAGCAAGATCCATTGCAAGCGATCACTGCTCACAAGAACGACAAGCGAATCCAGAGATATCTCCAGTGCAGAAAGTGTGCAGAACCTAGGGAATCACTCAGTTGTAGCAATTTCGATCGGCGGGCGGTGCGGTACGGTGAAGGGCTTCACACAAAAAACTTTAGTAAAGGTTCGAGTAGAAAAAAGTACAAATTATCACGCTTACTAAAGAGCACGAACAACTAAAAATGAAAATAGCCAACTCCGGAATGAGCTGAGCATGGTGACCAAAGGTTTCCCGAGGATATTCGACACGGTGACAACCCACAACAATCGAGATACCCAAGTGACATAGAGAGAGGATGACATAGTCATATGGTCCATTCACGTCTAAGTGGCCTGTTCGAATCTCAACGGAAAGTGGGGAGCGAGAGCAACATTGGAGACTAGGCCCACACTACCAGGGACCCAGCGGTCATCACAAGAATATTGTAGAGCGACAGGACACGGGTAACCGAGATGCGAGGGAAATTATGAGTACTATAGAAAATGAGTGTATGAACTATTGAAGGGTCTACAAGAATGTTTCCACTCTCTCACCTTGAAGTCACAGCCAATTTCAGCAAAACTACAAAAGAAAATATCCAAAGAGATTCGGGAGGCTACAAACACAGACGGACTTAACCCAATCTTTACACTCAAGCGAGAGAGGTACGGAGTTTAGATACAAAAAATTGAAGAGCATTCGAGACATAACCAAGAGATACCTACAGAGGGCTCAAGTGCGGTGAAGACCACTGCACACAGCAAATACAACACATAGCCAAGGGCCAATGTTCAGATCTCTGGCGTCTTCGGCGGTCTCAGCCATTGTGGGGAGAAAAGAGAGGCCGCTCGAGGGTCATAACGAGAAATGGACATGCTTTATGCAGGGATGGCAGTAGGCCATCGAAAACTTTTTGAGAGATGAAAAGCACGCACTCACAAAGGTCCCAGAGTTAGGGGCCCTTGTTTGAGCATGCGAGGAAGAAGGAGCAAACAGAACGGAGCCATGGAGACAAGCGGACCAATGGAAGGGCGAGGCGGGTAAACAATTGACTCGAGAAGAGTCAATAGGATGTGCTGGGCCCTATTGGGGGCCCTTGCTTTTTGAGTTAAAACAAATTTTTGTGTTGCGAAGGTGGCACGGCTGTTGCGCAAAGCGAGCAGTAGATGGCAGGGAGGAAAGCGGCGAGACACAATTAGTGGAATTCCCAAATAATCGGGGAAAAAGCGATACACGGTCGAGCGAAAAAGGAAGGAAGGACTTTCAATCGCAGCGTATGGAATAGATAGGTAGTTTGGTAAGCAAAGAGAAAGAGGGTTGGATAGGTAGATATCGAGGGATCGGGAGTCGCAGGAGCCTCGTTTCATGTTGTTCTATCTCTCTCTCTCTGTCATTGTTCGATTGTATCATGTGATGCAGTCTATGTCGATTACGCGAGCACGCTCAAAAAGTGTTGTAATTTGTCTTTTGTTGTTAATGAAATACTTTCTAATATGAGGCTGTTGTTCTAAGTTCGTCTTTGTGTTATGGTTTAGTGGAACATGTAGCTATTTTGTATTTTTTGGTTATCATTTTGATCCAAGTTCATGAGTATTGTTGTCTGTCTTGTATTCACACTTCTTCAGGTACTTAATTCTATACGGGTTATGCATACTTCGCATTGCATTGATATCTGATCGAGATTCCAGCCTTGGCAGAGGTCATGACACACCTCGGGGTGAGACTCTCTGTTCCTCGAGCAGGGTGAAAATGTCGACGTTGTGCTGACTCTCTGTCGGGAAACCCTTGTTGACACTTCTTGAACCCAGGGTCTCCCAGAGACCTCTTTTTCTTGCCAACACTTATCCCTTCCATTGACTCGGATCATTATTTAATCTAATTTTATTTCTTCTAATGGCTATGCATATGCCATGTTTAAACTATTTGGAAAATCCTTATTTTCTAACCTATCAACAAAATTAAAAATTATTCAATCATGCTTAGATTGTATGATTGAACAAACTAATCTAATCGGTAGTGACATTTTGATTTGTGGCACTTTCAGTATTGTTCTTTTTTTGTGTTCATTCTTTTTCTTTTTTTCTCTTTTCAATATACCCTCTTTTCTTTTATTTTTCATATTTTTTCTTTTTTGGAAATCTTTTTGAATATTGAAAAATTATGCATCCGAATATGAAATTGAAAACCGCATGAGAAATACTCAATCACCTTGAGATCCAATAATTTATAGGACCCTAACAACTTATTTGAGTGGCTCGGAAGGCCATATCCTCACGATTGAGGACTACCCAGTTACACCAAACATGAACTATATGGGGGATATGGGACTGATCTCTCCACTGGCACCGCGAGTGGGGAGCCACTAGGTAAGAGGGATGGATCGGGGATAAAATAATTTTTTCTTTTTGGAAGTTTATGCAACTTTTTTGTTATGGGTGAAAAATTTGGACATGAATCTTGGCTTGACATAGATGTGGCACTATTTTTTCTTGCGTGTGTTCCTCTCCATGCTAGGCAATGTGATCAACTACACGGGGTTGGTGAAAAATATAGGTCGCAACAAGCTCTATAAAGAGGGATATGATATAGAGTTTACGGTTGGTTGCTAGGAACCTCGAAGGATTGAGCATGGGTGTGCCTCCTCTTCCCATGAGAGATATATCGATCCATATGAAGCGGTACAAAGTGGGGGTTACCAAAGTGATTTTTGGTGCCTCACGAGGAGGTTAGCTAGAGGCAATGATATGTTACCATAAGCGAGAAGCTCAACGTGAGTGAGGAATATTGCCATAAGGTGTTAGAGTGAGGCTTAACAAAGCCAATTTTGTATAAAACACCAAAGTTTTGGGAATTTTTGATGTTAAAATACGGGAAACAATCTATATATATATATATATATATATATATATATATATATATATATATATATATATATATATATATATATATATATCTATGCGGATATGATTTTGATGGGGTATGTGTGTTTTTGTGTAAATTTTATAATGAAAATTGTACACTCATGCATGTAACTATAAGGAATGTGACAAATGCCAATCTAGTACATAATTTTCCAATGAATCGGCTAATGCATTATATTCTCTTGGAATGTGTTCATAAGTGAGATATTCGAAGTGACGTTCCAAAGCCATACCATTAAAAATTAGCATAACAATATTGCTATTGTGAATTTGATAGTTATTAGTCAAATTCATAACAAAAATCTAGGAGTATAGCTCGAATCACTAAATTGGAGATGTCACGAGATGAAACTTCCATAAGGAGTTTGATGGCTGAAATATACTCAACAATATTATTGGTGGCATAACTCGGGAGAAGACGAACTAAGTAGCTCCAACTCGGGTGTGTTAAGAACCCAAGAAGTTGTTGCAATGTTCCATGTGTGATAGTTTGGATTCATTCACATATGTAATGTATGATAGGGGTGGCATGGACATCCGTGCATAGACGTGCATGAGACAAATAACCATTTTAAAAAGCCAAAAATATCCCAGAAACACTAAAATAAACAAAACTTATATACATAAAATTACAAAACACATGCCTAATAGAGCATTAGGAAAAAACAAATTTTCAAATAGAGCTCGTTACGGGACTACGCGGGTGGGATTCCGGCGCATTTCCTAAATCTTGTAGTATCCTTTGGAAAGAACCTTAGTAACGAAATATGGACTAACCCATAGTGGTTGAAGTGTTCCTTCCAAGAGATCACGTTTATGATAATAAATTAGGAAGAGATCGCCCCCCTTGGTAAGAACGAGGCTTGACATGTTTGTCATATTGGGCTTTGAATCGTCACTTATGTGCTTCGAGGGAGCCGGTGTGTCGTCTCCATGATTAAGTGAGAGAAATTGATCCTCTTCGACGGATCATCGTCTGGGCGGGAGTTCAACAACAAGTTTGAGGGAGGGAATACGCGCACTCGATAGGAAGAGAACTACTTCTAGGTCGTAGGAAAGCTAAAAATGGTGTGAATCTGTAGTAGTTTTTCACTGACGTTTGGTATGCCCAATGTGTAGAATATAATAGTTTTTCCATCAGCATTTATGATTTCCTACTAGCTGAAGATCATGGCCTTAAGGACACCATTGACGGCTTATACACGGCCATTAATGTGTGGGTAGTAGGAAGATGAAGGATCTTGGTGAAAACTAAGCATAGATGTTAAATCGGACATATATATGGTTTTGAAAGTCGGAGCCATGGTATGTAATGATCATGTGAGATTACACTTTGAAGTGACATATAACTCTGATTAAATAGGAATAAATCATCGGTTTTCTCATTAGCCGAAAAATGTGGGAATGAGTTCACGCCCATTTCATAAAATATTCCACAATTACAACAATGAAGTCGTGTTTGTTAGAGGAAGTGCGATTACAAGTGATGAAGTTGATGCCCCATTTAGAAAAGGGAATGAAGAAGATAATCGGGTGAAGAGGGGTAAGGGGTCCACATTTTCCTTGTATACACTTGAGAAGGATGACACTATCGAGCTGCGGTAATATAGTATTTGAATAAAGTTGGCCAGTGGTATCTGCTTGTGCGCAAGACTAGACAATAGCCATACCTAAAATATGGATGCCACATTCCCTAGCATGGAATTCATGAAGAACTTGTTCTACGTCATAAATGGGAATAAAATGTCGAAGAATTGAGTTAGTGCCACAAAGATATAAAGTATTTTTGAGCACTAGGTAGTGCTTATCTTGGTGGCGGATGTGGCAACGATCACCGAGATGATAGATCTAGGCGAAACATTGTGTTTGGAGGTAGACAAGGATGTATATGTACTCAATATTTAGTATATTCAACGGATAAATAGATTCATCTAGGAGAGGATCATGAGCTACTTCATCCGAGTCAATTTTTGGGAAGGTCTTACAATAATTCAGCGAATACTAAGGTTTTTTAGCCTTGGTAGTAGCGAAAACCGAAATCGAATCGTCGGAGGATGATGATCCATTTGGAATATTTTCCTCCAATAACTTGAAGAGATAGAATGTGTCTCATGGGATTCTATAGGGGCAATGAAATTAATGCGACGTAGTAGGATGTAGTGTCGGAGAAATGATTGATAGCAAAAAAAATAGCCAAGGATAGTTTCTCCACATGGGAATACCATATTCGGTGCGGAGAGCAAGACCTTTTTCAAAAGGTAATGAAACTTCGATCTCATTGTGATCATCGTGTGTTTGAACCAAAACCATTACGATGAAGGATGGTGAGGCTCTGGGTATAAGATAAAGTTGTGCATATATTCAATAGGAATTAGTAGTGGAGTTGATATGAGTGCCTTTTTCAAGGCGTCAAATGATCATTGATCTTGATCATCCCACACATAAGTGCTCCTTTCTTAAGTAGGTGCATAAGAGCCTTTCATTAATTCAACATAGTTTGCCTTCACTTTAAAATTTTGGAGTTGAAGGATGGATTGTAGCGTAGGAAATTGAGTAATCACCTTTACCTTATCAAGATCAACCCATATCATGTGTTTAGAGACAATGAATCTAAGAAAATTCCCAAACTCGACAAATAAGACACACTAATGTGAATTTAGATAGATGTTATAGAACCTACGGCTAAGAAATATTGCTCAAAGGTGAGCTAAGAGTTGGGATTGTTTTCCTGGAGTGAGTAGGAAGATCATCCAAGTAAGCATAAACAATGTGTACTGATATTGTGAAAGGCATAGTCCATAGCCCTGCGAAAGTTTGCACCCACATTCTTGAGACAAAATCGAAATTGATACGCAAATGTTCCCCAAGGACATATGAACACAATTTTGTATTGGTCATCGAGGTTTAATAGCAATATAGTTATATCACGAGAATCCATCCATGAAGGAGAAATTTTCACAACCACATAATTGTTGATTATTTGTTCCATGAATGGAGTCAAATAGTTGTCTTTTAGACATGTGGCGTTAAAATTCCGAGTGGTCAACACAGCGGGATACGGATGGTACCTTGTTTTTTGTCTGAGTAACGCGATGGACACCAATTTGGTTAAGGGAATGAGATAGATGAAACCAAAATGCAATAGTTTTTTGAATTCAATATTGATGGAAAAATTTTTATGAGTGTTGGGCGATTGTGATCTACGGATAAATTACGCTTCCCTGGGACAGGCTTTAATCTGTAATATTCCAAATCTAAAATTTTCTACAACAATAGGAATACCTTAAGGTATTCCAAATTTTGAAGGACGAGAAAGTGATCATCTCATATAGTGTATTAAAACATATAGCTTCCATAGAACAATCACAACAACAAACTATGCCTTTTTACAATGTCACCAAGTGGAAAACAACATATTTGGCCCCAAAAACGTTATTTTTCGAATATTGAGTTATAAAAGTGAAAAATAATAGTTTTTTACCTTATATTATAAAATATATGACATGCATGCAAAAGAGTTTCAGAAACAGAATTCCTTTAGCCTAGTTAAACAAGCCTCCCATGCTCAAAAACAACTTAAAATTGACAAAACCCCTGAGGCTGCCAAAATACCGGAGTTCTGTTGCATAAGAGAATGCGCGGTATAATGGAGGTAAAACTCGAGAAAATAGAGAAATAAACACATATATTCTTATTATATTAGTCAATGAGGCATAAAAAGACAGACATCTAATCCCTTTTATACAGATCCAAGGAAACACTAGCGGAGGTTTCTTGACATAAAGATATACAAGAGAAAATGTCTTTGCGGATCTGTGTTTGAATCACACTTTGCATGAGTCTGAAGCTCTGCTACATAATAATGGCTAGAACATACAAATAAATGGTTGTAGACTCCTTTTCTAGCTCTCCCAAAGAAAAGGTTGATCCTCCTCTTGGGAAAGCTAGCTCCTCAGAATGGGTTTGACCCCTCACTTGCACACTTACAGAAATAATGTGAGTTTACGAAGGAATGCATTTTGCCAAATTTAAAGTGCTTGGCCCAACACCGAGTGGTGGAAAATTGAGATCAGAAACCTCCTCTTAGATTTCTTAGACAAGATCTTCAAGAAATAGTAGGGAATCGTCGGGCAAACCCTTGCACTAAACGGTGCGATAACTTAGCTAAACGACCAAGTATGCAAGAATTCTAAAGCGAGACCACATAAAAATATAATCTCCAATATTTCCATATGATTTTAATCTCCTTCATTATATAATTGATGAGCTCTCTCACTAAGGGTCCCACCCACTATGAGGTTGCTTCCATGCAAGAGCTCCTCCACAAAAAATTGCGTTGTCCATCAAGATGGCTCAATTTATCTAGACATATTTGTTGACTTAGTCAATCTTGTATGAATCTTCATGCCTGTCCTTTTCACCACTCAAGGTGCCTTCATTTTGTCTAGTTGGATTGATCTCTATTCACATTGATCGGCTTTATTTAGGATCCACTTCCTTGAGAATAAGTCATGTTGACTTGGTCAAACCTGGCCTTGTCCACATATTTTAGAATTTGTTCACACATGTGGATGCTTGAACTTGTTATTTCATGATCCCCTTTCACATTATGGAGGGATTTTTATTCATACTTGAGAAAATTATGAGCCTCCTTGCCCATTTATTCATTTATCTAACTTTTAGAAGAAAAATTAATATTCCTATTAGTCGAAGCTAAATTAGGAATATTACGGTCTTCCCCTCGCAAATTTCTTTCTTGTCCTCAAGCAAGCTGTAGGGTGCTGCAAAATCTCTGTTCCTTCTCTTGTGGACCCTCCATCCAATAGTCTCCACCATTTCTCCGAAATTTCTGCAAAAAATTCCATCTTCCAATGGTTTCTCCTAAGTGTGCAAGTTTGCCTTTGGTGATATAACCCCAGAGGCCTTCCTTATAAAATAATGGAAGGTCTATGTGGAAACTTCCTTGTTGATCCATGGCCTTCTCAAGCTAGAAGTGATGAAAATCATGGGGAATTTCATCATCGATGAAGGTCTCCCTCACTCATGCTATCATCCAAATAAAATGAATTACCTTCCCGGCTTGGTAATTCATAGAAAATCTCCTCCCAATTGCTCATGAGAGGCATGCCCCAAGTGCTCCAACAAAACATATGGTCCACACCATAAAGAAAAAAGTGGTCTGCAATGGTGGCCATATAGTTTCTCATGATCCCCTTGGAACATGAAGTGCGAGAAAAGTAAGGGAATTTCTTCCCCCAAAGACACATCGAAAAAGTGTGCCTCTCCTCCAATCATGCCCCCAACGAGAGATAAGAAGATCTTCGAGCATGTGGGTTCATAAGTAAGATCATGATAGATGCCATACATAATAAGGGAGAAAGGACAATGGTCCCTCATGTGCAACCAGCGTAGTTTTCCTCCTAACTACCATAGAATGTGATATGACAAGCATTCTCCCCAACACTTGTTTCTGCCCCATCCTTATTGCATGCTTGGAGAAGGTGTGTGATGGTTGATTTTAAGGATTCACACCATGAAGAGTACATCACCTCCCCAAGATCTCCCAATGAATGGCTAGCATCACCATTGTTCATGGCCCAAAGTGGCTCACGAAGCCCATCGGAAAAAATGCCCCCTCTTGGAGCCAAGACCTACGCACATGAGTGTTAAGAAAATACAAGTATATAATAAATACATCATGAGATTGTAGATACAATGTTTGTCATACACTTGATTAAAATCAGCAAGGTAGCTCATGAATGAGCTCCCTCTCACACTCAATGAATAAGGAGGTGATAATGATAACTCTTCCCAAGAGCTATGTTCCTCCTCAACCAACAAATGATCCATGCACTTACTCATGTGAGAGTGCATTTCCTCCTAGATATTTTCCCACATGAATCCATCTAAGATAGTATGATATGTTCTAATGAAATCGATGGGGTTTGAAAGCAAGACCTCATAATTTGTATCAAGTAGTTTATTCTTGAGTTTGGAATATTTAGTTAAGTAGATCTGATCATGAACATAAATGATCCCATCAACTACGTTATACTTCCCATCCATTGATTTCCATCAAGAACCTTACATGTGAATAGGTCCTTATAATATTCCATCGAAGTTGGGACTCGCAATAAGGGTCTAGGCTTCCCAACATTGATAGCCTTTAGCAAAGTATGAAATGATGCATTTGTCGTATGATGGCTCTCCTCCTTGACATGCTTGATGTCAAAGTCACATGTTGGAGTATTCCCAACTTTCTTTTGCTACATCTCTTGCGGCTTATCTTGCTCAAGACAATATTGAAGTCTAGGAGAGTCATGCTACTTTTGAAAGGTTCTCTTCCCCCAAAACTTCCACAATTTTGCTCTGCATACAAAAAATGAAAATATATTTTTTGTTATGTTCAGAAATTTTCATTATATATTGGAGTATCCTTTGCTCCTCCAAAGCTATGGAGTAGCCTCTTGATACTATGCTCATATCAACACAAATTTCTAAATCTCTTCCCCTCCAATGCAAATAGATGAATGGAAGAAAGCAAGGTCAACTTCAAAAAAATTTCCTAGCCTTCCATCAATGATTCTACAAGCCTTTCGTAGTGGCTCCTTCCAAGGTTCCCTCTTTAGACAAATAGGTTGCTATTGCATATAGTTGAGAGAACACTTTAGCTTCCTCCCGATCGGAGGTCTTCTGCGAAATGCCTCCTTGCAAAGAGGTATCAAGGCATAGAGTAGGATGTGAATGTAGGTGGACATATTTTCCCCTACCTTTATTGCCTAGGTCCTCTTGCCTTCTTTGTTCTTTTGAACTTAGAAATAGAGAAAGGAGTACATGCTCTTCATCTTGTGATGCCATTCCTCCTCTTTTCCTCCTCCTATCTTCAAGATCTCATCATTTGGAAATGAAGGTACATGTTGCTCATGTGTTATGGCAAGACCTCTATGTGTGAGACCTTTTGGAACTCCCTTCCATGAGTGCAAGAGTTTCTTTCCTTGGAGCAAAGTTCTCCACCCCCTTCTTCATGAGGGTGCTTGAGTGCCCTTGTTATGACTACGTTATACTCTCTGTGCCTCCCCTTTCTCCTCTTCACTCGTTGAGGTTGCCTTACCTTCAACAAGAGACCTTACATCTTGGTCCTCTTTTGAAGAAGAGAACAGCTTCATGTCTTCCCTTTTGAGAAGAAAGCCCTTCATCCAAAGAAGATCTGCCCTTGGAAAATTATCAAACAAGCTCACCTCCTCTTCATTGGTCCTTAGAAATGGATTTGGATTTATAGACCCTCCTAACTCATGCAAAATCTTTTGTTTTGATATGGTTTGATAGTTTCAATAGAATATGTTTCACATGAAATTCCATCAAACCTCTCTACTAATCTTTTAATGAACCTTGCATAAGTATATGTATTTTCATTATTTAAGGAAAATGATTCAAATAATAACCACTAAGCATAGACCTTACCCTCAAAATTCTAATCGCTACTTTGATGGCTTCAAATTACGAAACTTGGTGTTCTTTGCACTAAAGGTGTCTAGCTCCTTCACCCAAGCCCTAGGCTGGACATAGAGGTGATCCATAAAAAATGGATAGAAAGAATCTACCCTAACCTTGCTTCTTGCTCCTTGCGCCATTTTCCTCATTCATTTGGCAAAACCCTTGGAAATTCAAGTGATCTTTGAACTCCTTAGATTGAGCTTCATATTCCTACAAATAATCACCAGTATATTTATTTGGCACATCTCCCTTCTTCCTTTTCATGAAGAAATTGATTATAGAACATGGTAGATCTGATTATATGGCTGAGTGCTCATATCCAAAAGATGAGGACTTAGAATCTTCCTCTGTATAGATCTTGTTGAGGGATCTTCATGTGTTTCCCTCCTCATTTCTTTGATGCCCTTGCTTTTGCGTGTAGATTTGAAAAGAGAATTTTTTGAGAACCTCTTTCCTCCAGGGTTTGCTCTAATTTCTTCTGCAAATATCCTTCTCCCCATGAGAAGACTCCATAACGCTTGAGCTCACAAGTGAGCCAAGATTGTTGCTTTGATACCATTGTAATATTCCAAATGCGGAATTTTCTACAACAATAAGAATACCTTAAGGTATTCCAAAGTTGGAGATCAGAAAGTGATCATCTCATATATATTTATTAAAACATATAGCTTCCATAGAAAAAATCACTAGAAACAAACTATGCCATTTTTACAATGTCACCAAGTGGGGAAAAACAACATATTTGGCCCCAAAAAACTATTTATTTTCTAAATATTGAGTTATAACGATAGAAAAATAAAAATTGTTTCCCTTAGATTAGAAAATATAGGACATGCATGCAAAATAGTTTAGAAACAAATGCCTTTAGCCTAGTTAAAACGAGCCTCCCATGCTCAAAACAACTTAAAATTGACAAAAACCCCAAGACTACAGAAAATACCGAAGTTCTATAAGAGGTACATGCGATATAATGAGGTAAAACTCAGAAAATAGAGAAATAAACCATATATTCTTATTATATTACTCAATGAGGCATAAAAATAGAGATCTAATCCCTTTTATACGAGATTCAAGAAAACTCGGCAAAGGTTTCTTGACAGAGATAGAATGTACGAGAAAGCTACGTAGATCTATGGCTGAATCACACTATATGGCTGAAGCTCTACATAATAATAGCTAAAAATAAAAATAAATGGCTGTAGACTCATTTTATAGATCTCCCAAAGAAAGGTTTGATCCTCACTGTGAAACTAGCTCCTCGGAATGGGGTTTTAACCCCTCCCACTACACACCTTAAGAAATAACGCAATTTTCTAAAGGGACTACGTTTTTGCTGAATTTAAGTGCTTTGAAAAACACCCAGTTAGTGTAAAATTCAGATCAGAAACCTCCTCTTAGATTTCTTAGACAAGATCTCCCAGAGAAAGAGTAGGAATCACATCAGGGAAAACCCTTCTTGTTGGGAAAAATACTCGAGAGGGGGTGAATCAATATTTAAGGTTTGAACAATTTTTCTTTCCTTTCTCTTAAAAAAAATATGTTACCAGACTTTCATTCAACATGTATGTGCCAGATATCTTATTATGTCTTTACTTAGAGAATTGCATCGGATAAGCATTACGCATGACGACTAAGAACAAACCATGACCATGAATAACACATATGGACACCGTGATTTAAGGTGGAAACCCAATTCGGGAGAAAACCACCTGCTGCGTAATCTCACTCTTTAATATTTTATTATAGATAAAACCTTTTACAATACATGTCGAGTGAGACTCTGCCGACACACGAGCACCCTGCTGACTACAACCTTCTCTGCGTTTACACGGCCTTTCACCGGAAGGAGATTCAACCCCGAACGTAACACCGGCTTTCTGCAGAAAACTTCTACTTCCAAAATGAAGGCTTCAACCCTCGGACTCACTTTGGATTCATATGATTTCTTCGACGATCATGCGCTAGCTCTTCATTGTTTCTTCGTCCTTCGTTCGGAAGCCGGAGAGGTTCATTCGATTTTTAGTTGGCGAGCAGAGTTCCCCCATCGAACATTCCTTCAAGAGCTTCATTCATTCATCACCCTTATGCATGCACATGTTAGTGATCGATCATCATATTTACAGGTGCACCCTTGATTCAGATAGATCAGGGGTTTATTCATACAGATATCTCCAAAGGAGATTCGTTTTCTTATCAATCCTTTCACATACACACACTCTTCATAATTCTCATTCCTTTATATAGTTTTCGTCCTTATTAAAAACCATGGGTCAAAACTAATGGTATTCCTGGATGGTATTACCATTACGTACCTCTATGATTTCTTTTAATTTATTTATCAATTTAAAGAAATTTATAAATAAATATATTTATAAATTTTTAACCCTTCGGACATTATAAAACATCCAATGCTTTCAAACAAATTAACCTTTGACCCCCAGGGCCCACAATTTTAGTAAGAAGGCCAATCAAATTCCGCTGCATATGTCATCATTACGTCACTACGGGGGTTATTGTGGTACGGAAGAAAATTTTTGGCTGGTGCCCCCGTACTTAATCTCCACCGTCGATTTCCGGTCAACGCTTGATTGCTTGTTCAACTACGGTACCCCTCTTTTGAATTTTTAAATCTTTATATCGCCCCCGTAATATTATTTTTAATTAAAAAATTCAATGAACTTTTAATCCGCTTTATATATATAAATCCAATGCTTTCGAATAGTTTAATATTAATAAAACTTTGACCCCCTGCCCACATATGCGCCCCTCCGTACCAAACTAAACTTCGTGCAGGTCCATTGCCTGATCACCGTTGGATCGCGAGCCTCCAAGATCGACGGAGTTCGCTTGGGCAATTTGCACGGGCAATAACGTGCGATGGCACGTTGTACTGTGTTAATATTCACACACCTTTCTTAACCTTCACGCATCTTCCACAAATAATGACCGTCTGATGACTCCCTTTCATATCGACGACGCACAAGCAATTTCGCTGGCCATCCTGGGTCGATCGTTAACGTGCGAAGGACTATCATTATCGTGCGCTTGGCGGTTTTTCAGAGACACGTGTCAACATCTGTATGGAATCGCTGCCAATCCACGAAATACCACGTATCGATGAAAGGTGGTGCGGAATAACCCACAGTTTCGCTCCAACCCACCGTCACTGTTCCTCTCGGTCACGGTTCGGGTCTAAGCACATGGTTCCGTCAAACTTATTGTTTAAACGATTAAAAACCCCGCTTGCGTGTTTTCTTTATATAAACGATTTATTCATGCTCCAGGTTCTATTACATAGACAACACCGAGACTCAGTAGACCTTCCATACCTACACGTAGAGCGGAGGCGTATAATTCCACTTTCGATCGTATTGGTTCCTCGAACAACTTACGTGAACCGGAGCACCATTAATCCCTCCATCATGCAGCATTTACTTACTTCACCGTGTCGTGACCTTAGCAACTCTGATATCATATACAACTTCACGAATCTCCTCCTTCCACAGAAGCGAGATGAGTCTGAGCATCACTCTCATGCTTTTCACAATTCAAGTTGTTTATACGGGCATAATCCCAACGCATCGATAACACATGATTTCACCAATGTCCACGAGACTCAAATATTCTCGTCGAATATATAAGTCATGGAGAGTTTAGAACCAATCCCTCATCACCATATATGAATGAATAAGAGTATCTCCTCCTTCCTGGAAGCGAGATGGTCCGAGCATCACTCTCATGCTTTTCACAATTCAAGTCTGTTTATACGGGCATAATCCCAACTGTCAATAACACATGATTTCACTAATGTCCACAGAGACTCAAATATTCTGCTTGAATATATAAGTCATGGAGAGTTTAGAACCAATCCCTCATCACCATATACGAATGAATAAGAGTTTCACTCATTCTTACTCTACTTCAATTCCCTGCTTATCTCTGTAAGTGCATTCTTCCTTTGTTCTTTCTTTCGTGATCATTGTTTTCTAGCAACTTTCTTTGTTCTTCTTTGTTGCCCATGCCTTTGCCAATTCCTTTTCCATCAATGACAATATTCCAACAATCTCCCCCTTTGGCATTGATGGCAATACTCTTCCTTTGATGGCACGATAGACACCCTTTGATGCGTTTCCTCCCACTTTGACATCAATGGCAAAGAGTTTGATCAAGAACAGTTGAACGGACAGGTCCCATGCTCCCCACTGTGAGTCATGCTCGCATCTTAAAACATAATATGACCAACAATTCATCCTTTTCACATGACCAATGCTCCCCCTAAGCTCGTGCATTCGAGATGCCCAATGACTCCTCACAACCCGTTTAGTCATCACGTAATTAAGTCGTACCGGATCCTCTGCATGGCGAGAGACTACTAGTTTCTTTCCGAGATATTCGAATGCTTCCCGGGTAGAGGTTTGGTAAATATATCAGCAACTTGTTCTTTGGAGGAAATATATTCTAATTTCACCTTTTTCTCAAGCACTTGTTCTCGTAAGAAGTGATACTTGATGGGAATGTGCTTGGTATTGGAATGCATAACAGGATTATTTGAGATATCGATGGCACTTGTATTATCACACATAATGGAGATAGGAGGTGAACATTTGATTTGAAAGTCTTGTAGGGTTTGCATCATCCAGGGAAAGTTGAGTGCAACATGATGCTTGCAACCACATATTCTTCTTCTCTGTAGATAAGGCAATGGAGCTCTGCTTCTTGCTAAACCAAGATACTCAGTCGGGGTCTCATAAAGAATGCACCACCACTAGTGCTTTTCCGATCATCAACACTTCTACCGATCATGCATCGGTGTATGCATGAAGAGTAAGATCAACCTTCTTTGGATACCATAGTCCAAAGTCTTGAGTTCCTTGTAGATATTTGAATATTATTTTCATAGCACGAAGATGAGACTCTTTTGGATTAGCTTGGAATCGTCCAACAATCCCAACTCACATGCATGATGTACGAGTCTTGTCCCGGTGAGATAAAGAAGACTTCCTATCATAGATCTCTGATTACGGTTGATTCACGGTGGGGGAATCATCATTAGATCTGAGATTACATCCGAGTTATCATTGGTGTACTTACGGGTTTACAATCTTCCATGCCACTTCTTCGTGGATTTGCTTGAGGTATTTAGCTTGTGATAAGAATATGCCTTCATGTTGCTTGTTGCACTTGCAAGCCAAGAAAGAATGTTAGTTCCCCAAGTAATGACATTTCAAATTCTTCTATGCATATCGAAGAAATTTTTTGACTCATAGAATCTCCATTACTTCCAAAAATGATATCATCAACATATACAACCACTAATCAATAATTTGTCATTTTCGGTTTTTGTGTATAAGTTGCTATCAGCAGACCCCTTTGAAAATCCTTGTTGATGAAGATATTTGTCAAGACGGATAGTACCAAGCCCTTGGAGCTTGTTTGAGACCATATAGAGCCTTTTTTAAGTCTACAAACAAGTTTTTCATCATTTCCCAAAATGAATCATACAGTTTGTTCTATATAGACTTCTTCTTCTAGATCACCATTGAGAAAAGCGGTTAACATCCATTTGATAAACTTTTATTTGTTGGAAGCTTGAAAATGCAAGAAAAATTCTTATGGCTTCGAAAGTACTGCTACTGAGGAGAAAAGGTTTCTTCAAAGTCTATACCTTCTTGTTGAGCATACCCTTAGCACACAAGTCTAGCTTTATTTCTCTTATAACATCCCCATTCTCATTTAATTTGTTTTTGAATATCCATTTAGTTCCAATGACATTTTTGTCATGAGGCCTTGGTACTAACTCCCAAGTGTGATTATTTTCAATTTGATCAAGCTCTTCATTCATGGCTTGAATCCAACATTCATCTTTGCTAGCTTGGTACCGATATACGTGAGGTTCAACCATGGGACGAAATGCCGAGTTGCTAGAAGATCCCACAAGAGTCCTTCTTGTTTGTACACCGATTCCTTTTCTCCCAAAATTTGAGATTTTGGATGATTCTTTTGAAAATATCTAGATGGAGCCTTTTGAACGGCTCTTCTTCGAGTTCTTCACTCGGGTGTACTTGTTTGTATCATTCTATCGTTTGATGTAGAAGGATATGTGTCCTCATCATCTTCATCCGTTGTTTGCTTTTCTTCTTTTGGGGCTGCGGTAGACTCATCGATAACAACATCAATACATTCAACAATCTTTCGAAGTCTTTTATTGTAACATTTATATGCCTTACTCCTAGATGAGTAACCAAGAAGGATTCCCCTCATCGCCTACGGGTTCAAACTTGCCAAGTTTTTCATCATTATTTTTGATAAAGCATTTTCTCCCAAAAAATTCTAAAAAGCTTTATAGTGGGAGGATTACCATACCGGAGTTCATATGGAGTTTTATCACTATTTACACGAACATGTGCTTTGTTGAGAATGTTTGCTGCCGTATGTGTCTTGCTTCTCCCCAAAATGTGTTAGGTGTTATGGAATCATCAAGCATAGTCTCTAGCCATTTTTTTGAATTGTTATGTTCATTCTCTCTGTAACACCATTCTATTGTGGAGTGCCAACTACACGAGAACTATCTTTTTTATGCCGTGTTGTTCACTGGGAATTCAAGAAATTCTTTGGATGTATATTCTCCTCCTCGATCAGATCTAAGACACTTGATTTTTTAATTCTAATTCATTCTCCACTAGTGCTTTGAAGATCTGAAATTTCTCAAATGCTTCATCTTTGTGTTTAAGCGACCCAATCCAACACATTCTAGAGAAATCATCAATGAATAAGATATAGTATTCTTCACCACGGTGACTTTTTTCCTCATGGGTCCACATATGTCAGTATGAATGAGTTCGAGAGGCTTACTTGATGATCCCTTCCTTGGCATTAAATTGTACCCTGGTTTGCTTACCGAATTGGCAAGATTTGCATATGATATTTTAAGGTAGAGTAATATTGGGAAGATCACTGAACAACTTTAAGTCTACTTGATTTGTTGATTTGAGAGAAGCTCGAGATGCCCCAACCTTCTATGCCATAGCCAATTTTCTGAAGATTTACTCAAATAACATTGTTCTTTGGGGTTCTTCAATATATACGAGAGTTGTTTGGAGTTCTTTTTTCCTTTTATAATTGCTTTACCCGTATCAAGATCACGTACCACACATTCTTTTGAACTAAAGACAACTTCGGTTCCTTGATCACACATTTGACTTACACTTAAAAATTTATGCTTTCTAATCCATCCACATACATGACTTCATTAGCTTTCACCTTATCCTTTAGGAAAACGGACCCTTTACCTTTAATTACCGCGAGAGTATCATTTCCAAATGTAACATTCTTCTCCTTTTCTAGAGCACTATATGCGAGAATTTTGTCTTTATCACTGTCATGTGTCTTGAGCATCCACTATCAATGTACCATTGGTTCTCTTCATCTTCGCAAATAACGCTATGCCACAATTTTCAACCCTGTAACTCCCTTCTTTTTCCATACTTTGGATCTTGAAGGAACATGTTCTTTTGGGCCCTGAACTTTGCTCCACGGATTCGACATTCTTCATGGCCAAAGTTATTGCAATAAGTGCATTCAACTTCATTTTGAAGAGGAGAAAAGTTGTTATAAGTATTCTTCTTTGCTTCAATATTAGTCCTTTTCCTTTTTGATTCTCTTGTCATAATAGTTTTCATATGCTGCACATTGAATAACTTTATGACCAAAATTGTGACATGAGAAACATTGTCCATTGAAGAAGAAATTTCTGCGATCATAAGATCTTCTATATGAATTTATACGTTGATTGGTGTTTCTTTGAAAGACATTCTGTTTGAATTGAAATGATCATGCTTTACTCAGCAAAGATTCTTTGTTCCCTTGCTCGAGTGGAAACATGTTGTGAAAACCAGTTATGTGCTTTTAGATAATTTGGTCTTTGATGCTCGAGAAGATTCTCCAATATATCCAAGACTTGTCTTTATGAGAGAGGAGAACGTTGTACCTTGATACTCTCATCTAAGGTTTCAGTACTCCTTTAGAAAATCTAAGATTCGAGTCTTTACTTTCCCAAGTTCTTTTCTTAGATCTACTACTTCACATTCTAATTTCTCATTGTGTTTCTCTTTATCTTCAAGCTGATTTTTCGTAGTTTCTATGATTATTTTGCTCTCTTCTAAGTGAATTTTGAGTTTATTGTTTTCATTAAGAAAATCACCGTCTTCTAGAGCGTCCACAAAAGTATCCTCTTCTTCTCTAGATACTTTTTCAAATGCCATGAGAAGTCTCGAGATCTTGTTCACATTCTTCCTCACTATCGGATGGCCCATCACTATCTTCATGAGTATAGTAACTCTTTTTTAGAGCTAGAATGATTCTTATTCCTTCTTGCTACTTCCTTCCCCTTTTTATGTGTTTCTTTATAAGGACACTTGGCAGACATAATGACCAACTCTTCCACAATCAAAACATTTGAAAGGAACCTTACCTCGCAGATCGTCCTGTGCCAAGTTGAAGTTTCTTTACGAAGTTTATCTCATCTTCTTCCGAGATATATCCGATCCTTACGTTATTTGTACTTCCTTTCCTTTTGTAGAAGTTCTAAAGACCGCTTCTTTGACATCGGATGGTCCTCCTCTTCTCATTTCATATGCGATTAGTATGCCATGAAGTTGTACAACGGTAAGATTTTGAAGATCCCTGCTTTTCTTCAAGAGGGTCGAAACTTTTGAATCAAATTTTGTTGTTAGAGATCTTAAAATTTTCTCAACCAAAGTGGATTCGGTAATTGTTTCTCCCGAGATTTCTCATGCGATTTACAATATCATCAAGACGTAGAAAGAAATTTGCAATGATTTCTTCATTAAGCATTTTAAGATTCTCATATTGAATTAAGAGTTTGAAGTTTAGCACTTTTTACCTTTTGCATCACCTTCATAGCTTAGAATGATTTTGTCCCATATTGCCTTTCTTGTATTCATTTCGCATGAATTTGACAAATTCGATTCGATTAGACTTCCCAATAGAGCATTGATTGCCTTTGCATTTGTTTCATAATTCTTTCTTTCTTCGTTGGATCTGTTGATGCGGAGGCTATATATTGATATCCTCCTTCAACAATAGCCCATACATCTCGCTCCCGGAGACCGAAGATAGGATCTCATCCTTGTTTTCCAAAAGATTAAGTTGTTTCCGTTGAAGAGTGGAGGGCTCGATAGATGTTGTTCCATCTTGATTGCTCATCTTGAATAATCTTCCTTCTAGCAGCCTAAGCTTTATCGAAGGACATCTGCTTCCGATACCAATTGTTGGGAAAAATACTAAGACGGTGAATCGGTATTTAAGGCTCGAACAAATTTTTCTTTCCTTTCTCTTAAAAAAAGATATGTTACAGATCGCATTCAACATGTATGTCCGGATATCTTATTATGTCTTTACTTAGAGAATTGCATCGGATAAGCATTACGCATGAACGCAATCGTGAACAAACCATTAACCATGAATAACACATATGGACACCGGGATTTAAGGTGGAAACCCAATTCGGGAGAAAACCACTGCTCATAGCAATCTCACTCTTCAATATTTTATTATAGATAAAACCTTTTACAATACATGCTTTGATGCGAGACTCATACCCGACGACACAGGCACCCACCTCGCGAAGGCTACAACCTTCTCTCGATTTACCCGACCTTTCTCGGAAGGGAGCTTCAACCCCCCGAACGTAACACCCGGTTTCTACAGAAAACTCTCTACTTCCAAAATGAAGGCTTCAACCCTCGGACTCACCGGATTCATATGATTTCTTCGACGAGTCATGCGCTAGCTCTTCATTGTTTCTTCGTCCTTCGTTCAAGACCAGAGGTTCATTCGATTTTTTAGTTAAGAACAGAAGTTCCCCCATCCCGAGACATTCCTTCAAGAGCTTCATTCATTCATCACCCTTATGCATGCACATGTTAGTCGATCTTATCATCATATTTACAGGTGCACCCTTGATTCAGATATATCAGGGGTTTATTCATACAGATATCTCCAAAGGAGATTCATTTTCTTATCAATCCTTTCACACACACACACTCTTCATAATTCTCATTCCTTTATATAGTTTTCGTCCTTATTAAAAACCATGGGTCAAAACTAATGGTATTCCTGGACGGTATTACCCTTATGTACCTCTATGATTTCTTTTAATTTATTTATCAATTTAAAGAAATTGATAAATAAATATATTTATAAAGTTTTAACCCTTCGTACATTATAAAACATCCAATGCTTTCAAAAAAATTAACCTTTGACCCCCAGGGCCCACAATTGTAGTCAAAAGACCAATCAAATTCTACTGTGTGTATGTCATCATTATGTCACTACGGGGGTTATTGTGGTACGGAAGAAAATTTTGGGTCGTGCCCCGTACTTAATCTCCACCGTCGATTTCCGGTCAACGCTTGATTGCTTGTTCAACTACGGGGGTATCCCCTTACGAATTTTTAAATCTTTATCATCGCTCCCAGTAATATTATTTTTAATTAAAAGTTCAATGAACTTTTAATCGGGGCTTTATATATATAAATCCAATGATTTTTGAATAGTTTAATATTAATAAAAAATTTTACCCCCGGCCCACATATGCGCCCCTCCATACCAAACTAAACTTCGTGCGAGTCCATGTGCCCGAATCACCAGTTGGATCATGAGCCTCCAAGATCGACGGATTTCGCTTGGGAAATTTGCACGGAAATAACGCGCGATGGCACGTCGTATCGTGTTAATATTCACACACCTTTTTTAACCTTCGCGCATCTTCCGAAATAATGACCATCCGATGACTCCCTTTCATATCGACGACGCACAAGCAATTTTTGTGGCCGTCTGGGTCGATCTTTAACGTGCGAAGGACTATCATTATCGTGCGCTTGGCGTTTGCGAGACGCAGTGTCAACATCTCGTATGGAATCGCTGCCAATCCACGAAATACCACGTATCGATGAAAGGTGGTGCGGAATAACCCACGGTTTCGCTCCAACCCGCCGTCAGCATGTTCCTCTCGGTCACGGTTCCGTCTAAGCACATGGTTCCATCAAACTTATTGTTTAAACGATTAAAAACCCCGCTTCAATGTTTTCTTTATATAAACGATTTATTCATGCTCCGGGTTCTATTACATAGACAACAGCGAGACTCGTAGACCTTCCATACCTACATAGAGCGGGAGGCGTATAATTCCCTTGTCGATCGTATTGGTTCCTCGAACAACTTACGGAGCTGAGCACCATTAATCCCTCCATCATGCGATTTACTTACTTCATCGTGTCGTGACCTTAGCAACTCTGATATCGTATACAACTTCACGAATCTCCTCCTTCCACATAAGCGAGATGGTCTAAGCATCACTCTCATGCTTTTCACAATTCAAGCTGTTTTATACGAGCATAATCCCAACTCGTCAATAACACATGATTTCACCAATGTCCACGAGAGACTCAAATATTCTCGTTGAATATATAAGTCATGGAGAGTTTAGAACCAATCCTTCATCACCATATACGAATGAATAAGAGTATCTCCTCCTTCCACGAAGCGAGATGGTCCGAGCATCACTCTCATGCTTTTCACAATTCAAGTTGTTTATACGGGCATAATCCCAACTCGTCAATAACACATGATTTCACCAATGTCCATAGAGACTCAAATATTCCCATTGAATATATAAGTCATGGAGATTTTAGAACCAATCCCTCATCACCATATACGAATGAATAAGAGTTTCACTCATTCTTACTCTGCTTCAATTCCCCTGCTTATCTCTGTGAGTGCATTCTTCCTTTGTTCTTTGCTGCTGATCGTTGTTTTATGCAACTTTTATTTTCTTCTTTGTTTCCCATTCCTTTGTCAATTCCTTTGCCATCAATGACAATATTCCAACACTTGCACTAAACGAGTGCAATAAGTTAGCTAAAAATCCAAGTATGTAGGAAGTCTAAGTAGACCACATAAAAAATATAATCTCCAATATGTCCATATGCTTTCCATATCCTCCATTATATAATTTATGAGCTCTCTCACCAAGGATCCCACCCTACTATGAGGTTTCTTCCATGCAAAGGCTCCTCCACAAAAAAGCTGTGTTGTCCATCAAGGTGGTTCAATGTATCTAGATAGATTTGTTGACTTAGTCAACCTTGAATGAATCTTCATGCCTTGTCTCTTTTCACACTCAAGGTGCCTTCATTGTGTCTAGCGAGGATTGATCTCTATTCACATTGAGTGGCTTTATGTTAGGATCCACTTCCTTGAGAATAAATCATGTTGACTTGGTCAAACTCTGACCTTGTCCACATATTTTAGACCTTGTTCACACATGTGGATGCTTGAACTGGTTATTTCATGATCACTTTTCACATTAGGTGGGATTTTTTATTCATACTTGAGAAAATTATGAGCCTCCTTGTCCATTTATTCATTTATCTAACTTTTTAGAAGAAAAATTAATATTCCTATTAGTTGAAGCTAAACTAGGAATATTACATTAATCTAGAACAATAGGTGAAAGACTATACTACCATTTCTCCTAACTTAGAATATATACACGGAGAGGATTGGAGGCTTACTTGTTTTAGTTGCTTCCAAATGACTCCTTCTATCTCTTCTAGCTGCGACCTCAAACTCAAGCGGTTTGTGAGCTGAATGCTTCCCTGCAAGAAAGAACAACGAAAGCAGTGAGAAGATGCAATAATATAGATATCTATTCAAGCTAGTTAGCTAAATTATTTAAGCATAAACTACATTCATCAACCAGGGATCTTAAAATATGGAAAATCAAAGTTAACATAGATGCATGTAGGGAAAAACAAGAAGTACTCTTTATTGATGATAGAAGGAGAGGTTACAACCTAGTGAATTATTTGAAGTGACCTTCCAACAAAGTTTCAAAGTCTCATCACGACGACAAATATCTCCAGCGGTAGCTCTACAAACCAAGCTCTCAATTAAAAATTCTCCATCATTTCTCTACTCAAATTCTTCCTTCTCAAACACTTAGATCTATGTTCAATTTATAGATGATCGTAGGTTGTTTTGCAATCAATAGATTTCCAAAAAATAGGCAAGACATGTTTCCATTCATGTAGATGTCAAATGGACACTTAGATTCGAAGCTTGACATATGTGAACTCTTCTAGAAGGCACTTTCGGCCAAGTGGAGATTCCGGAACAATGAGAATTTCTCTCCCAATGTGACCAACGCACCTTTGAATGTCGGGAAGTGCTTTGCGAGAGAAGCCTTGCATGGGGCTACTGCATATGAAACGATCTTAGGCTCCTTAAAGCCCACGTTGGTGAGCTCTCATATGCTAAATAATAAGCTTCAAACCATGGAAACCTTTGATTGATGAAAGTCTTGCTTGATTTGTCTTGTTTTTCATCTTAGAGAATATATAAATTGAAATGATAGGGAATGATAGACCCTTGATCATTGGTCCTAGAGATGATGCCTAGTTAACTGAGTCATTGGGAATGGTGCCCAAATTTACCCATAAAAGTTGCCCCCTAAAGCATGATATCCAAATAATAAGAACATTTGATTGAGATGCTTTACACTCGTGATGAGCCCGAAACAAAGCGGAATGGTCACCCTGCATCAATATTACAATGCATTACATCATGATATATCCTCTATTGATCATAATTTCCGAGGGTAGGCATTCCCATAATCGGCACATAAAACAATCTAATAACATGTACATAATTCGGAAAAGTCATCTACATTGGAATGTTGCCAAAATGCGGACATGCCTACGGATATAGGCCCATGTTTGGATGAAAATCTATATGTAAGGTCACCGTACGTGATGATGTGTACAACAATCCACGAAATCGCAGCTCGGATGGGGTCGAAACTAGATCCGGGGTCTTCTTATCTCATTCACTTGATCATTCGAGTACAAGTCTAGCCATGCGAATATATGATTTGTCGTCGAACATGGAAAGACATCGTTTGATTACCGACCAATAATGTGAGTCAGTTAACAAACACAAGAGAACCACCATTAATTTCAATGACCCTCAAGGTGTCTGTAGTACATTTCGTAAGGCATGAATAGATGATTTTATGTCGAACGTTAAACAAAATATTTCGATCAAAAGTCCGGAAGCGAGGATATTGTCGATGTTGTAACAAGCCTCATGGTACTGGAATATGATGTTTCTAAGTGAAATTCTTGGATATTGATTTGTTTTCGACGGGAAGTCACCTTATTGAAAAACAAGAGTTACTGATTTTGGAGACGGGGGTATGACTTGATATAGCATTTTTTTAGGGATGACGGTCATGAAAATGAAGGTTTACGAGTATTGCGAGATGGATGAGTTTTTTAATCACTTGGATGACTTCTCTTGAACATATCAATGACTACTTGTGATGAGTTGGTAGCATTGACCCAAAACCAAAGTGAAGGTATGATGAACCATAGGTGTGAATGAACCATCAAGATGATTACCCAACCCAAACAGATCACGGACATGGAGTGAAAGAAGTGTCATGTTCAAGAGCGACTTGCTACCAAAAAGAAACTTTACTTGCTTTTCCCAAATTTTCCCCAGTCATTTGTCAACCCGGTACTTCTTTATTTTTTTAACAAGCTTGAGGAGGATAACATTTTCTTTATCTATAATTCAACCCTTCACGCTAATAAATTATTGCTATTTAATAATTTAACAAGTCTAGCGATGAATGAAACTCGATTCTTGCCATGATCAACAAGCCCGTCACTATTTTATGTTTTAACGAGCTTAACGACGGTGATAGCCCGGTCCCTTTTTCATATTTAAAGAGTACGAAAAAAGAGGATGAAAGAGAACTCCAAAAGTACTTTTTTCGTAAATTTGTCACTCGGATACGAAAAAGTGTAAAATAATATACGAGAGAACCTCTTTGGTCATGTTTAACCAAGGTATTCCTTTTTCGTAAATAATCTATCTCATTACGGGAAAAGGGTTAAACTCATACTTGAGTAGATATCAATTCATTTACTTTAAAGAGCTCGAAATTACAAGTGCTCGACAATATTTTCACATTATCGGAGTACAGAAAAGAAAGCTGAAAGAAGACTCCGGGAGGGTTCCTTTTTCACTATTATCGAAGCTCAAAAAAAGAGATAAAAGTGCGCTTCAAATCCTTTTTCATTTTTTTATCAAAGCTCGAAAAGAAAGGAGAAAAAAACATGCTTTGTGGTCAAGTCTTTCTTTGAAATAATTCTACACAACCAATCTGTTTGTCGATTGTATTTCCTATTTAGAACAACATCAAATGGATTAAAAAATGCATGTTTCATGATAAAAAAAACATAATAAAACCATAGTCACAACAATAAATTTATCTTTCAATCAATTAGATGACAATATAAATTAGTTTCACTATTCATTTTTACCATTCCATAGTTACCATTTGCATTTGGGAGCTGCGAATGCGATTTCCCCCCAAACTTCGGTCTTTGATTGCGATCATTTATATGGATGCATTTCATCGTTGTTTGATCTAGGTTAGTATCATGGACCTCCTCTTTCTTTCAATATTCATTTCATTCCCATTCTTTGCAAATTTTTAGGGTTTTAAGGCCCCTAGGGGTAAATTCTTCCCAAATTGAGGGCAACACACCCTTGAACATTAAAACACCGCATTGCATAGTAGGTACATTGAAGGGTACTTTGCATATGCAACGCATCTTGTCTCAACCTAGGGAGTGCATTGGGTGCGAGTTCAAGTTTTTTATTTTTACGATGTGTCCAAAATTTGCCTATTTTTTTTGCAATGAATGGTATCTAATGGATCTTATGGTTGATTTTCAGGTTTCCATTGGATTATAATGATGATTACATGGAGAGAAAGAGAACATGAAGAACAAGATGTGATTGCCTTGAATGATGCTGGATCTTGTAAGAGCCTTAAAAGATTGCGGGCTTCTTAAGTACTTCAAATTGTTGGGCATGAGGCAACAAATAGAACTCTTGGAGTTCTTTGTTCGAGCATGGGATCCGAAAATAGAGGCATTTCACATAAAAAAATCAAGTGTTGTCCATAACATTTGAGGATGTGTATTTTCTCACAAGTTTGTCGAGGAGAGGTTTTCCCATTTCGCCGATCGGGGTCTACCGTTGGAGGAGAGAAAGTGAGGGATTATGTCATGCAATATTTCTATCCAGGGGTCGGAAACTAGAAAATATGGAAAAATAAACATACGTGATGTTAGGGATTTTTCCTTTGAGAGCCATCCTTTTCACGATCGCTAAACTTGTTGGCACCGTTACACTCCATGTAGCGAACGGATCGTATATGCAATATGCGCTAGAGTGCTTGGAGCCAACATTCTTCAATCGGTACGAATCTGTTCTATCTCGGATAAAGGAACAACTCAATAAAGAAAAGGGAGGAAGGAAGAAAAAATTTCGAGTTATGGATCCATCCTTATCTCCTTCGCTTTGGAACGAATTCCACTTATGCGACCACAACATGTAACATTGGATATATCTAGTCCTAGAGATCCTCGAATGAAGAGATGGGTAGAACTCATGGGTTAGCATGCATGCCAATCAACCGTTTGTGTTCTTGGTTTGCATTCTTCGCCCAGTTCCGATTATGGGATCCTCGTCATCGATGATTATGCATATGTAGGCATCAATTTCGGAGGAGATCCGGATCTAGTTTTACTAGAAGGCGCTCGAGTGGGGTGCAATAGGTAAGAATTATTTGACCATGTTTTTTTTTATTTTTTATAAGTTTTATACAATTTTTTTTTGTTTTTTTATTTATTTCCAAGACTAAACTAAATGTTTAATGTAATGCGAGATATTGGTCGCGTTCAACCGGTAGAGGGAACAAGAGCGTGAGGCGGATGCGCCGATGAGAGAGGGTCGTCGGGAGAGTAGTCCTTCAGGGACCTTGATATGGTTGAGACTCTACCTAAGCTTCGATAGCACATAGAGGGATTAACCTTCGGGATTCTTGATTTACGGCTCAAAGAGTTACCCATGTGACTACAACGACACACTATTAGGGTTCCTAACCATTGGATGTAGTTGCTCCGTAGGGATTGCTAGATCTATAGCATGTTACCATGAGCACCACTAGTTTACTTATGAATTTTTGCATACATTTTGAGGTCGGATGACCAACGTTTCTTGGGCACAATTTTTTTTAAAAACCTATAACTATCTATCTATATGTTTTCGAGAGTTTTTCCTATGTTTAATGCGCAATCCTATTCAATGATGTGAATGTTTTCTTTACCTATGTCGCAAACGTCTATCTAAAACTTGATTAGCTAATGAATCGATTAAAGTGTTCGATTTACGGAAATGTATTGATATTGAATGAAATCAAAATGTCTCTCCAAAAGTAGAACTCTTAGGAACAATCTAAGAAGTCTTGAATTTCTAATAGTATAAATACTAGTAAGTTGTAGTGCCACAAATTGTGAGTCTAACCTTATGATTATGCGGTTAATACCAAATGAAATGGCATCGAGAGAAGTTTGATCAACACACTATACTCGGTGATTTTAGTCGTCGATCTATCGATACAAATCCTTTGAAAACTCACTAACTCATCGTTCGGAGCGAAAATGGCCCACTACTGAGAGGATAGATTTCGCGTACTACAACTAGCACCTTCGACATATCCAAAAAATGGTTCGAAGATTCATTCATCTGCGATGAAATGTAAAGCGGATTACTAATGTCAAGAAAACTCTAAAAATAAATTAAGATAGTGAATGCAAATCAACAACATATAAACAATATAATACAAAAAATTACTACGCTCATGATTAAGCATAGTAATGTTTCAAATACAACCCATTTCTAGGTTGTGTCAATGGAATCCCATCGTGATAAAATAACTCATAGGCACCCTTAGCAAGAACTCTTTTGACAATATAGGGGGCCATGCCATAATGGCTCGAATTTCCCTGTACCTATTACATCGACTTCTTGGTCGTAAAGAAGGACCAAGTCGCCCTACGAGAAGATGCGAGGCTAGAAATTTTTGTTGTATTGCACCTTTATACGTCTCTTATGCGCTTCGTTGGCCAATTGGGCTTCACGATGCGTTTCATCTAGATGGATGAGGTTAAGGAGATGCGCTTCTTCTTCGAGGTGTCGAGTAACAAGTCTATCGTGAGTTTTAACGATGATATTTCGCATTGGATTGGTAAGATAGCTTCCGGACCATACACCAATTGAAAAGGAGTAAATCCGGTTTCATTTCTCACCGAGGTTCGATACACCCACAAGGCGGGAGTACATGATAAAGTGCCAATTCCTTTTATGGACTCCTATTGTTCGTTGAAGAATTCATTTAAGAATTTTTTTTAATAGCCTCAACTTGTCCATTTGATTGTGGATAATAAGGAGTAGAATTATCATGTGACAATCCTAACTTGGGTCTGTCAATTCGGACATCATATGGTGCGAAAATTCTTCCCATGATCCGCAATACTAGCACTGTGGAACCCCAAAGCGTGCAATAACATGGTTGAAGAAAAACAATGCGGTTATACAGTCTCGTGTTGTTGAATGTAGGCATCGCTTCGGCCCATTTGGTAAAATAGTCAACCCTGCGAAAATAATATAACCATGCCCCCCTGGACGAAGGAGGGTTACGAGTCATGAAGTCAATACCCCATTTCTTAAATGGTCTAGCATAGAAAACAGGGATGCATTGGCACTGGCGGTTGCAGATTTGATGGTCATAAATACGGCATGCATGACAACTTCGACTACGAGGATACAATCTCGAAAAAATAGTAGGCCAAAAGTAAGCGGCGTAGAGTATCTTCTACGTGGTAGCATATCTAGATAAATTTCCACCACAAGCCCCAACATTGCAATCATTTAATACTTTTTCGGCCTCCTCATGAGTGAGGCACCTCCTTAAAATGGTATCGACACCACAACGATAAAGTGTATCGACGATGATCAAATAATATTTTACTTGGTATCGAATATGTCGACTGATCGGAGCGAGAGGTATTAGGTCGAAAAAGTTTGGGTTTGGAGATAAATGACGAAATCTCCATACCCGGGGATCAAATGATCCGATCGGAAACGAGACTCGTCCGGAATAGATGGTTCGGGCGTAGTTGCGGTACTATCACAGGGGAAGGTCATAGAGAAGCTCGACCAAAACTAAATATTTATTTGACTTGGATTTAATGAATTCTAAATCAAATTCCAGCAAAATGACGATCCATTTTGAATATTTTCCCCCTAGCAATTGAAGTGATAAGATGTAAGTCATGGGGTTGCAATACGAAACTATTATTGTTTTTCGAGCAAGATATAATGGCGAAATCTTTGGATAGCTTGAACGATTGCCAAGGAAAGCTTTTCCACATACGAGTACTTAACTTCCATATCATTGAGATTACAAATCAAATAATATATTGGATTTTCAATTCCATCTTCTTCTTGAGCCAAAACCATAGCAATGGTCTCTTCGACCACATCGATATATAGGAAATAATCATTTTGATAATTTGGAGGATACATTAATGACGCTCGGACAAGATGGTCCTTGACAGCATCAAAAGAAGCTTGGGAAACTTGGTCCCAATGGAAGGGAACTCCTTTTTTCAATAATTGAGTAAATCCTTTAGCCATTTCGACGTAGTTTGGAATGAACCTTCTTAGGAAGTTGGTATTTCCTTGAAGTTTATGTATTTGAAGTAAGTTTGATGGTGCAGGAAAATCAAGAATGGTCTATACCTTCGGTGGGTCTATTCGAATTCCTTCTTTTGAGACTATGAATCCGAGAAATCGACCCGAACCAATACAAAACACACATTTGTTCGGATTGAGGCATATATTGTAGTGTCGAAACATAATAAAATGGCTTTCAAATGCATTGGGTGATCAGATCTGATTTTTTTGAATGCGTTCGGTAAATCATCTAAATATGGTTGAACAATGTGCTTGATGTCATTGAAAGCATAATCCATTGCTCTACGAAAATTTTCCCTAGTGTTCTTTAAACCAAATGGGAGTTTCCTATATGTGAATGTCCCTCGGGGGACGGATGAATGTTGTCTTATGTTGGTCATATGGGTGGATATTGATTTTATTGTAGTCGGGAAAAATCCATCCATGAATGAAAATATTTCACATCCAACACAATCGTCAATAATCACGGTCGATAAAGGGAGTAGGATAGTTCTCTTTTGGACAAGCATGATTAACATCTCAATAATCGATGCACACTCTAATGGTTCCTTGTTTTTTCATAACAAGAATGATATTGGAAACCCACTCGAGTTAGCGGAAAGGGGTAAATGGAACCAACACACAAAATCTTTTCAACTTACGCTTTGACGGCGGTGGCTTTCTTCGGATGAACAGGGATGAAGCCGTTGACGCACCCAGGTTTGACATTAGGATACTTTTTAATAGTATGTTCAAATATACTAGTATCTATTCACGGCATTTCCTCGTAAGACCAAGTGAATACGTCACGAAATTCACGAAAAAGAGAGTGATATGAATCAAGTTACGATGGAGAACAAGATACACCGACATGAATATTTTCTACAACGCCGAGTTTAGTCGAAATATCGATAGAAATTGTTTCTTTGATATTTGATAAATTTCGCTCGAATTCAATTTCTTTAATCGGAAAAAGAATTCAAAAAATAGATTTTGAATGGATGGGTGATATAGTTCACTAAGATCATTTTCTTCATAATCCGGAAGATGGGAAATGATAATCTTCGATGGTTCTCCTTCTACCATCATAGCTTCCAAAAATATTTTCATTTGTCAAAAATATTAAGGAAAGTGGATCGGATGGAGTTCCAAAATCTAATGAACGATCAACCCAAACACTCGCGACGGCGATTTCGAATTTTCTGCCCAAGCCAAATAGATTGATTGCTATTGTAGCTCAATAGGGGTGAGTGGTAAAACATCATCCAACGTAGAAATATCAAAATCACCCGTACTCTTCCTTAAGCTAGATAGAGTGGAAGAGATCATGTATCAGATCTCTATGCTTGCAATTTCTTCCAACGTTGTGGGTGGCGATGTATGCAAAGGTTCCCATAAGAGTGGAATCCTTTAAGAGTCCTACACCAATGTTCTTGATTTCTATTTGGGGTAAGTGAATATACGGAACGCGTCCAATTACCGTGAAGCGGAGGCAAAAAAAGGATAATTGATTAATGATCGTGATTGTACCTTTATGTGGAAAGGAAATCATTCTAAAGTAAAATATTATAGTCAAGGGGTCCATCAACAACCTCAACATCAATACTTACTATTTGCCCCCTAATTCAATTTGTAGATTATTGATAATACCACAAGTTTTATATGTTCTTCCATCAAAAGCCTTCAACGTCATTGATGATTGTGATAATCGTGGTGAGCCAAGTGACTTCCAACGGTTTAGAGACATAATGCACGTAGATGCTCCCTCATCAATAGTAGTGCGATGAACAAGGTGATTGAGAACATTTACTTGGATGGAGAATGCCAATTCCCGGTGGTAGGCTATGGCACATATCTGTATGATTAAATACGACAAGATTAGAATCGAGTCGGATCAATTCCACCAATTTCAGAAAATAAAACGTGCTTTTGGGAGGGACAATTTTGTAATATCTCAAGAGCGAGACATAGTGAAGGGGATTGAGCCAAATCTTCAACTATATTATAATTTTTGTGCGACTCTCACTAGAGGATTATATGTCGATTTATGAATTACTCCCTTTGGTGGCTTAATCGTCAATTCATTAGATGGATTCATTGTCGAGGTAGTAGGTTGATCGGTGGCGGACTACTATAGTCTTTATTCGACATCAACACCAAAATATCTTGTGAAGGTTTTGTGGTGGATAACATTAACACTTGGGAACTAGGAGGCTGGATCCGTAGCAACCAAATTTGTGTCCGGATTTGGAAATGGGTCTATCAACATAGTTGATGCATGAGAAGTCTAGATGATTTTTGAGACTTTAGCACGGTGAGGACAATCCTTAACAAATTTTTCCTTGTTACGGATTATGCATGGATAATGAGGTTTTCGTGGTCCGGACGGTTGATCGGATGATCGTTCTGCGGGTTTTATTTTTCTTTGATTTCCCCTTTTTTCTTACTTCCTGGTTGCTTATCACTTTTTCCTTTGTAAAATGACATGGCATTAATTTTAGAAGTAGGAGAAGGATCAGATGCGATAGGGTGGTGTGTGTTTGCGAGTGCCTATCAAGTCGTCTCCGACATGAGAGTCCTCTATTTGAGAAGGAACATTGAAATTAGATCGCAACGCATTTGGTATTTTTTTCATAGAGTGTATCGGATCGAGTATAAATCAAGTCTAAATATTGGGCACGAGCGATAACTTTCTCTTCTATGACGACACCACCTTTAGCCACATCCTTAGTTATAGACGGTAACGGGGGACTTAATGAACCATTCAGCTAGGATTTGATTAGGGAAAAAAATGTCTTAACCATTCGTCGGCAGTGACGCCACTCATGAATATGATCAGAAATGTGAGTAGCATTAGTACTGTTTGAAATTGGTCAAGAGTTCTGTTCCAATTTTGTATGCGATCGGTAACTAGAATGGGTCAAAAAGATAGTGGCTAAGGTAGTGAAATTGTCGAAAGAAACTCTAGGTAATTCAATGTACCATTTAGTTTCCGGACTCGTGAGTGTTCATCTGGAAAATACGTAATCGAACAAAATCATCATTTAGGGAATTTGATGAACACCATAAATGATAAGTCATAACATGAGTTGATGGATATTCTCGAGGTTTCCATTGAATTTAGGAATATCGGAGGGTAATTTATGAGGTATCACCGCCACCAAGGAGCATAATTGATAGGATCATTGGTTAATCGGTTTAAATCTAGTAATTCCAAGGTTGCAACAAAAGGAAACTATCTATTAAGGTCGGGTTGAGCATAGTCGGGATAAGATGGAATTGCTTGGGCAACGAGTCTCCGAGCACCATCATATGGGATTTGATGTTGGTAACCTAGATAGGGGGTTGTTTTGCATAGAAAATGCTTAAGAATTATGTTGACCAAAACCTGGATATGATACTTGTTGAAATGAAGTTTGAGGGATTTGTGCTCATGGCTACCAAGGATTCTATCCACCAATGTTATAACCCAAATTAGTATAAGTTGGATTTGGTTGATATGTATAACTTGATTGCGTTTGTGACACCCCATAAAATGGTACACCATATTGTGAATAAATGATCCCCGATATAGGTTGTTGTAAATTAACCAAAGGATTTTGAGTCTGTGGACCCAACATTTGATGATATTGAGTTGAAGAGCTCACTGATAAGGTTGATGTACAAAATTTCTATTTTGTAACTGGGGTATAGATGTATTAACAAGCGGTATTGAAGTGGGTGTAACAAGTTGAAGCTAGTCGATACGAATGTACAACCATTTGTGGTTGGATAGGTAGAGTGGGTTTCCATTGAAAAAAATTCATGTAAACATTAGTTTGACCAAAAAATGTGAGTGAAAATCTTGTCAGTATTGGGTGACCAAAGGTTTCCCCCGACATAAGGAGGATAATAAGACAAAAAAAATATTGTTCCCCGAATGCTAGGAGTCCGAGTTGATATGGTACTTAAAGGAATTGACCGATAAGGACCGACTTGATATTTCCCACGATGATGTGTGTAATGTATCAAGTCGTTCGGTACTAACTATAGGACTACCGGTTAAAACACCGGATGATGACATTGGTAAATACCATGAACGTGAAGGTGCACCAGAGAAAGTGCCGGATAATGATTTGTAACTGTTGGGACCAAAGGGCCATCGTGCAAATATGACTGCGGTGATGTTGTGAACATCGACAGAGTAGCGAGGGTAGGAGATAACGTAATTGGAACGAGCAGACCCGACGAAGATGTCGGTTCGGACATGGTTGTATGACCAAATGTATACTCTTCGAAATCAACGAGAGATTGAATGGAAATGGGATCAACAAAAGCATATGGAAACGATTGAGGAAAATACTTGGTATAGGTAAATGTCTCCCCCAAAGTGGGTTTGACTTAAAGGTGTATCGGGATATGGGATTTCTCCAATCACGATTAAACTAGGAGGGAGAACTTCACCGTCGGGACCAAATATATTTCGGGACAGATTGACTTTGTGTGATATAGGAGTTTCGGTGGCTACGGACATTTTTGGAGTGACCAAGGTAGGAACAACTTCCGAGTTTTTCAGGATTTAGATTTTACGGCAAAGAAGAGACATGATCTGGATCAATTTGTGAGTGAACAACATCGGGTCCGGGAGGTATGGTCTCGACAATTGAATGGATTGTGACCATGGGTAGCTATGAAGACTTCATTTCGACAACGATAAATGAACCGAGATGTGTGGAAACAATTTGAGCTAACTACTGGTTTAAATTATGATGTTTCACCATAGGTACGAATTGTACTTGATTCGACAAATCATGATCGCCTTCACCTACCGAAGTAACTTCCGGTAAAGGTGGTTTTAAAGCTAATCTATGTGAATGACATGGCGTAGGATTGTGTTCTTCCATGATTACCGATTTATTTTATCCAAAAAAAATAAACAAAAAGAGGGTAATGCTAGGAAAAAGGGTTTACCAAGAAATTGTGAACTGAGAATACGTCTTGGTGAACCAAGAAGTACGGGCAGGTAATCTCCCCGAATATTGTGTTCGATGTATCACAATTTGAAGGTGGCCGACTCGGTTCACTATGGATGGATAACACCTAAAATTTTTCCTCCCAAATATACCCGAAGGTACATGGAGGCCCAAATCCGTATTAGCATTTTCTCGATGCGAAACCGCACAGATGAGAGCACCCCTTTATACTTATTGTACTGTAACACCACCCGATATACCCGAGAGTACGTGGACGAGCTACGATATACTTACATAGGTGGAGTGAGGTATCACACTCGGAATGTATTGCAGACAAGTTAACAACTAATCGCTATGTTTTACTGACATCGGAACACATCTCTAGCCTAGACCTTCTAAATGTTATCGTTAATGTTCCAATGCGTTGTTAAATAAATTGAGATTTATTTTATGTTTATCTTGCTTAACAATTTTCCTTTCAGGTTCACCACGATGATGTATATGAAATTCCTAAAATGCGACTAAGAATGATAAAAAAAACTTTCACTTTTAGCTTTTTCAATGAAGAACCTATCTACTAAGGGGAAGAGAAAGCTAGTTTTTTGGAAAGAAAGAAAATAATTTGTGAGCAAAAAAATCAATGAACAAAAACAAAATCAACGAATCACAAACTAAATGTAGATTTCCTTATGTTCCTTTTGAAAAAAAACACACAATCCTACATGCAAATGCAAGTTTTTTCTTTTCAATTTCCTTAATGTTATGAATGCGAGAAAAGAAACTAGGTGCACTAGATCAATAATAGAAATGATTTTTACTTTTGAGAAACGAAAGAATACAAACAAAAAATTTCTCTTTTGAAGGAAAAACAAGGATTTCAACAACAATTTCTCCTCTTAAGGAAATGAAGATTTTACAACAATTTCCTATTTCGAAAGCAAATGATTCTTAATGCGACCACAAAAAATACTTTGAAATCAACTTGTCAATGATAAAGAAAAAACTTTTTCTAAACAAACATTGAACAAATTTTCAGCCAAAGGAGGAAGAAGTATATAGATTCACTAGTCAATTAAGCATCAAACTTCTTAGAACACAACAACAAACATAGCTAGAAACAAGTTGCAAATTCAGATTCAAGGAAATTTGTTCCCTTTCAAGGGGCCAACACGGTCTCCAAGGGGAGACAGGTGCTCTACAACGTAGGCTTGGAAGGGAGACAGGTGCTCTACGCAAAGCAGCGTGCACTGAATAAGGGTGCGTTGAGGCGCGATAGGCAAGGAAAAAATACTACTATTTGGCTCACTTTGTCTTTGCAAATTAAGGTTTGAAAAAAGTCTAATATTTATGTGTAGCAGTCTATTGGGTGGATTTACAAAGAAAATCGAGAGACTAAAACACCTAAAACTAAGAGAAATTCTCCCCGAGTGGAGTCACCCGATTTGTTGGGCCGAATTGTAATCTACGGATAAATTACGCTTCCCTAGACATGTGTTAATCTAGAACAATAGGTGAAAGACTATCTGCCATTTCTCCTAACTCAGAACATATACACGGAGAGGATTGGAGGCTTACTTATTTCGGTCGCTTCCAAATGACTCATCGTCGCTCCTAGTCTGTAGACTTCAAATTCAAGCGATTTGTGAGTTGAATGCTTTACTGCAAGAAAGAACACTCAAAAAACAAAAGATGCAATAATATAGATATCTATTCAAGCTAGTTAGCTAAATTAGTTAATCGTAAACTACATTCATCAACCAAGATCTTACAATATGGAAAATCAAAGTTAACATAGATGCATGTAGGGGAAAAACAAGAAGTACTCTTTATTGATGATAGAAGGAGAGGTTACAACCTAGTGGCTCGATTTTAAGTGACCTTCGAGCAAAGTTTCCAAGTCTCATCACAGAATTAAATCTCTCCAGTGGGTAGCTCTACAAACCAAGCTCTCAATTGAAAATTCTCCGACATTTCTCTACTAAAAAATATTCCTTCTCAAACACTTAGATTTGTGTTCAATTTATAGATGAACTCTAGGTAGTTTTGCAATCAATAGCTTTCCAAAAATAGGCAAGACATGTTTCCATTCATGTAGATGTCAAATGGACACTTGGATCTGAATCTTGACACGTGAACTCTTCTAGAATGCCTTTGGCCAAGTGGAGATTCAGTAACAATGAGAATTTCACTCCCAATGTGACCAATGCACCTTTGAATGTCGGGAAGTGCTTTGTAGAGAAGCCTTGCATGGGGCTACCGAGCATATGCAATGCACTAAGTCTCCTTAGAGCTTGTGTTGGTGAGCTCTCATATGCTAAATAATAAGCTTCAAACCATGGAAACCCTTTGCTTGATGAAAGTCTTGCTTGATTTGTCGTGTTTTTTCGTCTTAGAGCATATAGCAAGCTGAAATGATAGGGAATGATAAACCCTTGATCATTGGTCTGGAGATGATGCCTAGTTAACTGGGTCATTGGGAATGGTGCCCAAATTGACCTATAATAGTGAGGGTAGATAGGTTGAAAGTATTTTTCCGGATAGGCCTAACATTTTTCATAAATATTTATCTCATGCTAAAAAAATATAAGGGTCTATTTTGGGCATTTCCTTGTAAGACCATGCAAAGACATCACATAATTCCTTAAAGCGGCAGGGTGAAGCTCACAATTTCCTCGAGACTAGAAATAAACTCCAATCTAAATATTTTCCATGATACATGTTTTTGTACGAGATATCAATGAGTAAGGTCTTGGAAATGTTACCCAATTTACCTTTGGAATCCATATTCGGATAGTTGTATAAAGTGGAAGGAACAATCTCGGGTTGGTTAAAAGGAGGATTTGCATAGATGTCACTTCTAAATCGAGATATGGAAGTGCAATGATGAGAATCATCCTAGGGCCACTAGATCTAAAGACATGATCTCTGAATAGTTTCATCGGAGGGAAATACTTCATTGAGGAGATCATTAGATGGAGAAGAGATGGGAGAGGAAGTGGTACCATAATTCATAAACAAAGTAGTGGAAGAATCAAATGCGAGATTGAATGGATTGGTAAGCCAATTCGGCTAGTGGAAATGACATCACATTATCCATAGGAATCAAGGTCTAAAGGGAATGGGAGGATATAGGGATTGGTAGGGCCATTAGAAATGGTATAGACCATTGAAATCGTCTATGGAACCTCGATGGAGGGAGAGGAAACCATCATAAAAGAGACAAGCCCTTGAGAAAGAGTGGTACCAACAACGACATGGGAGTTAGGTATGCCACCCACTAAGGGCACGTTGTCGCTAGGTAATAGGGAGTAATATGGGGTACAAAATGATAGCTGATCCCACTTTGTGACTATTTTCCCATCCAACGGAAAGAGGATGAGTCGGAATACTGAAGAAACAATGGAAGTCATGGCATAAGTCGAACTACGGCCCAAAAGTAGATTATAGTCGAGATGGCGATCTATGAATTCAATGGGAACCGTTATGGTTTTCCCACTCGAGTGATGGGGTAGCTAGAAAGGTATCCTTTTGGGATGAAAATGTGACCATAAAATTAGGTGAAAGAGTGGGAGAACCTAATGCATGATGTAATATTCCAAAATTTTTCATGCAAATAATTGGAACATTAATTTTTGCTTATTTCACCTAGGAGGAGAATAAATGGGTAAGGAGGCCCATGCATAATGATATTCTCAATAAAATCACTCATATTATAAAAAGGGATCATCATTGGAGCTGGTTTTCACACCCTCATGTGTGAAAAGGGTTATTTGCAAGTGGACAAGGTCAAGTTTGACCAAGTCAACGAGTGTTGCCATAGGAGGAGTGGCTTACTTAGGAAGCCAGCCACAGGTATGAATGAGGAAAGGGGTTATTTGGTGGAGGAAACCCTAAAAAGGAGTGGGACCCATGAAGGGGGGCTTCATTTGTTTAAAGGGAGGACAAGGAAACCATTATTTCTCATTCTTGTATTATTCATCTCATTGTCTAGTGGGACAATTGGAGCATTCTTCGTTGTTTAGCGAGAATTTCGGAGGAATTCCTGTTTAGGATTCCTTCTCCTTCTTGAGAGGTCTCTTGAGGTATTTTTCTTCATTTTCCTCACATCTAGGCTTGAGGCCAAGAATCTTCCATCAAGACAACGTTGTTATGAAGCGAGTAATGTTGTGTTAATGGATGTTGCGATGAGGGTTCACTACACCATCTCCTTTAGCTACTTTTCGAGAGGAGGAGTATCTCTTCTCTTTGATATATCAGATTGGAGGCTTTCAGGAGCTCATTTGCAGACTTTGGCATCAAGGCCCACTCATTCCATTTCCCTACAACATAGTTTCATCCCGGTAGTTGCGTTATTCTAGAGGAGCATTTGCGGTAGGAGTTTTGTAGATACTTTTGGAGGGGAAGTGTTACAGCTGAAATTTGTCACCATGAAATTTTAGTACTCCCTTAGAAGTCTATAATATCCAAAGTTCCTAAAATTCAAGCCTTGAAACTAAGAGAAAATCTTATAAAAGCCTTAAAACTGCGAGTACCGCACTTTCTCTTAGTATTTCCTGCGGTCCCCGCACCTTTTGGCTATAAATCATGTGTATCCAAACGCACTTTACTGTTTATTAAAAAGTGTAGACCTGTAAAAAGATAAGAAAAGGCACAATTAAAATCTAGAAGCTCGGGTCTAAGTCATTTTTGGAAGCTTCTAGAAACATTCCTGACGGTGGAAAGTCCGCTCCTTTCATGTTCATGCATCCCATCCAATAAGGAGCTAACCCCTTGATGTAAGGAACTAATCCCTTTGAAGGAGGATTCTATCTCTTCTTGTATGGAGCTATAACCTCCTCTCTTCCACTATAAAAAAGAGGCATAGGGTAGCCTCAAAGGGTTACAATTGATGAGTTGAAGTTTTTAGTATTATTGGAGTCGAAGTGCTATTGAAACTCAAACCCTTTTAGGTGAGATTTTATGTGAGAAGGATTACATACCTATATGTATCTTGGTTGAAAAGAGTGCGAAAAGGCTTGTCGGAAGTAAAATAAACGCACTAATTACTGGACCCCGGGAAGACACGTACGACATCAAGGCGGACATGGTTGTAAGGCTCTTCTTATTCAAGTTAATACAAATAAGTTCGGTTTTCTCAATAAGTTGTCCATTGATTAGTTTATTTTATGGATTCATTGATCACCATAATAGATATGATTTATGAATATATGCTATGCAGGGTGTTATTTGATGTTTTATTGTTTGTGATTACGAGATCTTCGAAGGCAACTCTTTCTCGGGCGGTGAAGGATTACTACTACAAACAAGCATTGGATCAAAGGTAGGATCGTTAAGCCTTTATAGAATTTAATTATGAATTGAAATATATCTAGAAAGATAGATTTAGTTGTATGTTTGTTGCTAGCTATACTGCAGGACACTTGGGAGGTCTTTCTTGTACTGCAAGAATGACTCATCAGATCCAACAAAATGGTGACTCCATTTGGAGAAGGTGTTCTTGAACTTTGATTTCTTTTATTTTTTACTTGTGAGTTTATTTTTTTATGATTTTGATTGATTGATCTCGTGACTTGGGTGGTTTATCCCCTGTAGAATCACGAGAAATGATTGAGAAATTTTTTTCTTTTTTCTTTAGTTTTTCTTGTGTCCACTTTTTTCTTTTAGAGACAGGTGCGGGGAAAGTCTGCACTTTTACGTATCCAGTGCGGGACATCTTGTTTTGCACTAAATCTGCGGACCTCTGTCAAAATTTTTTTTGAAAAATCTTAAAATTCTCTTTTAAGATTAGTTTGTTAAATTCTCAGTGATTACCCAAACCTATGTTTTCGATCAGAAAAAACTTGTTTAAGAGTTTATTTCAACATTTTTAGTTTTGAATGATTTTCTAAAAGATCCGCATGGTATAATGATTTTTTCTTTGTATTATATCCCACTCAAAGATTAGAAACCCTGGTATGCCTTTATATCACTAGTATTTCCTTGATTTCTTCTTGATATTTGACATCATAGAAAAAAATTGTTTAATGATATTTAGATCCCATTTTTCTCATTTGCAAATCTTTTAAAAACTTTTGTTTATAAGTTTGGAATTTCACTTAAAAACCAAAATTGGATGTCTTTTGAGTTTCTGTATGAGTCAAGAAAATAATTTCTTAGTTAGATAACAAGGCTGAGTAAGACATCCTCAAAATATTTGAAGTTTTAATTCAGATTTAGTCTTAGAGTTTTTAGATCTCAAAATAGTGTTTTTAGCTTTTGAGTGTTATTTCTAGAAATTGTGAGTGTCTTTTGAAGAAAAACTTGGTTTGTATTTTCGATCTTGAATAAAAGGATTTCTTGTTGAGCAATAGATCATTTTGAGTTCTCGTTGAAATTAGCTTTCTTTTCATTTATTCTTGTTTGAAGGAAAGATTTGTTTTTAAAAGATTGCATTTCTCAACTCTTCCTTTAGATAGAATTCATTGAAAGAAAACATATTGTTTCTCATAATAGATGCATTTTTTTAGTATGTTTTTGAGTCGGGTCACTACATATCATTAGTTTCACTTTCGTGCCTATTGTCCTAAGAAACAAATTTTTAAAAATCAACGCTTAAATTAAAATCAATTTAGTAATTTTTTATATTTCTAGGGCTCTTTTCACCAATATAACTTCGGCTAGCGTCTTGGAGTAGGGAGTAATTAAGCTGTCCAAGACAATTAAAACAAACAAGTAGTTGATCCCGCGGTAGAAAAAAATCCAATACTCACTTGTATGCTGCGGGAAGCTCCTCTTAAAGGAGTCAAGCACGAGTTCATATCCGAACTAGTGGGATAATCAATTCTATCTCATTGGAAATGATAGAAGATATGCGTGTATTAACAATGGTAAACCTCGGATAGACCATTGTCGAGAGCACAGGGTCACTTTTCGGTATAACTTGGATTATGTCAAGGAGACTTCAAGGGGATTGAGCTTTGTTACTCTGCCGTTGCGCATATGTCGGACTGTAGACTGTTCCCCCAAGTATATTAGTTCTTGTTGGTAACCATAGTGACCATAATCTTACGGTTTTTTCCTAAGGTAACGGTGGTGGAAAGATCCCACTGTACCTAGATCAGACGTTGACTAGACTCACTTGGAATCTCTAGAGGGTTATCTTCACTCGAGATGGTTTAAGTGGAGAAACTGGCACCAGTCTGTTTCATTAAGAAGGTTGTCGGGGTAACTGTTCCAACCGCCCTTTCTGCATTAAATTCTACGATGTTGGATTTCATCACCAACTAGTGCTTTTAGTGTTGGAAGTTACTGTTTGTGTGTGGATTGATCTCCTAGATTTTTAGGCATGTGATTCATTTATTTTTTTCTTTAGCGACTCTAGGAGTTTTCATTGAAATTTTATTTGATTGCGTGTGATTAAAATTTTTAATCGTGGCTGAATTACCGAGACAATTGCGCAGACTTCAAGGGAAACCTCTTGAATATACACCAAGTCAACTTGAAGGGTTGTGAGCTCTAGTATCAACTACTAACAGTAGAATTAGATCAACAGAAGTAGGAGAGTCATCTATAGTTGTTCATCCTGATTATCAGTTACAATCAACAGAACATATTCAAGAGACGATTTTAGTTTCCGAAGTTACTGGTAGTATTTCTCCTTCCAGTGAATTTGCTAAAGAACCTAAAATTTCTAAACCTGACACTGAACCTGTTGTTTTGGAATCATCTTCAGGATTTATTACTCCAACTTCCAGTGATCTTGGTTCACCTAGGGTAAGAAATATCATTACTGAAAATCTTCCTTCTGACCTCATTTCCATTGGAAAACTTGTCGGTCTAGATGAAGAAGTAACTCTTCCCGAAATTCAACAGACTTTGAATCTTAGGGAGCATGAATCTATATTCTATAGTCCTTTTAGAAGTGATGCTTGGTACTTGTCATTGACATATTTTTTAGAGAACCTGGGTCTTAGTTTTTCACCACCCAGAATTCCTTTTCATCCTACACCAAGAGGTTATTATCCTTCATCAAATATGTGAAGTGAGTCATCTATGTTTTCGCAATCACCGGGAACATTTTTATACAATGGTCCTTCAGTTCCTTCAGGGTACTAGTCACTCTCTGGTACTTTCTTAGGAGCAAATCCTCGACCAACTGAACAAGTGTTATCAACTGGTACGAATGGTACTAAAATTGAAACGTCGAACGAAGAGAAAATTTTTATGATGTCTGGTAATATTCCAAATCCTCAACCTCAAGGTAGTCAGTTACCGCCTGGGGGGCAGCCTTAAGGTAATTTTCTACTAGGACAAACTATAGGAAGGTATTATTTACCTGGAGAACAACCTCAAGGACAGTACATACCTCAAGGTTATCAACCTCAAGGACAGTACATACCCCAAGGTCAACCCCAGACTCAGTATATTCCTCAGGGTCCTTATCAACCCCAAATTCAGTACGTGCCTTAGGGTTATCAACCTCAAGGTCAGTACCCAACTCAAGGTTTCCAACTGCCTTTCAGTCAATCATTTTTACAAAGGAAATTTACCACTTAATTATCAACCCTATGTTCAACCAAACTATGTTCCTTCATATGTACAATGTTCTACAGGTCAATACCCCAGAATCAACCTGAAGGTCAGTACCCAACTCAAGGTTTCCAACTGCCTTCTGGTCAATCATTTTTACAAGGAACTGGAAATTTACCACTTAATTATCAACCCTACATTCAACCAAACTATGGTCCTTCATATGTACAACATTCTACGGGTCAATACCTCGGAATGAACATGGTGTGGAATCCATCGCAAGTTTAACAGACTATGAAACCTAATGTGCAGTTACCTAATCAGCCTCGATAGCCTTTAGTTACTGGACCAACCCAGCAACCTGTTCAGCCTACTGTTCAAATCCCTGCACCTGGTTCTGTTCAACAGCCTGGGCCGAGTACGCCTCAGACTCCGCCTCAGACTGCTGTAACTACTGCAACCTTTGTTCAACCTACAACACCTATTTCTGGAGTATCTGTAGCTCCGGTTTCTTCTATCCCTACATCAGTTCAAATTCCTCAAGCTTCTGTACCACAGTCGGGACCTACAAGTTATACTACGACCTAGATGCCTACGGGAAAAACTGGTACAAGTACGATTTTTTCTATTCAACCTCAGTTTACTTATCAACCATACTAGGGATAATATCAAACTGGTCAGAATACACAAAATCCAGCGTATCAATATCAGCCGTACCCTGGGTATACTTATCAAATACCTCAACAACCCCAGTATGGTCCGATTAATCCTAGTTACCCAAGAGGTTACACGATTCAAAATTCACATCCGATTCCAGGATATCATGGCTATCCTCCTCCTGGCACTAGTTTGATCACTCAAGTTTATCAAGACCCTAGCCATCGATTACCATTCATAGCAACTTTAGATTTACTAGTATTGTCATTCCTTACGAATGATCACATTTGATATCTTCCATATTGGCTGCCGACACCTAACAAGTTGCCCAGTGATATTTCGAAATTTGAAGGTAAGTCAGGAGAGGACCCGTCTAATCACGTTATGACATATCACCTCTGGTGCGTATCTAATTCAATGGTCGATGATTCAATTCAATTATGTATTTTTTCGAGAACTATCATTGGTTTAGCTGCCAAATGGTACATTGAGTTACCACGCAGCTCTTTTAATAATTTTAATGCGTTAGCTACTGCTTTTTTAACCCATTTTCAGTTGCTTGTCAGATATGACAATGGCACAAAATTATTGACTTCATTAAAACAGTCTATGTCTACGTACATATCTAATCAAATTCATGAATGGAGACGTAGAAGGCATTTAGTGAAAGTCTTTATTCCTAATCAAATTTTCGCTGAATGGTTTATTAAATCATTATTTCCCAAAATTACTGAAGATGTGGCCAAAGGAGGCGTTGTTACGGAAGAGCAAGTTATTGCTCAGGCTTAGTACCTTGACCTTGTCTATACTCATCCAGGTACTCTGTATGATAAAATCCCCGATCTACCAAGACCTAGTCAGTTAACTGCAACTCATTCTGGCTCTCATGCCGCTGATGGTGTAATTGGTTCCGTTAGTACTGGTAAGAGTAAGAAGAAGTCTTCTAAGACTACTTCTCTTATTATCACTTTACCTGATTCACCTAAAGGAGATTCTTCCCAAGAAACTTTCACCGATATCCACGTTGTAGAGACATCCATGGCAAAATCTAAAACTGGTGGTAAAAATAAAGGTAAGAATAAAAATAAAAAATCTTCAAAAGAGAAAAATGATACAATTGAACCGACTGATGAAAAACACAAACCTCGATATCCTTGTCTCATCTGTGACCAGGATCATTTTACGAAAGAGTGCCCGCATAGAGCTGAGGTATCCAAATTTGTTAAGGGTTCACCTATACCTGTTGTCTTGAAGAATCCATTTCCCACTCAAGATAGTAACATGGTTGGATCTTCCTCCAATCTGGTTGAGGATATTTTAATGGTTTCGATGCGATCGCAAGATTACGGTAGTAAAAATACTAGTAAATATGTAGAAACATCCAATTCTGCATCAAATACATCTCCCTCAGTTTCTGATCCATTACAGATTGAGAAAAAAAATCTTGACTTAGTGATTAAACCACCTGAAAAATGTGTACTTTGTAAATCATATTTCAATCCACATGCGAGAGCTGCTCATAATTACAACATTGTTGAAGATTTGGAAATTTCCCCTTCAGCAATGTCGACTTTAGAAGTATTGCAATCATGCCCATCCCAAAGAAAATTAATTTTTTCAGCCTTAGGAGCTATAGATCTACAGTATTTGAACCTCATGATCTTCGATTTAGAAAATTTTACACCGCGCCTACCTCATCAAATGGCTTTTCAAATTCTAGCAATAGTCAAGAACAAGCATATCTTTCATATTGTTTTTGATGAAGGGGCTTCTACGTGTATAATGTCGATAAAATGTTGGAAATCACTTGGTTCTCCAACAATCAACCAATCACCAACTATTCTCAAAGCATTTTATGGAAGAGGTTTTCAGCCATATGGTATTTTACAAGATCTACCAATAGAGGTTGAAGGTAAAATGGTTAATTTAGATGTGGAAGTGGTTGATGCCCCTTTGGATTATAACCTTCTCCTGGGTCGCAGTTGGTCTTACGCTATGACTACTATTGTATCATTGATATTTCATCTCATCATGTTTCCTCATAAAGGAAATATCGTTAAAATAGATCAGCTCTCATATTATTCATCCGACCCATCTTCTACTGATAGTATTTAACGTATCAGAAAATCGACTATCCCTTATAAGGATGTCGGAGTAGGTTTAATTAAAGATTCAGGTTTGCTGGGAAATTTTTCCCTACCTCCTCCTAAAGTACAAAATCCTGTTGCTAATATCAATATGATTACATCAAGTACTATTTCCTTTGATGATCCTTGGATAGTACCCTCAGAATCTGAATTGGATTTTTTCAAGGGCCCGATGCCTTTGAGTCCTTTTGAGTTAGCATATCAGCAAGTACAGTCCTTTTCCGATACTCATTCAATTTTTTCTGATCCAGTGAATGTGATCAATCAGGAGTCGTTTTCAATATCGAGTTTAGCTTCAACACCAATTTTTGATCCTGCTCAACAAGTTTTCCATACTAATGAGCATATTCGTGAGTTCTTGTCGGTAGATGAATTACCATGGGAAGATCTTCATCATAGATCTTAATTTTTATCTGATATCGATCATTTTGAAAATTATTTCTCTTCTATTTTTACCATTGATTACATCAAAGAACCTCATAATCCTCTCTCACATGTAGATTCTGAACTAAATTTAGAAAATATTTCTATGACGGTTCCTCTTGACATTTCAATAAAACATGGAATTATTGAAAACATTCACATAGGTGCTTCTTGTATGCCTGAAGAAATTCAAGCATATAAGGCCCTATTTCAGGAATTCCATGACATCTTTGCCTGGTCATATGAAGAAATGCCAGGAATTGATTCGTCGATTGTTGGACATGAAATTAAGACATACCCAGATGCTAAACCCGTTAGACAAAAATTACGTCAGATTCATCCAAGAAAATTTGTCGCTATCAAAACAGAAGTTGAAAAATTACTTCATGCAGGTTTTATTTATCTAATCTCATTAACAGATTGGGTATTTAATATTGTTTCGGTCACTAAAAAACAAGGAGCAATAAGAGTATGTATCGATTATAGGGATATAAATTGAGCTTGTCCAAAAGACAATTATCCAACCAATTACATCGATCAAATTATTGATGATTGTGCTGGAAGTGTAATGTACTCATCCATGGATGGATTTTCCAGTTACAATCAAATAAAAATACTCCCTGTAGATCAACCTAAAACAACTTTCATTTGTCCATGGGGCACTTTCGCTTATCGCAAATTACCTTTTGGCCTTAAGAACGTTGGCGCCACTTTTCAAAGGGCCATGTCTTATGCATTTCATGACATTAAGCTCATTGTGCAACCCTACCTCGATGATTTTCCTGCTCATTCTACACACAGAGAAGATCATATTACTCATTTACAAGCCATCTTTATGTGATGTAGGAACTATAAGATTCGTTTGAATCCTCACAAATGTGTTTTCTGCATAGAATCTAGATGATTATTGGGATTTATTGTCTCAAAGGTAGGCATTCGTGTCGACCCATCGAAGGTTGAGGAAATCATCAATTTACCTCCTCCTTCAACTCTTCACCAACTCCAAAGTTTGGAAGGGAAACAAAATTTTTTACGTCGATTCATTCCTAACTACGTCGAGTTAACGAAAGGTTTCACTAGGTTGTTGAAACAGAACATTCCTTTCTTTTGGGATGAGGTCGCTGATAGATATTTTGATGCTTTGAAAAATGCGTTGACCCATGCACCGTTACTGCATTCTCCCAACTACAACCAAGATTACTTTTTATACCTCGCCACTTCCGATTCCACGATAGGGATGGTTTTAGTTCAAGAAGATGAATTCCATAGTGAACATGTGATTTATTATCTTAGTCAGAATTTGCATCCGACTGAGATCAAATATTCACATGTGGAGAAATTTGCCTTGGAAGCTATTCAAGTTGTCCAACGTTTTCCTCACTACATACTTTTACGCAAAATGACAGTGATCTCTGATTGCAACACTATGATGTACATCTTGACCAAACAATTGCTAGGGGGAAAATACTCCAAATGGATTTTTATCCTGCAGGAGTTTGATTTGGAATTTGAAAAGTCCAAATCCAATAAATCATTGATATTTGTTGAACTTATATGTGATTTCCCACGTAATGATACAGAAACTGTGGCGGAATAACCAATCGTGGATGAATCCTTGTTTCTTATTAGTACCATTGATCCATGGTATGGAGATATTATCATATATCTTCAAACCCAATATTTTCAGCCTGAGCTTTCATGGTCACAATGATGAAAATTTCGTTTTCAGTCTCAAAAATATCACATTGTTGGCGACACACTTTACCGTCGTGGTGCAGATTCGGTTTTTTGACATTGTCTAACTCATGACGAAGCCGAAAAGGTTCTCAATGACTGTCACTCTAGAGCATGTGGTGGTCATATGTATGGGTACGCCACAGCCCAAAAGATATTGCGCGTAGGTTATTTTTGGTCGTATTTGTTTAAAGATTGTATTTATGCGATCATAAAATGTCATAATTGTCAAATATTTGATCGAAAAATGCGTGCACCACCTACTCCTCTTCACCCCATAATTGCTGTCGGTCCTTTTGCAAAATGGGGCATCGATTTCATCACATGTAACCCTCACTCGGCTGGGGGGCATGGGTAAATTATTCTAGTAGTAGATTATTTTACCAAATGGGCCAAGGCGATGCCTACATTTGCGTCAGATGGAAAAACTGCAGCTACTTTCATATTCCATCATGTGATTGCTCATTTCGGTGTACCCCAAGCGATAATTACTGATCACGGGAGCCATTTTTTAAATATCATGATGACTGAGTTAACATACCAGCTTGGCTTATGCCATGACAGTTCTACACCATATTATCCACATGACAATGGTTTAGTTGAAGCAATTAATAAATTTTTAGTCACCATGATCAAACGAATCATTGGAATTCATAAATCGAATTGGCACACCATGCTATTTTCAGCACTTTGGGCATATCGAACCTCAACAAAAACATTGAAAAGTTTTACCCCTTTTCAATTCGTTTACGGTTTAGAAGCGGTATTACCCATTGAATGTGAGATACCGTCACTCAAACTAGCCATAGAGTTATTACCAGAAACTTCTGATAGAATTTTTTTTTATACTTGGCTCAATTAGATGAGAATTGGCGCACCGCTGCATTAGCTACCGAGGCTCATGCGAAAAGAATGAAAGCTCAATATGATAGAAGTGTTACTCCTCATTATTTTTCAGAAGGAGACCTAGTTTTGATTTATGATCAAGCCAACAATAAACTAGGGGCTGGGAAATTTGAACCCATGTGGCATGGTCCTTACATTGTCAAGCGACAACTTGCAAAAGGGGCCTATGAATTGATTGATTTTGACGGGGTCTCTTTGGGTAAACCTAGAAATGGACTTTATCTGAAGAGATATTATGCCTGACTTCGTGTGGAGATCTTATCTATATATTAGTTACTTTTTAGATGGTGTGCTATAGATTAGAAATGTGTGCCTAGCGTAAGTGTGTTCTTACTATTATTCCCGCTTATCTGGATACTTTGATATCACAGATGTCAACGTCCTTTCAAACGTATATTGGTTTTGCTGATGGCACTTGTCGTAGTACACGGAACATCTCTTCCGCAACTTGGGTTATTTACTCACCCACTGAAAAGTTAGTATCAATGCATGGGGTAAGTCTTGGTCAAACGACGAACAATATTGACGAATATAGTGCAGTTATTGAATTATTATCGGAATCCATTTCATTTGGAATTCAGAGTTTGATCGTTAATTTAGATTCTGAACTCGTTGTATTACAGTTAAACCAGATATATGCCATTAGAAATCTAGTATTATTAAGATTATTTTTAAGGGTTCGTCTCTTGGAACGAGAATTCGATTATATTGAATATCAACACATTTCAAGGAATTTAAATACATTAGTAGATGCAATTGCTTCTAATGTTATAAATAGACATTTGCGATAACAAAGTAATAAATCAAAATTCCATAACATGATTGAACAGGTTAACTCGAAATAATAGTATATCATAGTATAAATGTAGTGTTCAAAAAATAATACATCGTCTTCAATCATAGGCTCAAAACGCCTTATGATCGGAAAAAGTGATACAAAAATGAGTCTACAAAGTCAATCAGCCACTATTCATGGTGATGATCATGATAATACACCAATACTTGTGCCACCCTAGTCAAAAACCTCCTGAATGGACCCAGAACACCTATGACATATCTCTGTAGATGGAGTGGGATATCATGTATAGTAGTCTTAGGAATATCTATAGTGAGCCACTCCAGATGGTGCTCTAAATCAGTCAGGATCTCTGCAGTCTGATCCTGTGGGGATGGTGGTGTTGCTGCTGCATCCCTTTGCCTCTAGTCAAAGGGGCGGAGAATGGCTAGTCGAGTTGGACGCACATCTGCATTTGAAAATTTTTGTTATCAGTTTTGGATGATTAAAAAACAAAATAAAAATTAGAAATTAGAACATGTAAAAAAATATTTTTTACATGATTCATCCCACTGAGCTCCTGGAGGAAGGGGTATCTCCCGGTCGCAATGAAAATCCATGCCAGCATAAGGAAAATCCTCTATAACAAAAATTTGGTGTTCCATCCAACGAAAATATGTAGAGGGAAATCTCACAATCTCCCCACCCTCACTGTGGCGGGCTATCAAAGCAACCCAATGAACCATCCTAGGCTCTCGAAGTCGACCAACATCGTCAGGAATGTGTTGCCGGGCTAACATGGGGATCCTCTCTAGAGCAAAGGTGACTACAATGGATCCATATCCAAAATTGTTTAGCTTCCCATTGTTTGCTCTGGTAAGTTGGCCTTTCACATTTTCCAACACTACCTTGCACCAGTTGAAAATGGTGCCTCGAAAGCAATATACTGCTATGCACATCTGAGAAAAAGTGGCTACATGCAAAGCTGCACTTCCGCACATGTTGACTACGGTAAAATCGATCACTTTCAGCTCTATACAGATGATATTTTTTATGTCAATCTGTTTGTCCTTAGGATTGGCCTCATCGTTGAAAAACTCTAATTGGAGGCTGGTGACAGACTGGCCACCTGGCCTAGCCCCAAATAGGCATAATGGTGCGCCTCTCCTAGACAAACTAGTAAAAAAATAGATGTCTTCCGGCTAAATCTCGAGCCAGTGACCTCTGATCACAAAACACTGGTCCTGAACATCCCATTTACTTACCAGCCAAGTAAGAAGATCCACTTGAGCTCTCATGCCACTGATAGCCCAAAATTTGTAAAGCCCACATGCTCTTAAAGCTTGCATAGTTGGTTGATGAAGCATTGCTCCTTCATCTATTTCTTCATGCTCCTGTTCTCACCAAATGAGCATTGTAGATGTCCTACAACAAGTAAAATGAAGGATTAGAATCATTTTCAAAGAAAAAATTTGGGTAATTTAGGAAGAAAATATGTTTTAAATTTGCCACGGCGCCTCCGCACTTTACGCTTAGGGACAGTGCATAGATAAGCATGGGCCCTGTGTTAAAAGTGTGGGGCCCCACCATTTTTTTTTGTAGAAAAATGTCGGGGTCCACAGGTACCTAATGCATTAGGTGCAGACCCTCGAGGGCAGATTTTTCGGCATATTTTTCTCCCAAAAATGAAATTCTGACCCAAAATTAAAAAATTGAACAGATGAAATGCAAGACACGGAGGTTGTGGATTACCTGAAATAGACGGTTTTCGAATCCGACGATCGGTTTGCCCAGAATCTTCTCTGAAGGGATTTTGCCCAAAGCTCTAAAAACTTCACTCCAAATTCAAACAGTAAAAATGAACTTGAAAAACTCCTTTTTATAAGTTTTTTCGAATAGATGAATTTTAAATTTGTTTATTTTTCACTTTATAAATAAGTTTTTCAAAATATCTTTATTATTGAAACAGGTCTGTTGAATTTTTCGAGTTTTTGTGTAGAATAACGGACTTTTCAAGAAAAATGGTCATTTTTTACGAAGAGTAAACTTTTATCACTTTTTCGGGCTCTTTAAATTTTATGAAAAAGAAAAACCGTGGGGTCCTCTTTTAAGCCCTTTTCAGACTCTCTAAAAATGAAAAGATCTCAGAGTACTTGACTATTCGAACTCGTTAATATAAATGAACTGTCATCCTTTCAGTATAAGTTTACCTCTTTTCCGGACTGAAATGGACTATTTATGAAAAAGGTATACGTTGACTAATCATGGTCAATAGAGTTCTATCTTGCATTATTTTATCCTTTTTCAAGCCCGAGAGACTAAATTTATGAAAAATAACACCCATGGAGTTTTCTTAAGTTTTTTCTTCTGACTCCCTAAAAACGAAAAACACCAAGTTTCTCCTATACCGGACTAGTTAAAATTTAACAGTAAAGGACCTGTCGATTACAAACAGGAACAGACCACTCCTTCTTAGGGTTCAATTTTAAACTAAGTTGGACTCATCTGAAGGATGAGCTTATAAACAAGAAAATGTTATCCTCCTCAAGCTTGTCAAAAATAAAGAGGTACTTGCCAGAAATGGTGGGGGAAAAGAGAAAAAAATAGATTCATTTGTCACACTCTGATTTGTGAAAATCATTACAACACTCTTGAACACGACTCCTTTTGTCACACTTACACCTGGGTTGGGAAATCCTTTCTCTATCAGTTAATCAAACCATATTGAAAGTCTTCAGCCAATTTTTGGGTATTAGCTTAGGAAAACTGTCACCAAACCATCTGCAGTGTCATTATGTGTTAAAGAGGTTAGTCAAATAAACCATTCATCTACAAACACTTGTCTCCATTCGCGTTGACCATCCCTGAGTCAGTCCTTGCAAAAAATTTCTTCAAAACTTGATCTATGGTTTCGTGTCATGAGCTTGCTTATGATGCATCACTTTTTATCGACAGCAGTTCATCATCTAGGAATTTGATCTAGAATCTATCAGTACCTTGGAATCAACATGCCTTAATGGCAGATTTCTCGCCTTCGACGACAGGTTACATCATTGACCTTCGATTGAACGATTCCGTGAAATGTTTGACTTCAGATCACATATTCACATTTCATGGATTGTATTGATTACTTTGAGAGCCATTGTCATTATTGGTGGTTTCTCTCGCACTTGTTAACAGTTCACATCATTAACTGGTAATCAAGTGGTTTCTACCATGTTCGACTTCAACACATTTAATCGCATGGATAGAATCGTACTAGTTCGGAAAGAAGAAATCAAGACCCTGGATCTAGTTTCCACTATCCAGGCTGCAAGGAGTTTTACTATTCATTATGCTGTAGATGATTCATTACAGATGGCTGCATCCATGTTGTGTCTACATGATTGATGTAATATTAAAATCATTTCTGTATCAGAACAAGTTTAGTTAGTTTTTGATCTGAGTATGGGAATGCCTACCTCAGCGATGATATATATATATATATATATATATATATATATATATATATATATCCTCAGTGATGATATATATATATATATGTGTGTGCGTGTGTGTGTGTGTGTGTGTGTGTGTGTGTCTTGCATTGAATGTTTTTACAGGTTTCTGACTGGGGTGTCCACAGGCTATTCCTTGAAATGATAAAGCACATCACTCTTCAAATATTCTCAGAATTCACACTTTAGGGGGCAATTTTTTACACTGAAATTTGTCACCATGACATTTTAGTACTCCCTTGAAAGCCTACAATATCAAATTTTCCAAAATCAAGCCTTGAAACTAAGAGAAGAGCTCATAAAAGCCTTAAAACTCTGGTACCACACTTTCTCCTAGTTTTTCCTGCGGGCCCGCACTTTTTGGCTCTAAATCCTGCATAGCCAAACACACTTTCTATTTATTAAAAGTGCAGACCCCTATAAAATATTAAAAAGGCACAATTAAAATCTAGAAGTTCAGTTAAAGTCATTTTTGGAAGCTTCTAGAAACATTCCTGCAGTGGAAAGATCTCTCCTTTCATGTTCATGCATCCCATCCAATAAGGAGCTAACCCCTTGATGTAAGGAACTAATCCCTTTGAAGGAGGATTATATCCCTTCTTGTTTGGATTTGTAACCTCCTCTCTTCCACTATAAAAAGAGGCATAGGGCAGCCTAAAAGGGGTTAATATTTTAGAAGAGAATTGAATTGAAGTTTTAGTATTGTTGGAGGCGAAGTGCTGTTGAAACTTAGATCCTTTTAGCTGAGATTTCATGTGGGAAGGATTACATACCTATATGTATCTCGGTTGGAAGAGTGCAAAGCTAATCTGAGTAAAGGAAAAGTCTACTCCAGACCCCAGGAATACCTGTACAACATCAAGGTGGACACAGTTTTAAGGCTCTTCCTTATTTAAGTTAATACAAATAAACCCGTTTTTCTCAATTAGCTATCAATATATTGTTTTTTTATGGATTCCTTGATCACCATAACGGATATGATTTATGAATATATGCTATGCAGGTGATATTTGATGTTTTCTTGTTTATTATTGTAGATCTTCGAAGGGAACTCTTTCGAGTGATTGAAGGACTACTACTACGAAAAAGCATTGGATCAAAGGTATGATCGTTAAACCTTTATAGCATTTAATTACAAATCACAATATATCTAGAGAAAGATATCTTTGTTTTTTTGTTTGTTGCTAACTATCCATAGGACACTTGGGAGGTCTGTCTTGTCTGCAATAATGACTAATCCGTCCAACACTCTTAGAGGAGTTTTTCTTGTCTTTTCCACTATCAGGCTTTGTCCAAGCTTGTATTTCCAACTGCAACGTAGATCTAGTGAGGGTTTGGTTGCTTCTATAAGCTGCAACAAGTGCGAGATAGATCTACTCAAATCTATGCATATCTAGCCTCTCTTTTCACTGGGAAAGTCTTCTATCCCATTGGCAAGAGTGTCCTAGATCATTGGAGTTTTAGATCCAGACCTTGGCATCAGGCCAAATAATTCTCAAAGCCCACAACATAGTTTGTATCCCTGAACTGCGTTATTTTCAAGTTTGCAGTTGCAGGGTGTTTTGTCTGCATTTTGGAGGACATATCTCCGGTGTTAGGATTCTTCCTCTCACTATCGTGATCCATGGATTGGCCATACAATCAATGTTTTTTTCAGATATAATATGTTGTTATATTATATTATTTAGGAATTTTTGAATATTTCTATAGATCTACAACTCCAGATCTCAGATCTACTCTTGGTGCTTCATGTTTTGCACAAAACCCCAAGAGGAATGTATAGATGATATTTTCTTGTACAAAGATCTGAAGTAGATCTATCTTTTTATGTAGAGATATGATCTAGATATGAGCTATATTATACTACTTCTTAAAATAACGTTGTTGAGTTTATGCATACTTTTATGTGGCTTTAGCACCTCATTTTTTAGGGTTAATTTCGGTTTAAGTATTCTAATTTCCTTTGTACAATGTATGGGATGTAATTTAAATCTGATTTAATGATATACATATGATATTTGAGCCTCCATATTGGTCTACTACTTTTCTTTAGTGGAACTGCGTTATTTTTAGAGCATAATTGTTTATTGTTGTTGCAGTCCCTTTTGGGAATTTTTCAAGAAAACTAGGTGTGGGAGATCTGTTTAACCCATGTAGGAGGATTTTTTTTTTATATCCTCTTGGATTTAGGACTTGGATACTTATATCTAAGGGATCCAAGTGTTGTTTTAAAATCCTGTAGTATCCATTCCTGGAAAATTTTCTTTCCAATCATGCCTTGCCTACAATTCCCATTTTGGGATATTACAGTGGTATTAGAGAAAATTTCTTGGCTCATCCTGTGAGCTTCATGAATTATGGAGTATTCTCATGGGGAGGAGGAGATATACAAGAGAAACCAAAGAAAAACCTTGTTGTCTGGAGAAAATAGGTTCAAAAAACTTCTATCTCAAACTCTGCAAGGTATTAGAAAAGACATTAAAGAAATGAGGAGGGAAAAGCAGGAAGATCCCTCAACAAGATCTACAAGATATATACATGAGGAAGGTTCTAAGTCCTCATTTCATGGATATGAGTACTCATCCATATCATTAAATCTACAACGATCTGTCAGCAACGTCTTCATGAAGAGGAAGGGAGGAGATGTTCCAAAGAGAGAGAATCGCTTGAACTTCCAAAGGTCTTGCAAGATCAAGGAAGAGAAGGCTAAGGATATCAGCGTAGTCAAAACAAGGGCACACCTGGATCCTCATGGAGAGGAAGAAGGGGCAATGGCCGCAACGAGAGGGACTCTTGCACTCTTGCAAGAAGTTCCAAAGGATCTCACATAGAGAGATTGTGGTACAATCCATGTGCAGCATGTGCCATCACCATCAAATGGTGAGATCTTGAAGATAGAAGAAGGAAAAGAGGAGGGAAAGAATCACATGATAAGGAGCATATAACCCTCTCTATTTCATAATTTTGATACAAAAATAAGGCAAGAGGATCTATGCAATGAAGGCAAGGACAATTTATTCCATACATCTATGAATCCTACTCTATGCCTTTATATCTCTCTGCATGGAGGCATTACACCAGGGAGACCCCCTTGTTGGAAGGAAGCTAAAGTGTTCTCTCAACTATATGCAGCAACAAAATATTTTTCTAAAGAGAGAACCTTGAGAGGAGCTACTACAACACTGAGAATAATTGATGAGGAGCCAAACAATTTCCTAAAATTGACTTTGTTATCTTCGATCTATATGTCTATGTTGGAAAGAAGAGATTCATAAATATGTGTTGATATGATCATGGTATCAAAAGGCCATTCCATAGCCTTGGAGCAGAAAAATATACTCCAATATATGATGAAAATTTCTGAATATAACAAGAAGGTATCTCCATTCGTGTATGCTGAAGCAAAACTATGGGATTTTTGGAGGAGGAGAACCTTTCCGGAGGAGGATGACTCTCCTAAAATTCAATCTTGTCTTGAGCAAGATCAGCTGCAAGAGGGACATCAAAAGAAAGTTTGAAACACTACAACATGTCACTTTGACATCAAGCATATCAAGGGGGAGAGCCATCATATGACAGATACTTCATTTCAGACTTCTACAGCGATGTCATTGTTGGGAGGCCTATATCCTTATTTGGATTCCCAACTCTTGATGGAATATTCCAAGGACCTCTTCACATGTAAGGTTATTGATGAGAAAATGATAGATAGGAGGTATAAAGTACTTAATGGATTTATTTATTTCTATGATCGGATCTACTTATCTAAGAACTCCAAACTCAAGAACAAACTACTTCATGCAACCTATGAGGTCTTGATTTCTAAACCCACTAGCCTCATTAAAACATGTCATACTATATTGGAGGGATTCACGTGGGAAGATCTCAATAAGGAGGTGCACTCTCATATGAGGATGTGCATGGATCATTTGCTGGTTGAGGATGGACATAGCTCTTGGGAAGAGACATCCTCAACACTTCCTTATTCATTGAGTGTGAGAAGGAACTCATCCATGAGTTACCTCACTAATGTAAAAAAAGTATATAGAGGGACTTGTATCTATGAATATTATGATGTGCTTACTATATGCTTGTATTTTTATAACACTCATGTGTAGGGCTTTTCTCCAAGAGGGATCATTATTTCTGATGGGTCTCATAGGCCACTTGGGTTATGAGAAATGGTGATTATGGCCATTCCTTGGAGGGTCTTGGAGGGATGATATACTCTTTATGGTGTGATTCCTTTACACCAACTATCATGCACTTTCTCCAAGCATGCAAGAAGGATGGGGCATAAAAAAAGTGTTGGGGAGAACACTTTTCATATCATATTCCAAGGCGGTTAGGAGTAAAACTGCGTTGGTTTCACTTGAGGGACCATTTTCCCTCTCCATTAGTACATATGGCAGCAAGCATGACTCTAATCATGATTCCATATGCTAGAATTGTTCTTCTATTTGTTTGCAACATGGATGGAGGGAAGAAACATTGGTTGGATGTTTCCTTGGGAAAAGGAGTTTCCCACACTTTTTGCACAACATGCTTCAAGTGGACCATGGGATATTATATGGCCACTATGGTAGACCAATTGTTTCTTTATAGGGTGAGCCATATGTTTGTTTGGGACATGCCTCTCATATGTATTGGGGAGGATTTTTTCTATGGATTGCCAAGCTAGGAGGTGATCCACTTCATTTGGATGATAGCATGGAGATGGGAGTCTTTCATGGATGATGAAATTCCCCATGATTGTCATCACTTCTATCTTGAGGAGGCCATGGATCAGCAAGAAGGTTTCCACATAAACCTTCCATTCCTTCATGATGAGAGCCATTGGGTTTATTCACCAAATGCCAACTTTCACATTGGGGAGGGACCATTGGGAGACAGAACTATTGCAGAAAATATAAAGCAATGGTGGAGACTATTGGACGAAGGGACCACAAGAGAAGAAGGGGAGATTTTGCAAAACTCACCTTATCAGTTGCTTGAGGACAAGCAACATCTTGGAGGGGAGGACTGTAATATTCCCACTTAGCCCAAGCTAATGGGAATATTATATTTTCCCTTTTTTTAATTTTCATTTAATTTTGATGAATACAATTTAAAGGAGGACATGTAAAACTCCTCAAAATAAAAAAATAAATCAATGCCCAAAGTGAACATGGCTAAATCTGGGCCATTTTATAAAACACACTTGAGTGTGAAAGAGGTTAATCACTTGACCAAGTCAACCTTGACCATATCTACAACGCAATCTAGATGCATTGAACCTCCTTGAGGCACAAATCAGTTCTAGATGGAGGTTCTACATGTGAAAGGGGCTAAACTGATGAAGTTATTTAGGGTTTGACAAGAATCCAATCTTATAAAAATAAGAGGAGCGAAACATGAAGGGGTTGTTGAAGATATTATTTCAAGAGAATTTTTCTGCTAGACATTTCTTATTCTCTAGTTGTTTAGCTGAGAATAGTGCTGCTTATCACTTGGGTGTTCCTGGTCGGGAATCCCACCTCCTTCCCATAACATCTCTTGGAGTATTTTTGCTTGTCTTGTCCACTATCAGGCTTGGGCGAAGCTTCTACTTCCAACTGAAACATAGATCCAGTGAGGTTTTGGTTGCTTTTGTAAGCTGCAGCAAGTGGGAGATAGATCTACTCAAATCTATGCATATCTAGTCTATTGTTTCACTAGGAAAGTCTACTATCCCATTGGCAAGAGTGTCCTAGATCATTGGAGATTCAAATCTAGACCTTGGCATCAGCTAAAATCATTATCAGAGCCTATAGCACAATTTCTATCCCTAAACTGCGTTATTTGCAATTTTGCAGTTGCAGGGTGTTTTGTCTGCATTTTGGAGGACAGATCTCCGATGTTAAGATTATTCCTCTCACTGTGGTGATCCATGGATTGGCCATCCAATCCATGTTTTTTTCAGATCTGATCTGCTGTTATTTTATATGATTCAGGAATTTCTGAATATTTCTGCAGATCTGCAACGCCAGATCTCAGATCTACTCTTGGCGCTTCATGTTTTGCACAAAACCCCAAGGGGAATGTATAGATGAGCTTTTCTTGTACATATATATGAATTATATCTATATTTTTATGTATAGATATACTCTAGATCTAAGATATATTATAATGCTACTTCAACCCCAATAAAATAACGTTGTTGAGTTTATGCAAACTTTTCTGTGGCTGTAGCACCTCATTTCTGAGGGTTAATTTATGTTTAAGTCTTCTACTTTACTTTGTAAAATGTATGGGTTGTAATGTAAATCTGATTAGCTGATATACATCTGATATTTGAGTCTAAATATTGGCCTACTACTTTGCTTCAGTGGAACTACGTTATTTTCTAAGCAGACTTGCTTATTGTTGTTGCAGTCCCTTTTGGGCATTTTTCAAGCAAACTAGGTGTGGGAGTTCTGTTTAACCCACCTAGGAGGATTTTTTTTTATATCCTCTTGGATTTAGGACTTAGATACTCAGATATAAGGGATCCAAGTGCTGGTTTCAAATATTGTAGCATCCATTCCTGGAAAATGCGTTTTCCAGTCATGCCTTGTTGATAGTTCCCATTTTGGGATATTACAGAATATTTGGAGCACACAAAGGAATCATACCTCTCCCTTGGGTCACCATCCACAATGTAAAAAAGGAGGGAAGGAGGATTTGAAATCCCCTATATAAAGCCACCATGAGATGAAGAATTGGTGATCACATTGTTATGCTAGGCAGAATTGCCCCAAGCAATACCAACAGTGTGTGACCCAAAGCTGCAGACATAGGGGACTCACTTGTTGTCCATCCAACAAGCTTAGTCCACACAATAGAGAGAGAGGGAGACTACAACGAGGTTAGGCTTGGAATGAACAACATCCTTGTATCAGGACCTAGAACCATTATATAGGGGCCCTTTGGCAAGAAGGTTAAGTATTCTACTCCTTTCTACCAATGCTCAATAAGAGGGGCCTAGAGCCACCATTTGCATTATTGTGTCGTTTGACTCGTTAGAGATTCTATTTATTTATGTTTAGTTTTAGTTTATTTTTTATATTAAACTTTCATGCTTATTTCTATATATATTATTCTCATTTACTCCACTTATTTTTTCCTATTACCAATAGTTTAAAGGGGTAAACCACACCCCTTAAACTAGTGTGATTTCGTACATACGTGCACCAAACACACCACAACAGTCTCAACTCAACTTGTTGTGCTATGAACTGATCTAAGTGGTTATCCCACTATATTCGTATTTCTCTCTCGAATATCCGTGGTACCATGATCTAGCTCCTAAATGAAATTTCGGGTCTTGGCAACGGAACCATTTGTTGGCAAGAAAGAAGGTCTTTGAGCAAGACCCAGGTTCGGAAGAGAGGCCAAAAAGGTTTCCACAGTAGTCTAGCACAACACCAACATTTTCACCCTACTCCAAGGAGTAGATATTATCACCCAAGGCATGTCGTGACCTTATTAAGGTTAGGAATATAACAGATATCGACTGATCACAACTATAGAGAAAAACAAACAGAACTAGGAACTGCAAACAAATTTAGCTACCTTGCACAAGATACTACTCATGAAGCATATTCAGGATGCAAAATTAAAATTTAAAAGTGGCCAATACATTCATCATAGCCAAATGCTTAACTAAGAACTCAAGGCATCAAACACAGGTAGAAGTATATTTCATTATCAATAGCGGACAGTTACATTACTCCTCAGAGTTGACTACCGAAGGAAAAATTACAACATTACAGAACATAATTGAATAGAATAGAAGTGAGCAGAACAAATCTCTCCTATGGCTCTGTTCCTCATCCCTCTACTACGTCAACCTCCCGTCTACGATGACCGATTGCCTATTTGTTCCTTTTCCAGTGTAATTGTCAGTTTTCCCTCCTTTCTTTCTTTGTGGTTTGTCATTTCTCCCTGAACACTGGGAGTTCCGATGCATGTCCTTGTCGCTTCTTCCTGCCATCTATGCTAGTTTCCGTAACTACTGTGCTACCTGCTCTCCATCTCTCTGTAACTGTGACAACTCCTTGTCTACCATGGTTGCACTCTTCTACATGTTCTCCATGACTCAAAACCATTTCATTTTCAAAACAAGGGCCCCATAAATGAAATCCATTGAAGAAACTATATGTGGTCTAGAGGCCTTCCTGTGGCATGGAGTTTGAAATATATTGGGAACCATCATTCCCATGTGAAGCTTACATCCCCAAGCTATTATCCATAGAAAATGACTTACCCTCCCAAATGGTAACTCATAGAAATACCCCTCCAACTTAGGCTCTTGCAAAGAAGGTGGGCTGCATTGCTAAACTTGATAGACCAAATGGCCTACCCCATGCTATCTCTCTCTCCACTTATGGAAAGTTTAGATCTGATGCTAATATTGGGCTGCAATAATGTTTCCCTCAAGATACAAAAGGACAACTAGATCTCCAAATACCCCTCCTCTAGTTTCATGAGCCTAAACCATCCCATACAAATTGAATGGCACATCATCACCATGTGGTATCAAAATCAGAAAAATCCCGAAGCTTATGTGAAAATTTGGATGGTACCAATGGTTTCTCCATTGGATACAATGCAGATTTACCAACTGTTGTTTTAGAACATCATGTGGCAAGTTGTCTCCCAACAAGTTGCTAGTTGTGCATGTTTTCTCATGTACTATGAGGTATTAAATGAAATTATATATTAGCTGAGAATAATAATAATAACACCACACTTGCCCAAATTCATGCAAAGAAGGGTTATCTCCATCACAAATGTTGGTCCTAGAATGACCATGAAACCCAGAGATAATCTTTCCCTCTTGTGGAGAAATGCATTGTACATAGATGGTGAGAAGATTAAAATACTTTATGGAATGATCAATAAGTACAGAAATACATTTCTTACCATGCATAGTGAGTAGGCTGAAAGTGAGGTCCATAGATGAGCCCTCCCATGAGAATATCCTCATAAAGGTCTGCAAAATGAAGGGATGCGTACTCCCCTTGGGACACTGCATAAATAGATACATACTCCGAAGTGACAACATTGTTGGCCTTAGAGGCTCTTGCCACTCGAAGACTCCATTCTCTGACATTCCATATGCCAAAGTCATCCACCATCATGCTGCTATGTGTGGGAGTATCCTTCCTATGTGGAAGTACCTCTTGATCCTCACACATTGAAGGGTAGCCTCTTTGCACCATGATAGTGCCATCACCTACTCCTGCAACATTGTGCAAAGTATGGGAGAAAATTAGCCCATACTCTCCCAAGAGTAACCAAAGCAGCAACATCTCTTGCTACTCCCTGATCTCACCATCATACAAGTCTGTTGAGAATGCAGCAAGATGATGGAGCTTAGTGAAATGAAGTCGCCTTCACTAAGTGGGCCCGCAGGCAAATTCTGGCGCAAAGTCTATTTTTAGACTATGTCTATTTTTAGACATACGGAGCATAATTTGGGAATTCTACTTGGAGATTCTTAAAGTATGCGACATGTCGGTAAAAATAGATGAGACCCTTATTTTTAGGACCCGGGCTATTTTTAGACCGATCTCCTAAAAATATGGAAGTCAAATATTATTTACCCTTAATAATATTTTGACTATAAACAGCAGTTTACTCTCTTGGCGCACTTCAGTTTGAGTCATGGAGGTGGCTCATGCAACCGACACAAGGAATCACGTGGTTCCTAGGGTTTGATGGCATCTTGCATGGTTGGCTTCAGTTAGACTTCAGTGGCAGGAGTTTTGGAGGAGTTAACGGGACAAGTAGTGGAGATGTGTTCTGTTTGTTTTAGTTGAACTAGTTGGGATTAGTTAACTAACTAATCAACTAGATATGAGTGGAGTAAATTAAATAATATTTAATTTACTAAATATTAAACTCATTAGTCAACTCAAGACTACTTTAGTTCACTACGATGCATGATCGGTTCGAGTGGAGACCGATTGGAAGAGGTAGATGAAAGGGTGAGTAAAGCTATCGGTTGGTAGATTTGTTTTGCATGAGACTTGCATTACACTTGGAGGAATTTTCCATGACAATTACGCAATCAAGGCGAAGTTCGAACCTTGAACCTCTTCATATACGAGGAGCCATGATTGCGCAATAGAGGCAAGGCGATTGAAGTGGTGTGTTTTGAACCGAGACTTGTTCAAAACCAAGCTAGATTGTGAGTAACTTCATGAGAGAGTGCGAGTACTTGTGAGGAGTATTGTACTTGTTTGGTTACTTGATTTCTCCATTATAATATACACAATAGGCTGTAGGTTTTCGGTATAGGCTTTCCCCATACATGCGAGTTAATGTGTGATTGAATTGATGTGAGATTGCTTGTTATTTCCGCATGTGACAATTAATTGTAGAAAGAAGGTTATGTGTTATGTATGCAATTCGAAATTGATATATGACCAGGTTAATATTCGAGTGAATAAGTGATTTATTCAGCTAATTTCTACATGAGTATCGACGAGATTAATTGTCGAAGTCTATTACGGTGATTGCAAACTTATTTCCTCGGACGAGGAGTACGCATGCGGGCCGAGGTAGCCTCACGAATATTCATCCTTCTTTGTAAGGTGAAAGATGCAGTGAAAGCCCTTTGCGGTCGTCTACGATTTGGAAATAATTTGTTTTCAAGTGTAGATCGGAAGCGATAGAGCTTGGATTTTGGAATTCGAATTTTGCGAGAAGGTTGTTCTTCTTGGTGCCGGTGTTGAAAAGATGTCTTCTTTCGTGGTTTGCGACTCGAATATGCTCTTGAAGGCGATTCGAACTATGTTGCATGGAAAGATCGAATGGAACGGAGTGTTAGAAGATAATGGTGCGGAAAGGAGTTCGTGGATATGGACAATGCAAAGCCTTTGATGCGGCTACGAGTGATGCATGGCAAAAGAAGATCGCAAAATGTCGGGGAAGGATCTGTTGGAGGCGTCGAGGATCATATTGTATCCGGCCCACCATGAAGAGGCCTCCATATTTAATGTGGAAAGCTTTGACGAATCTATTCCGGAAGTAAGAGTGACCAGGCGGCGCTCAAAGACAAACTCGAACATCAAGATGGAGAAGAGCGCGGTATCGCTAAATACCTCACGAAGTTCACTCAATGTGAGAGATGGTAAGGAAGTGTAGGAGTTGCGTAGATGAAGAGGATATAGGTGAACGGCTCTCCTTGGTCTTCCGAGCTCTGGCACTCATATCAAGATAGTGTCGATGGTCGGGAGAAGGGCTGCCCGGGAGATGGGAGCGCCTTTGGGCGGATCTCATGCGGGGAGGAGATAAGGAGGACTACTCAAGATGGATCTTCATCGAGGAGGCTGATGAAAAGCTAGCGCTTTGGTGTCCAAAGCTAAGAAAGGAAGAGGGTAAGAAAACCTCTCATTCGGAGCTAAGGGCGAGAAGCGAGGATATGGCAAAGTGAAATGTTTTCCACTTTTGCCATGATCACGGACATTATGCTACCAATTGTCCCGAAGAGAAGAAGAAGAACAAACGGCGAAGGGAAGATCTGCCCAGATGAAGCTTTGGCTTCACGGTTCGACTTGACTTTTCATTGATTGCATGCTTGGTTTCGAGTGTGATGGGATCGGTGTGGTTCTTGGGCAGGCGGTGCGTCATTTCATATGACGGGAGATCGGGGAGTTGTTCTCGGATACGGAGGACAAGGATTTGGGTATGCACATCGAGATGGGCGATGATGAGTAGATCTGAGTGCCGGCGGTATCGGTACCGTATCCTTTCGAGGAGAAGTCTGGTAAACCCTTTGTATTAAAAGGATGTCATGCATGTACCTGGATTGAAGAAGAACCCCAGAGTTTCGGTAGCAATGTTGGAGGATAAGGGTTATGATGTGGTCTTCGAGCGAAGGAAAAGCTTTCTGTAACGGTAAGACTCTGGAGAGACCCGGAAGATAGGGGTTCGAACTCGAACCTTTATCGATTGCGGAGTAGATGGCCCCCGCGCGACTATGTATGCGGAAGTGGAGATGTGGTGAGCGGGATGATGAGGGAGAACTATGGCACGATTGGGCCATCTTCACCATGGGCTTTGAAGGTCTGCGGCCGATTTCTCTTGGACGCAAGGGCACCCTTGCGCATGGTCGGATGGGTGCGGGGGTGTGCTAGGGAAGTATGTGAAAGCCACCTTTCCACGAGAAGGATAGTCGCGCCACGAAGATCACTTGAGAGAGTTCACACAGACGTGTGTGGTCCGCTCTCTTGTTAGCCGACGGCAAAGCACGAATTATTATGTGATCTTTGTTGATGATTTCTCTCGAAAGTGCTGGATCTTCTTCATGTCGAAGAAGAAGCGTACATTCGCGAAGTTCTGTGAGTTTAAAGCAACGGTGAGAAGGAGTCGGGGAAGAAGGTGATTTCTCTAAGGAGTGATAACGGTGGTGAATTCATCTCGGCTGAATTCAAGGAGTTGACGCGAAGGGATTCGGAGAGGCTCTCGCCAGCACCAACCCCGTGAGAACGGGTGGGCGGCGGAAGAACGAACGGTCGTGGGTGCGCACGCGTGTTGCATGATCGGGGCCTACCCCGCTGCTTGTGGGGTACAGGCATACGTACAACGGTGCATGTGCGAAGCAGGGTGTCTCCTGAGTTCTTCGCATGAGTACACCGAGAGGAGGCTTATTCGGCAAGAGGCACGATATTTCCCATTTGCGGTGCCGGATCTCCTTGTCTACATGCATGTGACGAAGGATACAAGAAGGGCGTGGATCCAAGCTAACGCCGAAGTTGGAATATTTGTCAAGTACAGCGATACACCTCACAACTATTGGGTGTATGTGCGGACGGTCGCAAATTTGTTGTGCGACGGATATAAAATTCCGGGAGGAGAAAGCCATGCAGTGTTCGCTTGAGGGGCTACACTTGCATGCGGATGAGGAGGCACATTGGTTCTAAGGAGGCTTACGGATGTGGATCGACCACGAGAGGAGGTTCGGGAGGTGGAAGAAACCACCGGACGCGCCAGCATCGGAAGGCGCATGCGCACTACGAAGGGCGGCCGACGCTCGGGATGCGAGAAGGTTGTAGGACCACCCTCGACACGGCGCGACCGAGAGGCAGGTCAGGACTCATTGCAAACGGATACATGGCTCTTATGAGTCGATGTGTTGTGTCGAGCCATCCTCTTTTGAGAAGGTTTGTGGAGGAACCGCATGGGTTGATGCCATGATCGAGAGATATGATTCGATCATCGGGAACGATGCATGGGAGATTGTCCCAAGACCGGTTGGAAATCGATTGTAGGTTCGCGATGGATCTACGAGGTGGGCGGGCGGGCGCGGGGGTGTGGAGAAGTACAGAGGCGGGTTGTCGCCGGGTGGCTTCTCACGGATCGAGGGGATTGACTATGAGGAGACTTTTGCACCTGTCGCAAGGTACTCTTCCATACGGACGATCCTTGCTCTCTCAGCGCAGATGGGGTGGCACATTCATCGGATGGATGTGAAGACTGCGTTCCTCAATGGAGTTATTGAGGAAGAAGTGTACATAGAGCAGCCTGAAGGTTTTGAGATCTTCAGCAGTGAGTCGCATGTGTGCCGACTCAAGAGAGCACTGTATGGGCTGAAGCAAGCACCTCGTGCTTGGTACACTCGGATAGACAGCTACTTCACCGGGCTTGGATTCTCCAAGAGTAAGGCGGATCCAAACCTGTACCAGATTGTGGTGGAGGGGAAGCTGTTGATCATCGTACTGTATGTAGATGATCTGATTTTGACTGGCGACGAGCAGTTGATACTTTCATGCAAGGAGGATCTTGCACGAGAGTTTGAGATGAAGGACCTGGGCATCCTTCATTATTTCCTGAGATTGGAGATTTGGCAGCGCAGCGGAGGACTGTTTGTTTCTCAGGGCAAGTATGCCCGGGAGATTCTGGAGAGGTTCAACATGCAAGGCTGCAAGCCTGTTGATACCCCTCTTCCTGGTGGATGGAGGAAGGGAGATGCTACTTCGGAGGAGGTAGTGGATGCCACTGTCTATCGACGGTTGGTGGGGTCGAGACAGGAGGATGGAGCGAAGCTTTCTGGCTTCACTGATGCAGATTGGGCAGGGAGTCCAATGGACCGGAAGAGCACTTCTGGAGGAGTTTTCAGCATTGGGTCGACAACGGTTTCCTGGTACAGCAGGAAGCAGAGATCCGTGGCACTCAGTTCAGCAGAGGCCGAGTACATGGCAGCTAGCTTGGCTGCATGCGAGGCTATTTGGATGAGGAAGATCCTCGCAGGATTGTTCAGGTTGCATTTGGAGCCTACGGTGATCTACTGTGATAACCAGAGTTGCATTAAACTCTCGGCTAATCCAGTATTTCATGATAGGTCCAAACACATCGACATCAGGTACCATCATATCAGAGATTGTGTTCAGCGGAGAATCATGATGCTTTCATATGTTCCCACGGAGGATCGGGATGCCAACATCTTGACGAAGGCGCTCACCAGGAGCAAGTTCGAATTCCACAGAGGCAGGATAGGGGTTGCAGATAATCCATATCTTGCTGAGAGGGAGTGTTGAAAATGCAGCAAGATGATGGAGCTTAGTGAAATGAAGTCGCCTTCACTAAGTGGGCCCGCAGGCAAATTCTGGCGCAAAGTCTATTTTTAGACTATATCTATTTTTAGACATACGGAGCATAATTTGGGAATTCTACTTGGAGATTCTTGAAGTATGCGACATGTCGGTAAAAATAGATGAGACCCTATTTTTTAGGACCCAGGCTATTTTTAGATTGATCTCCTAAAAATATGGAAGTCAAATATTATTTACCCTTAATAATATTTTGACTATAAACAGCAGTTTACTCTCTTGGCGCACTTCAGTTTGAGTCATGGAGGTGACTCATGCAACTGACACAAGGAATCACGTGGTTCCTAGGGTTTTATGGCATCTTGCATGGTTGGCTTCAGTTAGACTTCAGTGGCAGGAGTTTTGGAGGAGTTAACGTGACAAGTAGTGGAGTTGTGTTCTGTTTGTTTTAGTTGAACTAGTTGGGATTAGTTAACTAACTAATCAACTAGATATGAGTGGAGTAAATTAAATAATATTTAATTTACTAAATATTAACTCATTAGTCAACTCAAGAACACTTCAGTTCACTACGGTGCATGATCAGTTCAGTGGAGACCAGTGGAAGAGGTAGATGAAAGGGTGAGTAAAGCTATCAGTTGGTAGATTTGTTTTGCATGAGACTTGCATTACACTTGGAGGAATTGTCCATGACAATTACGCAATCAAGGCAAGGGGATTCGAACCTTGAACCTCTTCATATACAGGCCATGATTGCGCAATAGAGGCAAGGCAGTTAGTGGTGTGTTTTGAACCCGAGACTTGTTCAAAGCCAAGCTAGATTGTGAGTAACTTCATGAGAGAGTACTGAGTACTTGTGAGGAGTATTGTACTTGTTTGGTTACTTGATTTCTCCATTATAATATACACAATAGCTGCGGGGTTTTCAGCTATAGGCTTTCCCCATACATACTGAGTTAATGTGTGATTGAATTGATGTGAGATTGCTTGTATATTATTTCCGCATGTGACAATTAATTGTAGAAGAAGGTTATGTGTTATGTATGCAATTCGAAATTGATATATGACCAGGTTAATCTTCAGTGAATAAGTGATTTATTCAGCTAATTTCTACAAAGTCATGAGGTAACATCATGATAATTTACTTTTAGAATGCCCTATACAACATAATCTTCCGCTTCCATAACATATGGGTGCCATGAAATGCATAAACCCAAAACATACCTTTTGACAAAGGATATGTCACATGATGGAAAAAGTAGCAACATCTCTTGCTACTCCCTGATCTCACCATCATACAAGTCATGAGGTAACATCATGATAATTTACTTTTAGAATGCCCTATACAACATAATCTTCCGCTTCCATAACATATGGGTGCCATGAAATGCATAAACCCAAAACATACCTTTTGACAAAGGATATGTCACATGATGGAAAAATTATTTCAAGAGTAGCCCACGCAGCTTTGCCTCCTGCAACCCTATTTCATAGATCTGCAAGTGGCTTTCCAACCTCTTTCTCATCAACATCTCCCAACCAACCAATGGTGAGTGTCTACTATCATGCTCCCAATGGGTATTCCTCCAATGGATAATACCATCCTCCCAAATCATATTTCTATCTTTTTACTTCATGGGATGTTTAAGTACAACCTCCTGGAGATCTCCAAATGAATACCACTCATCAATGACCAAGTTGACCCCATAAGGATCGAAACAAGGTGTAGGAAAAAAATTCCAATTAAGATGTGACGTGCTCATCAAGAATTATCCATCATAATAATGAAAGATGTCATTCATAATAAGATTTCCTCCATCAACCATATGCCTATCCTTTGATATACATGTAGAAAGGTCATTGGAATGATCCAATAATGGTTGGGCCCCCAACCCATCACTACTGCTCCATGGCAGTGCTACTGATCTCCATAATGGTGCACTTTTTCTCTCATGCTCATGCTCAATGCTGAACATATAGTTCTACATTGGATTGTTTAGGAAAATTCTCATCTTAACCTTAAAAAATATACACTCCAACCCCAAGAGTTGTTTTCAGCTCAAAAATGACACACTAGGATGAATGTACATCTCCTCCTTGAACAAATCAAGGCTCCTCAGTGTAGTGATAGTTTGCTGCTCCAAATCAGTAATGTGCTTTGACCTTAGGTCATGCATTTTCCCTGATAACATGTTTCCATGACCCTCCATATGATGTGTTGAATAATAGGAAAAAACAATACGTGCATACCTTGGTAAATATTGGGAACATCTTGTACTGTTACAAGGGTTCCTTCCTCTAGTGTGATGACTTCACCAACTAATGATGATGATGGTTGTTCTTATATGGCTACATCAACACTGGTACAAGTTTCCTCCTCCTCATGCATCTCCAGAATAGTGCATGGGACTCTAAATGTCAAGAGATCAAGACCACTTTGCAAAGGTGCAAGTGTTCTTACTCCTAATGCAAGTACTCTTGTAACAAGTGGTGGTGGAAGTTTCATCTCCTATGATTTCTTCTTGTCAAACTTCTTGATCAATATTTGAGTGAAATATGCATATGAAGTCACTCTTGCATGACTCAAATGGCTGAACCACCAAATGTTTTCTTCACCCTCAAGATGTAGCACTGCAATCTCAACAACTTATCTTTCTACCACTGGATGTAGTAGGGAGAATGCATCCAAATTAATTCCCCAAGCTCTTGCTGTGCATGTATATGACCCATCAAATTTATATAATAAAAATCTATTACTGCAAGGTCATCTCTCTTCTTTGAGCTGAATGCATTGCGGTAGAGTTAGATTCTCCTTGAAAGCTCTTGCTTGAGATTTGCATTCTGCAAGACACTCACTTAGAATCTCATGATCTAAGTGTCCTCCATCTCCATGCCTTTCATATTCTTCTTCAAAAGAATAGGGCATGGTGTATTTCTTTGGATCTCTATGCAATACTGGTTCTTTCTTCTGTTGATAGGAAGTATATGGACCTTCCTCATCTTGAAACCCTAATGAGGTCTCATTGCTTTTCTCCACTTTTCTTTGCTTGAACTCCTTGGTGAGGTCCCTCTTATATCTAAAAAGGGATGATATAAAACTAATTATTTATCTCTTTCTCCTTCTTGTTATTTTCTTGATAGCATAATGGCTGATATCCACAGGCTGAGCCAATATTATGCTCTGATACTACTGTAATATTCCCAAATCGGGAAGCAGCAATATTTGAAAACAAAACTAGAAATAACAGTGAATAAATCAACACACCATAATATGAGACAAAATTAAAACCATATTATTAAGCATATCAACAAATAATAGGCACAAGATCTTGAGGATAAAGTCACTCAAGTAATACAGAACAAGCCACCTCTAAGCAAATATGTCAATACATGGGAAATAGTTGCCATACAAATGCCTTGAGCCAAGAAAATGTCGTTTTTGGGCTTAGCTACTACAAAAATGATATATAAATATGGATCTACTATTATATGGCTCAAACAATTCCGGGAACAAAGATCTAAGCTCCCAGGGACATTTCCAAGATAACCCAGGAAGGGTTTCCTGAAAAACACAAAATGCAGAAAATACAAATATGGCCCTAGGGCTGAATAATCTCTAAAACTGGATAGATGATAGGAGGTTTATGCTTTTATCTATAAATTTATGAAAACTCCTCTTATAGATTCTCCAAATGAGAGGTTGATCCCCTCATTGAAAATCTATCTCCCCCAACTAGGGCTCCAAACCCTCTATTGCAACTGCACATGGAAATAATGCAGTTCCTTCAGAAAACTATGTTGTAACTAATAGAAGTACCTTATCCTAATGATGGATGATGAGATAAGGCTTAGGGGTCCTCTTTTCTGGTCTCCTAATGGAAGGAAAATTTCCTCCAACTGAAATCAAGCAAGGAAGTGACCCAAATCAACTCTCCACTACTGCACCCTACAACACAACACAATACTCTGCAGAAAATTCGTTGTACAAAAAATAAGTAGATTGGCCTGATGCCAGATAGTGGGCCATGTAGTGCAATAATCTTCCAAGGGGCTTCTCAAGGAAATAGGTGGGATTCCCGACTGAGAACATCTTGTGCTAAACAACACTACAATCTTAGCTAAATAGCTTAAGAGAGAAACAAGTCTAAACAGACCATATACAAAATAATAATCCAAAACATAACCCTCATATGGCTGCCATCCTCTTTCTTATATAAGTGATGAGCTTCCTCACCCTTGGCCCCACTCAATTAGTTCACTACTTCCATGCATTCAATATCCCTCCAAAACTATGTTGTCCCGCCATGAATGCCACTCCTCCATAACAACGCTATTTGATTTGGTCAAAATTGACCCAGTCTTCATACTCCAACCCCTTTTTACACTTAAGGGTCTTCAATCCAACTTTTAGATGACCTCCATTCACACTAGGAGTGTCTTTTATTCCTACTAAGGAGATTTATGGGTCTCCATACCCTATTATTCCTCTATCTAAGAGCAAAATCAAAAATTAATATTCCAATTATCTGTGTGCTAATTTAGGAATATTACAGTCCTCCCCTCCAAAATGTTGCTTGTCCTCAAGCAACTGCAAGGATAGAACTAAAGAGCCTCCCTTCTTCCTCCTGTAGCCTCCTCATATGATAAGTTCATCCAACAAACAAGGTTCTCTCTCATCAATATGTCCGCAAGCTGCTCCTCCCAAGTGTATAAGTATGCCTCTGGTGAAAAGTCGAAATGAATCTCATCATGAACAAGTGGGATATCCATGGAAGCAACTATATATGGTCTAGAGGCCTTCTTGAGGCATGGAATCTGAAATATATTGGGAACCATCATTCCCATGTGAAGCTACCATCCCCAAGCTATCATCCATACAAAATGAGTCACCCTCCAAAATGGTATAGGCTCCTACAAAGAAGGTGGCCGGCTGCATTGCTGAACTTGATATACCAAATGGCCTAACCCACGTTGTCTCTCTCTCCACTTATGGAAAGTGTAGAGTTGCTGCTGATATTAGGCTGCAATAATGTTTCCCTCAAGATACAAAAGGACTATTGTATCTACAAAGACCCCTCCTCTAGTTTCATGGGCACAAACCATCCCATACAAAGTGAATGGTACATCATCACCATGTGGTATCCAAATCATAAAAATGTTGAATGTTATGTGCAATTTTGGATGGTACCAATGGTCTCTCCAGTGGATACATCGTAGTTTTACCAACTGTTGTTTTAGAACATCATGTGGCAAGTTGTCTCCAAAAATTTTTCTAGTTGTGCATGTTTTCTCATCTACTATGAGGTAGTAAATGGCATTATATATCAGATGAGCATAATAATAATAACACCACACTTTCCCAAAGTCATGAAAATAAGGGTTATCTCCATCACAAATGTTGGTCCTAGAATGACCATGAAACCCAGAGATAAACTTGCCCTCTTGTGGAGCAATATATTGTACATAGATGGTGAGAAGATGCAAATACTTTATGAAATGATCAATAAGTACATAAATACATTTCTTACCATGCATAGTGAGTAGGCTAATAGTGAGGTCCATAGATGAGCACTCCCATGATAATATCCTCATAAAGGTCTGCAAAATGAAGGGATGCATACTCCCCTTGGGACACTCCATAAATAGATACATACTCCCAAGTGACAGCGTTGTTGGCCTTAGTGATAACGCTCTTGCCACTCCATGAATCCATTCTCTAACATGCCATATGCCAAAGTCATCCACCATCATGCTGCTATGTGTGGGAGTCTCCTTCCTATGTGGAAGTACCTCTTGATCCTCCAACACTGAAGGGTAGCCTCTTTGCACCATGATAGTGCCATCACCTAATCCTGCAAAATCATGCAAAGTATGGGAGAAAATCAACCCATACTCTCCCAAGAGTAACCAAATAAACAACATCTCTTGCTGCTCCCTCATCTGACCATCATACAAGTCATGAAGTAACATAATGATAGTAGACTTTTGGAATGCCCCATACAACCAAATCTTCTGTTGCCATAACATATGGGTGCCATGTAATGACTCAACCCATAACATACCTTTTGAAAAAGGATATTTCACATGATGGCCAAACTCCTTCAAGAGTAGCCAACACAACCTTGCCTCCTGCTGCCCAGTGTCATAGATCTGTAAGTGGCTTTCCAGGCTCTTGTTCCTCAACATCTCCCAACCAACCAATGGTGAGTGTCTACTATCATGCTCCCAATGGGTATTCCTCCAATGGAGAAAACCATCCTCCCAAATCAGATTTCTATGTTTATACTTCATGGGATGTTGAAGTGCAACCTCCTAGAGATCTTCAAATGAAGACCACTCATCTATGACCAATTTGACCCCATAAGGATCCAAACAAGGTGTAGGCAAAAAATTCTCATTAAGATGTAAAGTGATCATCAAGAAGCATCCATCATAATAATGGAATATTTCATCCATCATAAGATGTCCTCCATAAACCATCTACCTATCCTCTTTTATACATGTAGAAAGGTCATTGGAATGCTCCAATAATGGTTGGCCCCCCCGTTAGCTCCCTGTGATTTGCAATATTGGCATGAACAAAAAATACAGGGGCCACATCATAACCACTTTGGAATCCTAGGACTTATCCTCCCTGGATTCAAAGAGGGATCTCTCTATATAAGGGTTTTCAAATGATATATATTTATGCTCTTTGTTTTAAGATATTAGGATAGTTATGAAGTTCTAAGAACTTTTTCGTTTTGGTTGAATTAATTGATACATTGACAGATTTGTGGTGTGACTGGTTGAAGGGATGTTTCAGCTGAATAGATAGACTATGAGAAAAAATGATCCATTGGGCCATGGAGTCATAAAAGGATTTAATTTTTCATCAAATTTGCAAGGGTTTTCATAGGGCAAGCTAACTATATCAAGTGAATCTCTTAGATTAGATTGTGATATGAAACAATAATAACTTGTGAAGGCAGAAAATCTATAGTCAATTAAGAATATTATAGCTCTAATTAGAAAATAAAAGCATTTTAAGGTAACTATTTGAGGCAAACCAAAGGACAGGGCACATCATAGACTTCTTTGGCCAAACTTTAATAAGAAAACCTTTAATAAAACAATCCAGCAATCCTAAGACTACTTTCAGACAAATAAAACATCTAAGATAATAGTGAGAGTAGCTAGAGAGAACTGAATCCTATATTCTTTAACTCAACACTCAAAAGAATCTTCAAAGCAACATTTTGAGGCAGACCAGAGGATAGGGCATACCATAGACTTCCCTAGTTTAGACTCTACAAAGAATACTTCAAAGAAAGTCCTTAAAATCAATATCTCAAGACATACCGAAGGATAAGGCTCACCATAAACTTCCTTGGTTTCACTATATTGAATCATTTCTAAGACAACAAGAAAGATGGAACAGGAGGGCAACTAAGAATCCTCCAATCATAACTTGTAGAAGAAAACATAAATATATGCAGACAGAAATAGGGTGCCAAGACAACATATCCTACTCTAAAACATCTATTCTTTTATCAGAGAAAGGTGGACATAATGGAAAACATAAGAAAAACAATGAAAAATGAGGAAAAATTCACCATTAACATAACCCAAGGATATTGTGAACATGCTTGTATTATTGATGATCAATCCAGTTACAATAATCCATGCACAATAGCTCTCTGCAACTTAGAGCTTTCTCAAATCCAGCCTAGCAATCCTCAACTAGCTCAGCAACAAAAATCAGCCAAATAACCACCAGCTAACCAACACTAAAAATGAGGAGGTGGTGCTAGGCTAGGGTTTGAAATTTCATTTATTACATATTTAATGATTTTCAACCTTTGAGACCATGCAAGGGCTAAGGAAAAAATATCGGAAGGTGTTTCTTTGAAATAATAACTCATATCTTAACTTTTTAGTTAATTTTTGTGAAATGTTTGACTTTAAGGCGTTTTGCAATAACTTCACAATAACTGCTGGTAGATGAAAATTATATCTGACTATTTGTAATAACTGTTTGATGTTTTATTTAAAGAAAGCATGCTATAGGTGGAAAAATATCCTTTGAAGGAGTAACTGTTGTAGGTTTACTCACTTGAATGTGTTTTTGGACTAATTTTCCTTTGATTTATCTTTAAACTCTGTATTAGGCCTTTAAACTATGATTTAACCTTTATCTGCCTATTCCACTGTCTTTTTCACTTATTCTACCTTTATTTCTTTTTTGTTCATTAATCCTTTGATTAAAATTTTGGCCTTCTGTCTTCATTATCTTTAATCTTTGCATTTGTTGCTAATATTCATGATTTGTCTCTGACCTGTGTTTTCTTTTGGTGCAGGGATGCATTTCTTCTGTGCTGGAGGGTTTAAAAAACCATCAATGATCATGTTTCATCGATGATTTATCTTAATATAGGGCCTTTGGTCCCTTTTAATAAATGAAATGGAGCTCTGGATCGTCACCTAGACCTTCATCTAACGTTTTTTGAACCATCAAAATGCATTTATTTTCATTTAGCCATGAAACCTGCATACTAAAACAATCAATTAGCTTTTAAAACCATGCGGGGAGGGTTTACTGCACTTTTCTGAGGTTTTTGGGCTGTTGAAGGGTGGAGAGTGGCATTGTGAGCTTGGTTTCATAGGCAGAACTAGCAACAAACTTGAACAAAGGTGAGGGTTTTTGAATTTTGGCATGGAGTGATAGGTGCTATTCGAGAACTGGGAGGTATTTTTTGCGCGACAGAGGGAGCGGTAATGGTTTTCAAGGCGGGCATGTGATAGAATTCAATGACTGTCGCATGGCAAGGCTAAACCCCCCATTTCACAATGTTTGAAAACATTAACCTCGGTGTTATTTTATTTGCAATATGTTGTGTGGGTTGTCGGATCTTGAAGGGGAAGATTGATGGTGTGGAGCGGTTTGGAATGGGGCCAGGGAGAATACAATGTGGCAGAGTATTGTTGGAGCGCGGGTTTTGAGGAATAGCAGGGCCTAGGGTCTAATAAATCAGGCGGATGCACCCTTTTATAAAATGGAAATAAAATGTTTACGAGGGGTTTTTAAACAATGTGCAGGGGCTATGAAAATAGATGGGGTGAGGGTCAGGTGAGCGTGAGGGAGTTAAGGTTTAGGGCATGGGGGCTTTAAAACCTTTAAAGGGTTGGGTTAGAACAACAATTTTCATTTATAAACAAATAAAATAGAGATTTATTTATAAAGGTGAGGGTCTCGACAGTTTTAAATATTTTAATTAAAACAATATAAAAGAGGATCTCTTACATTGTTTTGGAAAAATAGAGGAAAGGGATGAAGAAAAAGGGGTTTTGAAGGGGGAAATGGGTTTTAGAGGCCAAAATGAGTGAATGAGAGTGTGGGTAGGGAAGGAAAGTGAAAATGAGATAAATCAGCCCATGGTGAGTATTTTTGGAGCAGTAAGGTGAACTAAGAAGGCAGAGATGAAAAATAGTGAAATAGGTTTATTTAGGCTAATAAAGGAAGTGAGATTTCTAAAGATAGTTGATAGGAAAATAATTCTATCTTTATCTGTTTGTATAACATCCACAGTCACCTACTGAATTCTGTAAAATACAAGAGGATAACACCCCCAACCCATCACTGTTGCTCCATGACAGCGCTGCGAATCTCCATAATGGTGCACTTGTTGTCTCATGCTCATGCTCAATGTTGAACATATAGTTCTGCATTGGATTGTTTAGGAAAATTCTCATCTTATCCTCCAAAAATCTACACTGCAACCCCAAGAGTTGTTTGCAGCTCAACAATGACACACTAAGATGAACGTACATCTCCTCCTTTAAAAAATCAAGGCTCCTCAGCGCAGTGATAGTTTTCTACTCCAAATCAGCAATGTGCTTTGACCCTAGGTCATGCATTTTCTCTGATAGCATGTTTCCATAACCCTCCATATGATGTGTTGAAATAATAGGAAACGGAAAATTGTGCATACCTTGGTAAAGCTTGGGAACATCTTGTACTTCTACAAGGGTTCCTTCCTCTAGTGTGATGACTTCCCCAACTACTGATGATGATGGCTGCATTAGTGCTGATACAAGTCTCCTCCTCCTCATACATCTCCAGAATAGTGCATGGGACTCTAAATGTCAAGATATCAAGACCACTTTGCAAAGGTGCAAGTGTTCTTCCTCCTAATGCAATTGCTCCTACAGCAAGTGGTGGTGGAAGTTTCTTCTCCTCTAATTTCTTATTATCAAACTTCTTGATCAACCTTTGAGTAAAATCTTCATATGCAATCACTCTTGCATGACTCAAATGGTTGAACCACCAAATGTTTGCTTCACCCTCAAGGTGTAGCACTGCAATCTCAACAACGTCTCTTTCTACCACTGCATGTAGTAGGGAGAATGCATCCAACTTCCTTCCCCAAGCTCTTGTTGTGCATGTATATGACCCATCAAATGTAGATAATAAAAATCTATTACTGCAAGGTCTTCTCTCTTCTTTGAGCTGAATGAACTGTGGTAGAGTTAGATTCTCCTTTAAATCTCTTGCTTGAGATTTGTATTATGAAATATACTCATTTAGAATCTCATGATCTAAGTGTCCTCCATCTCCATGCCTCTTGTCTTCTTCTTCAAAATAATATGGCATAGTGTATTGCTTTGGATCTCTATGCAATACTTGCTCTTTCTTCTGTTGATAGGAAGTACATGGACCTTCCTCATCTTGAAACCCTAATGAGGTCTCATTGCTATTTTCCATTTTTATTTGCTTGACCTCCTTGGTGAGGTCCCTCTTAGATATGAAAAGGGATGAAATAAAGCTCATTATTTCCCTCATTCTGATCTCTTTCTCCTTCTTCTTATTTTCTTGATAACATAATGGCTGAGATCCACAGGCTGAGCCAAGATTATGCTCTGATACCACTGTAATATTCCCAAATGGGGAAGCAGCAATATTTGAACACAAAACTAGAAATAGAAGTGAATAAATCAACACACCATAATATGAGAAAAATTTACAACAATATTATTAAAAATATCAACAAATAATAGGCACAATATCTTGAGGATCAAGTCACTCGAGTAATACAGAACAAGCCGCCTCTAAGAAAATATGTCAATACATGAGAAATGGTTTCCATACAAATTCCCTGAGCCAAGACAGTGCATTTTTAGGGCTTAAATGCTACAAAAATTATATATAGATATGGATCTGCAATTATATAGCTCAAACAATGTCAGGAATAAATATCTAAGCTCCCAAGAACATTTCCAAGATAACCCGGGAAGGGTTTCCTGGAAAACAAAAAATGAAGAAAATACAAATATAACCCTAGGGCTGAATAATATTTACAAATGGATAGATGATAGGAGTTTTTTGATCTGATATGGAAATGTATGAAATCTCCTCCTATATATTCTCCAAGTGAGAGGCTGATCCCCTCACTGAAAATCTATCTCCCCCAACTAGGGCTCCAAATCCTCTATTGCAACTACACACTGAAATAACGCAGTTCCTTTAGAAAATGCACTGTAACTGATAGAAGTACCTTAGCCTGATGCTGGATGATGAGATAAGGCTCATGGGTCCTCTTTTCTGGTCTCATAATGGAAGGAAACTTTCCTCCAACTGAAATCAAGCAAGGAAGTGACCCAAATCAACTCTCCACTACTGCACCCTGCAACACAGCACAGTACTCTGCAGAAATTGCATTGTAAAACAAAGATGTAGCTTGGCCTGATGTCAAATAGTGAACCATGTAGTGCAATAATCTTCCAAGAGGCCTCTCAAGGAAAGAGGTGGGATTCCCAACCGGGAACACCCTGTGCTAATCATCATTGCAATATTAGCTAAACAACTAAATAGAGCAACAAGTATAAACATACCATATACAAAATAATAATCCAAAACATAACCCCTGTATGGCTGCCATCCTCTTGCTTACATAAGTGATGAGCTTCCTCACCCTTGGCCCCACTCAATTAGGTCACTACTTCCATGCATTCAATCTGCCTCCAAAACTGCGTTGTCCCACCCGAATGCCACTCTATAACAATGCTATTTGATTTGGTCAAAGTTGACCTAGTCTCCATACTCTAGCCCCTTTTTACACCCAAGGGTCTTCAATCTAGCTTTTAGATGACCTCGATTCACACTAGGACTGTATTTTATTCCTACTAAGGAGATTTATGGGTCTCCATACCCTCTTATTCCTCTATCTAAGAGAAAAATAAAAAATTAATATTCCAATTAGCTGTGTGCTAATTTAGGAATATTACAGTACCCAAATTTTGCATAATTTTTTCCATGAAAATGAGTATAATGAGTCTTACGGTTATGTTTCAGGGATTCATCAGACTATAATGACAATTAATTGGAAAGAAAGAGAGCATGAAGAAAAAAATATCGTTGCCCTTAATGACCTGGGACTGTAAGAGTCCTAAGAGATTGTGGGTTATTAAAGTAATTTCGCTTATTAAGTATGAGGCAACAAATAGAACTTTTGGAGTTCCTTTTTCAAGAAAGGTATCCAGAAATTGAGGCATTTCACATTAGGAACAAAGTGGTTCCTATTACAGTGGAGGATATATATTTTCTGATAGCTTGTCGAGGAGAGGATTAACCATTTCTCTCTCAGGGTCTAATCTTGGGGGAGGGATGGTAAGAGACTATATTTTGTAGTATTTCTATCTAGGAGCAGAGCCAGGCAAGGATGGGAAAATAAACATCTCTGATGTTTGTGATTTTCCATTGAGAAGCATTCTATTCACTATCATAAATATTGTTGGTACCATTACACTACATGTAGTGAATAGATCTTATATGCAGTATGCACTAGAGTGCATGGAACCGACAATGTTCAACTAGTCTGAAGATGTACTTTCTAAAATAAAAGAAAAATTGAGCAAGGAAAAGGGAGGAAGGAAGAGAAAATTTACTTATGGCTTGATCCTCATTTATTTTTCCTTAGAGTGGATTCCACTGATGCAACCTCACCATGTGATGCTGGGTGTGTCTAACCCTGGAGATCCGATGATGCAGAGATGGGTAGAACTTATGGCTAGACATGCAGGCCAATCGTCCATCATGTTCTCGATTGCATTCTTCACCTGGTTCAGACGATAGGTTATCACCATTGATTAGTATGCATATGCAGGCATTGATTTCTGAGGAGATCCAAACTTAGCTTTACCAGAAGGCGCTTAGTGGGGTGAAATCGGTAAGAATGTTTTGACCATGTTTTGTTATTTTCCTAAGATTGATAATTTTTTTTATATTTTGATGTTTTCCCAAGACTAAAATAAAGTTTTAATGTAATCCAGATGTGGGTCGAGTTCAAACAGTGCAGGAATAAGAGAATGGAGCGAATGAGCTAGCAGGGAGGGTTGTCAAAAGAGAAGTCCTTCAGGATTCTGGATTGGTGGATCGAAGAGTTACCCATGTGACTGCAACACCACAGTATTGGCGTTCCTAACTGCTGGATGCGGTTACTGCGTAGGATAGCTAGATCGGTAGCATGTTACCATGAGTATCACTAGTTTACTTTTGACATGTTGCATACATTTTGAGGTAAGATGACCAATGTGTCTTGGGCACAAATCTTGTAAAAACCTATAACTATCTATCTATTTTATTTCAGTGTTTTCCTACGTTTATTGCGAAATCCTATTCAATTATGTGAATGTATCTTTACATGTGTTGCAAATGTGTGTCTATAACATGAATAGCTAAAAAATTAGTTAATGTGTTCAAGTTTTTGGAAATTTGTTGATATTGAATAAAATCAAAGTGTCTTTCCAAAATTCAAACTCGTAGGAACATGCGATGCAGTGTTGGATTTCTAACAGTATAAACACTAGTAAGTTGTAATACCACAAGTTGTGAGTCTAACCTTATGATGACGCGGTTAATACCAAATGAAATGGCATCAGAGAGAAGTTCGATCAACACGCTATACTCATCCATATTTTTTGTCAATATACCAATACAAATACCTTGAAAACTCACTAACTCATTGTTCGAAGTGAAAATGGGCCACGCTACAGAGGATAGATTCTGCATACTATGGCTAGCACCATCAGCATATTCAACAAATGGTTCCGAAGATTTTGACATCCACGATGAAATGTAAAGGGGATTACTAATGTCAAGAAAAATCTAAAACACAAACTAAGATAGTGAATGCAAGTCAGCAACATATATATACAATATAATACAAAAAAATACTACGCTCATGATTAAGCATAGTAACGTTTAAGATAAAAACCATTTTTGGGTTGCGCCAATGGAATCCCATCATAATATACCAACTCATAGGCACCCTTACCAAGAACTCTTTTGAAAAAATAGGGGCCATGCCATAATGGCTCAAATTTCCCTGTACCTATTACATCAGCTTCTTGATCATAAAGAAGGTCCAAGTCGCCCTTTGAGAAAATACAAGGCTGGACATTTTTGTTGTATTGCACCTTTATACATCTCTTATGCACTTCGTTGGAAAATTGGGCTTCACGACGCGTTTCATCAAGATGGATGAGTTTAAAAAGATGTGCTTCTTCATCTGAGGTGTCAAGTAAAAAGTCGATTGCAAGTTTCAATGACGGTATTTCACATTGGATTGCCAAGATAGCTTCCAGACCATACACCAATTGAAAGGGAGTAAATCCGCTTTCATTTCTCACCGAGGTTCGTTACATCCACAAAGACGAGTATAGGATCAAATGCAAGTTTCGTTTATGAACTCCTATCATTCGTTGAAGCATATGTTTAAGAATCTTGTTGATAGCCTCAACTTGTCCATTTGATTGTGGATAATAAGGAGTAGAACTATCATGTAACAATCCTAACTTGGAAGTCAATTCAGTCATCATATGGTTGCAAAAATTCTTCCCATGATATGTGACTATAGCTTGTGGGATCCCAAACCATGCAATGACATGATTAAATAAAAACAATGAAATTTTTTGTCTTGTGTTGTTGAATGTAGACATTACTTTGAACCACTTGGTAAAGTATTATATTGCGATAATAATATAACCATGCCCCCTGGACGAAGGAGGGTTACAGGTCATGAAGTCAACACCCCATTTTTAAAATGGTCCCACAAAGAAAACAGGATGCATTGGTGTTACACAATAATTTGTCACCGTCCTTGCAATCCCTGTCCCACACATTGGAGGGCCCTTTCCATGACCTGTGAGTAGTGACATAACCTGAAACCACTTTCATGGCATCCCCCTTGACAAGAAAAATCATTCCTCTGAAGAAAGTTTCCTTTGAAAAGCCCTAAAAACAGATCTTTTGGCCTTGGCGTGACTAGCCAGTTCAACCCTCACACCAATGGGGAAAATCCACCAAAGAGGGCCAACTGGCGCTCTGTCCCAGTGTCTCACTCACGCCAATCTTAATAAGGATTGTTTTGTAAAAATAAATGGTGGAAGTTTGATTCCAACAAACTCTTGAACGAGTCTCTAAAATGAGTTGGGAGGTTTGGCTCTGGATTTCCATGTATAGGAGGTGGTTTTCCACCTATCATGGAAGCTTCCTTGAGGATAGGACTAATCCCACAATTGTAGGGATCCCCAAATCCCCTTCCACCATCTATATAAGCTTGATATTTTCCCTTAGTAAGCTATAAGAAAGAGTTGAATCTGTAGCAAGGATACTATCGCCAGATAGCCTTTGAGAGCCAAGCTGAAGAGAGAGAGCTTTGTCCCATTTCCGATGAGCTTCATTGAGACATGCTCTGTTGTCAACCCGGCCGAAGGAAGATCCAACATCAGAGATTTGGGTTGTATATTTCCTTTATTAATATTAATTATAAGCGACTTTGATTGTGGTTTCATTCATGTGTCTTTGTCTTTGATGCAATGAATTACATCCTCTTTGACTGATGTATGGTTACAAGATTTAGATTCCATGCTGTGTATCATTTTGTTTCTTCGCATGTGTGCAGGTGTTTGGACGTGTTAAGCGGAAGGATCGTGATCTGCCAAAGTGGAGGACGGGAAGCATCATCCTTTCTTCGATGACCATTGCGTAGGACCTGAGGTAGGAAACTCATTGTGTTTTGTTGTTTTTGTAACTAGAGACCTGCATGACTTATTTTTGGTAGACCCGATCTGGGCTAGTAGGGATCGCCTCTGTCTGCAGAGGGGATTTACCTCTCCAAAAAACTAGCGACTCTGCTGGGGATTTGATTGGAGTTTGTCTCATCTCTTTCGATTGCTTTTGGCTTCTGTCTGCTTGATTTTCTCTTCTGGTCTGTCTCTTTCTGGTGTAGAACCTCTGTTCAGCCCCCACCATACCTGATCTACTCTCTGCTTACTCTTTTTCATTCATGTCCTTAGTAAACTTGATTGGTGCACTTTTTAGCCTGATAGTTGTGCCATCTGGTGCTTGTTGCTAGTTAGGCACTCGTGCCAACCCTATTTTGGTAGCAGATACAGCCAAACAGTCGCACCAACCCTGTTTGGTGCTAGGGTTTACTTGTTTTTGAGCCCTTTGAGTCTGATTTTTGGTTTTGGTGTTGTTTTTCCGACTGTCTAAGTGCCTTGAAGTCCTTGTTGACTATTTTTGACCTCCATCCTTTGGTTGTTTTCCCTCTACCTTCACTCTTACATTCTATCCCTAGGGCATCTAGGTGCTATTGTGTGCTAAGACTCCCATAGGAGTTTTTTGTTTTCTCTTGTTCAGTCAACTTCATTTTTGCTACCTTGCATTTGTTTGGTTGGTTTCAATTGTATCATTGCGTTATTTGAGCGATTTCTCTCTTTTCCATTCGAATTTCGCTTTGTCTCATTTCAAGCCTAGATCACACGGTTTGTATGAGTATTTTGAGATTCCTCTTTGATTTGAGGCATTTCTCTATCAGTTTGAGCTTTGATTGTGTGTTTTGCACTGAGTGAACTTACTTGTTTGTAATCTTTCGCTATCATTTCTCGAATTGGTCTCTTTATTGGTTTTTCATTTCGTTTGGTGCATTTTGATCTAAAACATTGAAAATACAAAAAACATTATTTTTTCTTTTGATTAGTTAGTGAAAATTGAAATTTTTTTTGCATTATTAGCGTTATATAACTGTAAAGGAAAAGCTTTTAGTTTCATTAGCGTGCATTAGAGACAGTAGTGGTTGTTATGTGATCATTTTGTTATTGTTTTAAAAGATCTCAAACTTCCCGTAGTTAGCTGTTCATCGAACAAAGTGATATATTGTGGCATGTAGTGTGCATTTAGATGATTTTTGAGACATAACATTCGATAGGGCCTAAAATTGAAACATAATTGAAGATAAACTTTAAAATTTACTCAGTTTACCTTAAGGCAACATTGAAACATTAACGAAATATCTAGAGGTCTAAGCTAGTGACGTGTTCCAGCTTCGTTAAACCTAGTAGCTATCGTTCGCCTTTTGGCTTTAGACAACACTAGTACGGACTTGTGCTCCCCGTACCGTCGCATATATAAAGGGAGACCCCACTAGGTTGCTATCCTTTATCCGTAGGAAGCCGAGTCTATTGCCTTATACCCGTGATACACTAGACACAACATTCAGGGAGATTACCTACACGTACATCGAGTCCTTGGTTGATTTCTCTTTCATTTTTTAACCAAGGTGTATATGGCAGTTCACGGATATCTGGTACACCCTTTTGCCTAGATTTCCAGAGTAGTCATTTTGATCTTTTCTGAGTCATTAAATTTGAAAATATCATCAAGCGCTTTTCCTTTCACACTTGTTTCCAAATTGAAAGAGATAGAGTCACCTTTTACTCGTTTCTCGACTCTTAAAACATGAAACGGTAAAATTTTCAGTTTCAATGTGGTAAAATTAATCACCTATGATCACACGCCCTTTTAGAGGTTGTTTGTCGGCCGTTTTATTGTTTTCTCGTGTGTTTTTGTTTTGATCTCTTCCTCTTTTCATTACTGTCACAGTGGCGGAACCCTTAGTTTCGTCTACTGGTAGTCCTTACACAGACGATTCATCAGAGGTATCTCAGTCCTCTCCTGAACCTCAGCAACCTATTATATCTAAGTTTCTCGACAGGGGACTGGTCATATCTGAGCTTCCCTTTGGTGGACCAGTTGAGTTCAATTGGCCCTTATCCAACGCTTGGTTTGGATTTGGAGTAGGGAAATATTTACCTCCTCTTACATTGGGATCGCCTTTCTTGGCTGCCATTATACCTCCTAGTCCTTGCCGTCTTTTAGAAGATCTAGTGGCAGGGTCAAATATGGACTCACCCAGTCCTTCTCCTAGTGAGGAAATTCCTACATCTGGTGAAGATTACCAGCTTTTCCCAGAATAAAATCCCGAGTCCTCTGTCATGTCTTCGCCTGGTCCTTCGCTTCCAGTGGGATATAGGTCCTTAAGTCAGATCGTGGCCATTGTGGCCTCTATGGGAATATCGACTCCATCCACGAGGTTGGTTATTCCTTCGTTAGGGATGTCCCCATTAACACCTCTCACGTCGTCTCCTCATGTCACCTCAGTACCTGTTAGGCCTACTGTTTGCGTAGCTGCATCTACTCCCGCTGTCACTACTCAGTCCACTAGGACCTCGTCACTTCCTAAAGACATCTACATAGCATCTGCTATTCGGGAGAATATCTCTCTTGAGGAGTATCGATTTTCCTTACAACCATCAAACTCCGAGGTTGGTCAATCCTCCCAAGAACCCAACCGTGCTTATTTTTCCCATTATGGACCAGATGGTACCTCTATTTATATTTTTCCCTATCAGTACGATGAGCAAGGAAACCCTCTACGTTTTCTTGCTCTAGAGGCTTCTCAGTATGTTGGTTTTCTATATACCCAGGCTGGGCAACCTTCTAACCCGCAAGGACAACCCTTCCAAGGTCAACCTTTGGGTGAGACTGGTTATCTCTATGACCCGCAAGGACAACCCTTACAGGGCCAACCTTCGGGCCAGCAGGGGTTAATGTATGGCCAGCAAGGGCACTCCTACAACCCTCAAGGTCACCTTTACAGCCTCACTCTGTAGTCCAACCAGGGCAACCTCAAGGACCCACAGAGCAACTGGGGTATCAACCTGGGCCATTGTACGGTCCTGGGGGGAAAATCCACCCTTTCCAACCTATGGTACAACCTCAGCAACCTCAGTTTCCCATTGGTCCAAATTTTGCACAGCCAGGGCCATCCTATGGTCCTATTATAGTTCAACCTGGTTATCAGGCACAACCTGGCCCTCTCTCACCATTAGGCCAACCGGCTCAACTGGGGCAATCTGGCGTCCTTCACCAGCCAGGTCAACTAGTTCAACTAGGACAACCTATTCAGCCGGGCCAACCTATTCAACCAGGGTAGCCCGCTCAGCTGAGCCAACCTATTCAACCAGGGCAGCCCGCTCAGCAAGGTCAACCTGTTCAACCATGACAACCTACACATCCAGTTAACCCTACTCAAAAATTGATTTATTCTATGTCGCAGCCAAATCCGCCTGTGCGCCCTACTTATCAGGCTTAGCAAGGTCCCACTTACCAGCAGCCCGCCCGACACCAAGGCAGTTATTACCTGCAAGGTCAGTCTAAACCGGTTTACAACCTACCGCCAAGTTCTGGTTATTACCTTCAAAAACCATGCTATACCTATACTCAGTAGTCAAATCCATACACTGCTCAAATGGGGCCTACATATAATTATGGCCAGTATCCTAGTTATCAACCCCCTTACACTGGTTATTAACAACCATATCAACCCAATTATATGGCTTATACCCCCTATGGTTAGAATCCTCCACGGCAGAACCAATGGGGGCAAAGTTATGCTCAACCAGGGTGGAGTACAGGTACAGGTCCTTATCGAGGGCCTGGCATGCCTTTCAATCCTCAGTTTCCTTTCCTTGCCACGTTGGAATTGCTGGATGTATCTAAATTGACCAATGATCCAATTCTTCACAATCCTTATTGGCCTCCGGTTCCGACCAATGTGCCTGGTGACTGTCCTAAATTTGAGGGTAAAGCTAGAGAGGACCCCCAAGCTCATGTCATGACCTACCATCTATGGTGTTCTTCGAACTCTTGGGTGGATGACTCAATTCGTCTTTGTCTTTTCTAGCACACTCTTATCGGTGCTGCTGCTAAGTGGTATATAGAACCAACCAGTGGTATCTTTCAAGACTTTAATATGCTAGCCCTAGATTTTCTGACACACTTCCAGTTACCGGTTCGTTACGAAGTCGGGACGCATCTCTTGACTTCTCTCAAGTAGGATAAAGCCACTCACATATCTAATCATATTCATGAGTGGCAACATCATCGTCGACTGATCAAGTTTGATATTCCTTATCATCTTCTAACTCATTGGTTCACTACCTCCTTCGTTAACAAGATCGCTCAAGATATTGCTATGGGGGCATGTGTAACTGAAGAACAAGCCATCACTCGTGCCCAGTACCTCGACTTGGTGCACTCTCAATCTGGCATGCTATATGATATCTTGACTGATGCCCCGCGGCTAGGAACCTCTAAAGCACCAGCTACCCCATCGGTGGATGGTGTTATTGGTTCTGTTTCTTAGACTTCTCGAAAGTCCTCTAATGGGAAGCAGAAGTAAAATTATTCCAATAATTCTACTCTTCCCGCCCCTCCAGATTCTGGTAAGACCACGGAATTCAATGTCGTTCAGGCCAATCCTGCGAAAAAGGCCTCCAAAGGGAAGAAGAAGGCCAAAGGAAAATCCAAAACCTGATGCCCAAAAACCAGAGTCTTCTAAACCTCATGCTGATGATGGTTCCCAACTCAAACCGAAGTACTCCTGCCTAATCTATGATGGAGACCACTACATCAAATATTTTCCTCAAAGATATGAGGTTAGTCAAATTCTGAAAGGCTCTAAAGGGACTTCGATAGTTCTTAAAGAGTCGTTCCCATCTCAGCTGACCTAGATGGTCGAACAGCCTTCACCATCTTCACCATTTGGGTCCCAAGTTTTTATGATGAATTGTGCTGCACCTATTTCGATTGCCACGCGTTTGAAGGATTACGATGGATCATGCCAGGTATCTGGGAAGGAATTCATTTATGTCCCACCTCCCCCACATGTCTTTGGTCCTTTAGAAATTTAGAAGCCCAGCGTTGAACCCATTGTAAGGCCACCTTCTAAAGGTGTTTTGTGAAAATCTTCCTATAATCCAAATGCCCGTGCCGCTCAACACTACAATATTGTTGAGGATCTAGCACATGCGCCTTCCACAATGTCTATGTTGGAAGTGCTTCAAAGTTTCCCATTGAAACAGAAAGCTCTGTTGTCCACAATCGCTGGAATTGATCCCACCGATTCTACTCTTCTCACCTTCAACCTGGAAAATTTTGTCCCCCAAATTCCACATCAAATCGCTCTTGTCATACAAGTTAGTATAAATGGCCTCAACATCCATAGAGCTGTTGTGGATGAAGGTGCTTCCACCTATGTTATGTCATCTACTTACCGGAAGGCCATTGGCTCTCCAGCCCTCACTTCATCCCCTAGTGCCCTAGAGGCATTTGATGGTAGGGAATCAAAACCATTGGGTGTTCTCGAGAGTTTATCGATCATGTTATAGGGTAAGACAGTCAACGTAGAAGTAGAAGTGTTTGATGCCAAGCTCAACTACAATCTTCTTCTTGGTCGCTGTTGGAACCACGCCTTGCTATGCGTTCCGTCCACCCTCTTCCAGCTTTTGAAGTTTCCTCATGAGGGAAATATTATCACTGTCTATCAGTTGTCTTTCTTCACCTCATCCTCTGAGAAAAAAGTACCATACATGGATCAAATCCCAAATCCCCTCAACAGTGTAGGACCCGGTCTTTTCAAGGACCCCGTCCTCATGGGTATTTTTCCGACGCCACCACCGCACACCGTTCAAGTTAACATGATCTCTAGGTCAGACGACCCTTGGATCATCCCTTCGCCTGAATAGGTGACCTCTTTCGTAGAATCGATGCCTTTGACTCCAGTTGAGATCATTTACTGCGAGATCATCACTGCATCAAATCCTCCTCCTTCTGAACATGCTCCTTTGAGCATTGCTCTAGATGTTTATTCTCAATCCCCTTGGCTCGGTGATGTAGATTCACCTGATCCTTTAAGAGAAGTCTTCCCCTCCGAAGAAGCTATCATTGAAACAATATCTCTTGAAGATCTGTCGTGGAGCAATGGACATCACCATTCCTTGTTCATGCCCGGCTTGGGGGCAATGTCTAATTATCTAGAGCACTTCACATCTCAGGTTCCCACTCTACCTCTTCAAACACCGATTTTGACCCATGAGGTTCTTTCGAAAGGAAATCTGAGTAACATCACAAAAACCATGCCTATCGACATCTCTGTCAAACTAGGGATAGTTGAGAACATTCACGTGGGAGTTACTTGTTCTCCCAAAGAGATTCAAGTATACACGAGCCTTTTTTGTGAATTCAAAGATGTTTTCGCATGGTCCTATGAAGAGATGCCTAGGATTGATCCCAGTATAGTCATGCATGAAATTCCCACCTATCCAGGTGTGAAGCCTGTGCATCAGCGTCTGCGCCTAGTGCATCCCCGAAAAGCCACAGCTATAAAGGTAGAAGTTGAAACACTTCTTAACGCGGGCTTCATATATCCAATTCCCCTCACAGAATGGGTTTCTAATACTGTTCCTTTAGATAAGAAGCAGGGCACTATACGAGTCTGTGTTGACTACCGAGACATTAATTGAGCTTGTCCTAAGGACAATTACCCCACTCCCTTTATAGATCAGATCATCGACGACTGCACGGGGAGTGAGATCTATTCCCTCATGGACAGCTTCTTGGGTTACAATCAAATTAATATTTTACCCACTGATCAACATAAGACTGACTTTATCTGTCTATGGGGCAATTTTGCTGAAAAAAACTCCCGTTCGGCTTAAAAAACGTTGGGGCCACCTTCCAACGTGCTATGTCCTATGCTTTTCATGACATGCGTCACATTGTTCAACCATATCTAGATGATTTTCTGGCTCACTAATCTCAGCACGAGGACCATCCTGAACACCTCCGCCAGATTTTCCTCCGCTGCAGGCATTACAATATTAGGCTCAATCCTCACAAGTGCATCTTCTACGTGGATTCTAGTCGTCTTTTGGGATTCATCGTCTCCAAAGACGAAATTCACCTTGACCCCCTCAAGTTCGATCCCATCGTTAATCCCCCATCCCCATCCTCATTGCATCAACTTCAAAGTCTATAGGGGAAAGCCAACTTCTTACATCACTTTATCCGAAACTATGCAGAGGTGGCCAAAGGTTTTATGTGACTTTTGAAATAGTATGTTCCCTTCCATTGGGACGAGATTTCCTATCATCCTTCGATAAGCTTAAAATTTTTCTCATCAACACTCCGTTAATACGGCCTCCTGACTATCATTGCGATTTTACCCTTTACTTAGCTGCTGCATTTAGCATGATTTCCATGATTCTAGTACAGGATGACGACGATGGAAATGAACATGTAGTTTATTATCTGTCTCGGAATCTTCTTAACACTGAAATGTGCTATGCCCATGTCAAGAAGTTGGGGCCTACCATGGTCCAGGCCATTGTTACACAATAATTTTTCACCGTCGCTGCAATCCCCCGTCTTGCACATTGGAGGGAATTTTCCGTGACTTGTGAGCAATGACATAACCTAAAACCACTTTCTTGGCATCCCACTTGACAAGGACAATCATTCCTCTGAAGAAATTTTCCTTGGAAAAATCCTAAAAACTGATCTTTTGGCCTTGGCACGATAGCCAGTTAAGCCCTCGTGCCAATGGGGAAAATCCACCATAAAGGGTGTGCTAACTGGTGCTCTGTCCCAGTGTATTGCTCGCGCCAAGCTTAATAAGGATTGTTTTTTAAAAATAAATGGCGGAAGTTTGATTTCAAAAAACTCCTGAACAAGTCTCTAAAATGAGTTGGGAGGTTTGGCTCTAGATCTCCATGTATGGGAGGTGGTTTTCTACCTATCATGGAAGCTTCCTTGAGGATAGGGCCAATCCCACAGTTGTAGGGATCCCAACTCCCCTTCCACCATCTATATAAGCTTGCCATTTTCCCTTTGTAAGCTAGTCTTAGTAGTCTTGATAGAACTAGGGAAGAGTTAAACTTGTAGCAAGGAGACTATCGCCAGACATCCTTTGAGAGCCAAGCCGAAGAGAGAGAGCTTTGTCCCATTCCTGATGAGCTTCATTGAGATGTACTCCGCTATCGACCTGCTGAAGGAAGTTCCAGCGTCAGAGCCTTGGGTTGTATCTTTCTTTGTTATTATTAATAATAAATGACTTTGGTTATGGTTTCATTCATGTGTCCTTTTTTTGATGCAATGAATTACATCCTCTCTGACTGATGTATGGTTACAAGATTTAGATTCTATGCTGTGTATCATTGTGTTTCTTCACATGTGTGTAGGTGTTCGAACATGTTAAGCAGAAGGATCGTGATCTGCCAAAGCGGAGGACAAGAAGCATCATCCTTTCTTCAACAACCATTGCGTAGGACCTGAGGTAGGCAACTTGTTATATTTTGTCATTTTTGTAACTAGAGACCTGCGTCACTGCATGTTTGGTTGTTGCTAGACCCGACCTGGGCTAGTAAGGATCGCCTCTATCCACAAAGGGGATTTACCTCTCCAAAAAGCTAGCGACTCCACTAGGGACGTTGGTTGGAGTTTTTCTTGTCTCTTTCGGTTGCTTTTGGCTTCTGTCTGCTTGATTTTCTCTTCTGGTTTGTCTCTTTCTGGTGTAGAACCTATGTTCAGCTCCCACCATACCTAATCTACTCTTTGCTTGCTCTTTTTCATTCCTGTCATTAGTAAACTTGATTGGCACACTTTTAAGCCTGACAGTCGTGCCAGCTGGCACTTGTTTCTAGTTAGGCGCCCGCACCAACCCTATTTTGGCGCTAGATGCAGCCAAACAGTCGCGCCATTCCTGTGTGGTGCTAGGGTTTTCTTGTTCTAAGTTCTTTGAGTCTAATTTTTGGTTTTTGGTGCATATTTTCCAACTGCCTGAGTGCTTTGAAGTTCTTGTTGACTGTCATTCACCCGTATCCTCTAGTTGTTTGCCCTATACCTTCAGTTTTACATTCTAGCCCTAGGGCATCTAGTTTCTATTGTGTGTTGAGTCTCCCATAGGAGTTTTTGGTTTTCGTTTGTTTATTCAACTTTGCTTTTCCTTCCTTTCATTCATGTGGTTGGTTTTTATTGTATCATTGTGTGATTTGAGTGATTTATCTTTTTCTCATTCAAGTTTTTCTTTTGTCTCATTTTGATCCTAGATCACAGGATTCGTGTGAGTTTTTGTCATGATTCCTCTTTTATTTGAAGGATTTCTCCATCAATTTGAGGTCTGATTGTGTGTTGAGTGAAATTTCTTGTTACCATTTCGTTATCATTTCTCAAATTTGTATCTTATTATTTTTCATTTCGTTTGGTGCATTTTTCTCTAAAACATTGAAAATACAAAAAAAAAAACAATTCTTTTTGTTTTTCGACTAGTTAGTGAAAATTGAAAACTTTTCTGCATTATTAGTGTTATATAGCTCTAAAGGAAAAGCTTTTATTTTCATTATCGTGCATTAGAGACACTAGTGGTTGTTTTGTGATCATTTTGTTATTGTTTGAAAAGCTCTCAACCTTCCCATAGTTAGCTATTCATCGAACAAAGTGATTCATAGTGGCATGTACTGTGCATTTAGAGGATTTTTGAGACATAACATTCACTAGGGCCTGAAATTGAAACATAATTGAAGATCAAATCTAAAATTTATTCAATTTACCTTAAGGCAGCATTGAAACATTAACGAAATATCTAGAGGTCTAGGATAGTGACGTGTTCTAGCGTCGTTAAACCTAATAGATGTCGTTTGCCTCTTAGCTTTAGACAGTGCTAGTACAGATTTGTGCTCCCCGTACTTTCGCGTATATAAAGGGAGACCCCACTAGGTTGCTATCCTTTATTCGTAGGAAGCCAAGTCTGCCGACTTATACCTGTGATACACCGGACAAAGCATTCGAGGAGATTTCCTGCATGTACGTCAAGTCCTTGGTTGATTTCTCTTTCATTTTTAAACCAAGGGGTATATTGCAGTTCACGGATATCTGGTACACCCTCTTGCATAGAGTTCCAGAGTAGTCATTTAGATATTTTCTGACTCGTTAAATTTGAAAGGATCATCAAGCGCTTATCCTTTCACGCTTGTTTCCAAATTGAAAGAGATAGAGTCACCTTTTACTCGTTTCTCGACTCTGAAAACATGAAACGGTAAAATTTTCAAGTTTAAATGTGGTAAATTAATCACCTACGATCACACACCCTTTTAGAGATTGTTTGTTGACCGTTTGATTGTTTGCCTTGGTTTTAGCCCGTATGCTTTTGTTTTGATCTCTTCCTCTTTTCATTACTGTCACAGTGACAGAACCCTCAGTTTCGTCTACTGGTAGTCCTTACACAGACGATTCGTCAAAGGTCTCTCAGTCCTTTGTTAAACCTCAGCAGCCTATTGTCTCTGAGTTTCTCGACAAGGGACTAGTTCTATCTGAGCTTCCCTTTGGAGGAATAGTTTAGTTAAATTAGCCCTTATCCAATGCTTGGTTTGGATTTGGAGTAGGGGAATATTTCCCTCCTCTTACATCGGGTTCACCTTTCTTTGCTACTGTTATATCTCCTAGTCCTTGTCGTCTTTTGGAAGATCTGGCGGCAGGGTCAGATATGGACTCACCCAGTCCTTCTCCTAATGAGGAAATTCCTACATCTAGTGAATATTACCAACTTTTTTGAGAAAAAAACCCCAAGTCTTCTGTCATGTCTTCACCTGGTCCTTCTCTTCCAGTAGGATATAGGTCCTTAAGTCATATAGTGGCCGCTATGGTTTCCATGGGAGTATCGACTCCATCCATGAGGCTCGTTTTTCCTTCGTTAGGGATGTTTCCATTGACACCTCTCACGTCATCCCCACAGGTCACATTAGTACCTGTTGGGCCTACCATCTGTATAGTTTCATCTACACCAGCTTTTACTACTCGGTCCATCAGGACCGCGTCGCTTCCTGAAGACGTCTACATCGCATGTGTGATTCCGGAGAATATCTCTCCTGAGGAGTATCGGTTGTCTTTATGGATGTCGAACTTCAAGGTTGGTTAGTCCTCCCAAGATCCCAACTGTCTTTACTTTTCCCATTATGGACCGGATGGTTCCCCTGTTTATGTTTTTCCATATCAATATGATGAGCAGGGAAACCCTCTACATTTTCCTGCTCCAGAGGCTTATCATTATATTCAAGGTTTTTTGTTTGCCCAAGCTGGGAAACCTTTTAACCCACAAGGACAAACCTTCTAGGGTCAACCTTTGGGCCAGCCTGGTAATCTATATGACCCGCAAGGACAACCCTTACAAGGCCAACCTTCGGGCCAGCATGGGTTGTTGTATGATCTACAAGGGCAATCCTACAACCCTCAAGGTCAACCTTTACAGCCTCATTCTGTGGTCCATCCACGGCAACCTCAAGGACCCACAGGCCAATCGGGGTATCAACCTAGACTGTTGTACGGTCCTAGCGGGCAAATCTACCCTTCCAAACCTATAGTGCAACCTCAGCAACCCCAGTTTCCCATCGGTCTGAATGTTGCATATCTGGGATCATCTTATGGTCCTACCACAGGTCAACCTGGTTATCAGGAACAACCTAGCCCCATTCCTCCATCAGGTCAACCAACTCATCTAGGCCAACCAGGTGTCCTTTATCAGCCAGGTCAACCTGTTCAACCAGGACAACTTGTTCACCCGGGTCAACCTGTTCAACCAGGGCAGCCCATTAAGACAGGTCAACCTATTCAACCAGGCCAACCTGCACATCTAGTCAACCCTGCTCAAAAACCCATTTATTCCATGACGTAGCAGAATCCACCTGTGCGCCTAACTCATCAGGCTCAGCAGGGCCCCACTTACCAATAGCCCGCTCGACCCCAAGGCGATTATTACCTTCAAGGTCAATCTCAATCAGCTTACAACCCACCCCAAGGTTCTAGTTATTACCTTCAACAACCAGGATATACCTATACTCAGCAGTAAAATCCATACACTGCTCAAACGGGGAATACATATAACCAGGGTCAGTACCCTGGTTATCAGCAGTCGTATCAACCCAATTATATGGATTATACCCCCTATGGTCAGAATCCTCCAAGATAGAACCAATGGGGGCAAATTTATGCTCAACCAGGGTGGAGTACAGGTACAGGTCCTTATCGAGGGCCTGGTATGCCTTTCAATCCTCAATTTCCTTTCCTTGCTACGTTGGAATTGCCGGATGTTTCTAAATTGACCAATGATCCGATTCTTCACAATCCTTATTAGCCTTCGGTTCCCACCAAGGTACCTGGTGACTATCCTAAATTTTAAGGTAAAGCTGGAGAGGACCCCCAAGTTCATGTCATGAACTACCATCTGTGGTTTTCTTCGAACTCTTGGGTGGATGATTCAATTCATCTGCGTCTTTTCCAGCGCACTCTTACTGGTGCTACTGCTAAGTGGTATATAGAATTACCCCGTGGTATATTTCAAGACTTCAATACGTTAGCTATGGATTTTCTGACACATTTCCAGTTACTGGTTCGTTACGAAGCTGGGACTCATATTTTGACTTCTTTCTAGTAGGACAAAGCCACCCACATATCTAATCATATTCATGAGTGGCGATGTCATCGTAGACTGATCAAGTTTGATATACCTGATCAGATTCTAACTCATTGGTTCACTATCTCCTTCGTGAACAAGATCGCTCAAGATATTGCTATGGGGGCATGTGTGACCGAAGAACAAGCCATCGCTCATGCCCAGTACCTTGATTTGGTGTACTCTCAGTCTAGCAAGCTATATGATATCTTGACTGATGCCCCTCGGCCAGGGACCTCTAAAGAATCACCTACCCCATCGGTGGACAGTGTTATTGGTTCCATTTCTCAGACTTCTTGAAAGTCCTCTAATGGAAAGCATAAGTCGAATTCTTCCAATAATTCTGCTCTTCTTTCCCCTCTAGATTTTGGTAAGACTGTGGAGGACAATGTTGTTCAGGCCAATCCTACAGAAAAGACCTCTAAAGGGAAGAAGAAGGGCAAAGGAAAATCCAAAATTGATGCCCCGAAACCAAAATCTTATAAACCTCATGCTGACGATGGTTCCTAATGCAAACCGAAGTACCCCTACCTTATTTGTGAAGGAGATCATTATACCAAAGATTATCCCCGATGATATAAACTTATTCAACTTCTAAAAGGCTCCAAAGGGACTCTGGAAGTTCTCAAAGAACCATTCCCATCTCAGCAGACCCAGATGGTTGAGCAACCTTCACCATCTGCACCATTTGGGTCCTAAGTGTTTATGATGAATGGTGTTGCACCTATTTCGATTGCTACGCACTTGAAGGATTATGCTAGATCATTCCAGGTAGCTGGGAAGGAAGTCATTGATGGCCCACCTCCCCCACCTGTCTCTTGTCCTTTAGAAATTGAGAAGCCCAGCGCTGAACCCGTTGTGAGGCCACCTTCTAAAGGTGTTCTATGCAAATATTTCTATAATCCAAACGCCCATGCTACTCAACACTACAACATTGTTGAGGATTTGGCATAGTTGCCTTCCATAATGTCTACATTGGAAGTGTGTTAAAGTTTCCCATCACAACAGAAAGCTCTGTTGTCCGCAATCGGTGGTATTGATCCCGTCGATTCTAGTCTTCTCACCTTCAACCTAGAAAATTTTGTCCCCCAACTTCCGCATCAAATTTCTCTCGTTATACAAGTCAGGATCAACGGCCTCAACATCCACAGAGCCATTGTGGATGAAGGTGCTTCCACCTGTGTTATGTCATCTGCCTCCTGGAAGGCCATTGGCTCTCTTGCTCTTACTTCATCTCCCAATGCCCTTGAGGCATTTGATGGCCGGGAATCAAAACCCCTGGGTGTTCTCGAGAGTTTACCGATCACGTTACAAGGTAAGATAGTCAACATAGAAGTAGAAGTGGTTGATGCCAAGCTCAACTACAATCTTCTTCTTGGTCACAGTTGGACTCATGCCATGCTATGTGTTCCGTCCACCCTCTTCTGGCTTCTGAAGTTTCCTCATGAGGGAAAAATTATCACTGTCAATCAGTTGTCTTTCTTCACCTCATCCTCCGAGAACAATGTACCTACATGGATCAGATCCCCAATCCCGCCAAAAGTGTAGGACCTGGTCTTTTCAAGGACCCTATCCTCATGGGTATTTTTCCTGCCCCACCACTGTACACCATTCAAGTTAACATGATCTCTAGGTTAGATGACCCTTGGATTATCCCTTCGCCTGAACAGGTGACCTCTTTTGGAGAATCAATGCCTTTAACTCCAGTTGAGATCAATTATTGCGAGATCTTTGCTGCATCAGATCCTCCTCCTCCTAAACGTGCTCCTTCAAGCATGGCTCTAGATATATATTCTCAATCCCCTTGGCTCGGTGATGCAGATTTGCCCGATCCTTTAAGAGAATTTTTCCCCTCTGATGAAGCTATCATTGAAATGATGTCTCTTGAATATCTACCAGGGAGAGATGGCCATCATCGTTCCTCATTCATTCCCTCCTTGGGGGCAATTTCTAATTGTCTCGAGTGCAATGTATCTGGATATCCCCCTCCTGAGCCTCCTCCTTTGAGCTCATCAGAGCAGAGTTCATTTTCTTGTGTCAAGCTCCTTAAAAAATGAAACAAGGTGTTCCGAGGATAGTTTGTCTTCTGTATCAAACTCATTAAAACAATGAAACACATTACTGTTCAATCCAAGTCTTTGATAAGATCTCGTAAAATCCCAGTCGAGTATTTTTCTTGATCTTATAACTTGAACCTTCACTCCATCTGCCTTTCATATGGATTGAAGCTTGGGGGGCATGTAACTCAAATTGAGTCACCATGTTGGGGGCATGCTTAAATTTTTCAAGCATACTTTGTTTCCATTTCAAACTTTTGTAAAAATGAAACCGGTTTCAAGCATAGTTTATCTTTCTTTCAATCTTTTGTAAAAATGAAACCAACTTCAAGCAGAGTTTTCTGATTTCAAGCTTGTGTAAAAATGAAACCTTTCCCATTTTACCTCTTGTGATTGCCATTTTATCAACCTATTTTTTCCATATGAGCCTTGGTTTTCTCACTCCATCGTCACTATCTGCTTGGATGATCATATGCCTTCACTTGGTTGTTTTACACGTTCCTAAGGAACAGCTGTGATGAGTGGTCTTGTTAGCCAACCTCTTGACCTTTACTTATTCTGAGCAGTTCCACCATCACCGGAACCAATTGCTACCCTTTATACCACTCGTTCCTCAAGGAAGAGTCATCTTTTAGATCTTTTTTTACTCTTAAAAAATTGAAAAGATCGTCGAGTCGTTTGTCATTTTGAGCTCGTTAAATTAGTTGTGAAGCGATATCTACCTAGTATAAGTTTACCCCTTTTTCGGGCTCAGATATATTATAAACGAGAAAGGAATACCCTAGCCTATCGCGACTAGGAGGTTTTCTCAAACACAGTTTTCTACCTTTTTGGATCTAAGGAACTATCTATGAAAAGGGACTGTCGGAATTTGCTTTTTTGTTGTCTTTTCAAACTCTCTAAACATGAAAAGATGCCGAGTTCTTCCTTTGTTAGACTCGTTAAAACCTGATGAAATCGGACTCCGTCGTAATGACGCTACTCGAGTTCCTCCTTCCTAGGGATCGTTAAATGTACTAGGTTGGATTTGTCCAAATGACAAACTTATATGACAAGCATATGGTATCCTCTTCAAGCTTGTATAAAAATAAAGAGGTACTCGCCAGAAATGGTGGGGAAAATGAAACTAGTATCATCATCTTGTCAGCAGTATGTCGCTCTTGAGCATGGCACTTGTCTGCATTCGTGTTGGGTTGGGGATATCTCATCTCCTTTTCTACTTGCATCCATGGGTTTGGGTTATCCTTTTTGACCTCTCATCTACTCTTTGCCTCGTCATCATGACCTCAGATCTGTTGATGTCAAATACTGCCAAATCCAGTGTCATACTGTCGATATGTTCAAGAGAAGTTGACCTCTGTAGTTTTCAACCCTCCTCTGATTCTCATCTGATCCTGATTCACAAAATTATGTTCCTCCATCTCGTGTCGATGATGTGGGAAACACTATGGCCCACCTTTGATCAAGGTCACTTCCTGTCAACTTCAGCTCATTATCCAGGAAGCTGATCTAGAGACTCCTTTCTGGTACCTTGGAGCTTGCATACCTCAATGGAAGTTTCTTCACATTCGACGCAAGGTTTTCATCATTGGCCTTCAATCGAATGATTCTGTGGATGTTCGATGCTAGCTCACTATTCACATTCCATGGATTGTACCTATAGTACCTTGAGGGCCATTTTCATTATTGGTGGTTCCTCTCACATCTGTTAATGACTTTCATCATTGGCTGGTAATCAGACGATGTTCTTGCATGTTCGAATTCAGCTCACATATTCACATACTAGGACTTGTACTCTGTATGGGTCGAGATGGAGCACAAGACCCTGGGTTTTGTCTGATGGAATCCAGGCTACGGATTTTGTGGATTATCACGATTGGTTACGTGACTCATTGATTGGATGGTTGCGACCATACCTAAGTTTGCTTATTGATCCTTTCTAGATGGTTGCGTCCATACCTTGGATCTTGATTATTGTATACTCTATTATGGATGGCTATGCCCATACCACACATCATGTATTTGAGATATCAGTTGTATTTGGCTACGCAGGTTTTTCAACAGTAGTGTTTTCAGTTGGGCATGTTCTCATAAAGCATTTCACCCTTCTCTCTCTCTCTGGCCTCATGCTTTAGGGGGCATCTGTTACACAGTAATTTTTCACCGTCCCTGAAATCCCCCGTCTCACACATTGGAGGGCCTTTTCCATGACCTGTGAGCACTAACATAACCTGAAACCACTTTCATGGCATCCCCCTTGACAAGGAAAATCATTCCTCTAAAGAAAGTTTCCTTTGAAAAACCCTAAAAACTGATCTTTTGGCCTTGGCGCGACTAGCTAGTTTAGCCCTCGCGCCAATGGGAAAAGTCTACCATAAAGGGCGCACCAACTGGTGCTCTGTCCTAGTGTATTTCTCATGCCAAGCTTAATAAGGATTGTTTTTTAAAAATAAATGGCAGAATTTTGATTTCAACAAACTCCCGAACGAGTCTCTAAAATGAGTTGGGAGGTTTGGCTCTGGATCTCCATGTATGGGAGGTGGTTTTCCACCTATCATGGAAGCTTCCTTGAGGATAGGTCCAATCTCACAATTGTAGGGATCCCAACTCCCCTTCCACTATCTATATAAGCTTGCCATTTTCCCTTTTGTAAGCCAGTCTTAGTAGTCTTGATAGCACTAGAGAAGAGCTGAAATTGTCGCAAGGAGACTATCGCCAGACAACCTTTGAGAGCCAAGCCGAAGAGAGAGAGAGATTTTTCCCATTCCCGACCAGCTTCATTGAGATGTGCTCCGCTGTCGACTGGCCAAAGGAAGATCCAACGTCAGAGCCTTGGGTTGTATCTTTCTTTGTTATTATTAATGATAAATGACTTTGGTTATGGTTTTATTCACGTGTCTTTGTTTTTGATGTAATGAATTACATCCTCTCTGACTGATGTATGGTTACAAGATTTAGATTCTATGTTGTGTATCATTGTGTTTCTTCACATGTGTACCAGTGTTCAGACGTGTTAAGCGGAAGGATCATGATCTGCCAAAGCAGAGGATGGGAAGCGTCGTCCTTTCTTCAATGACCGTTAGGTAGGACCTGAGGTAGGAAACTTGTTATATTTTGTCATTTTTGTAACTAGAGACCTGCGTCACTATGTTTCTAGTTGTTGCTAGACCCGATCTGGGCTAGTAGGGATCGCCTTTGTCCGCAAAGGGGATTTGCCTCTCCAACAGTCATTCAGCGGTTCCTCCATTACATCCTATTGCATACGGTAATCATGATTTCTGACTGCAACCCCATGACATATATCTTGTCTCGACAATTGCTGGGGGGCAAGTACTCCAAATGGATTGTCATCCTTCAGGAGTTCGATTTGGATTTCACCATTTCCAAATCGACGAAATCATTGGTTTTTGTTGATCTTATCTGCTCTCTCCCAATAGACTTCGTTCCATCCTAATCCGAGGATCATATCCTAGATGAAACACTATTTCTTATCAGCACTCATGATCCATGGTATGGTGATATCATCGTGTACCTTCATACATCCACTTTCCGGTTCGAGTTGACAAAGGATTCTAGACGTTGCGTTCGGCATCAATCTCAACCATATTGCATTGTCGCAGCTACCTTGTATCATGTCAGAGTTGATTATGTGCTCTACCGATGCTTGACCCTGGAAGAGGCTGAGAAAGTCCTGAATGACTGCTACAGTGGCACCTGTGGAAGTCAAATGTCTGGATACGCCCAAAAGATTCTGTGTGCAGGTTACTTTTGGCCATCTATATTCAAAGATTGTATTGTTGCAGTTCGAAAATGTCATGCGTGCCAGGTCTTTCAGCACAGGATGCATGCGCCACCCTTACCATTGCATCTTTTCATTACCATAGGCCCTTTTGCAAAATGGGGCATAGATTTTATGACATGTAACCCTCACTCGGCCAGGGGGCATGCTTATATAATCGTTTTCGTGGACTACTTTACCAAGTGGGACGAGGCGATGCCTACATTAGCTTCCGATGGTAAGACAGCTACTCAATTCATTTTAAACCATGTAATTACATGTTTCGAAGTTCCTCAGGCCCTTTTCACCAATCATGGCACTCATTTTTGGGAATACATGATGGCAGAGCTGATATCAAAGTTGGGATTGCGTCATGACAGCTTAACGCCATACTACCCTCAGGCGAATGGCTAGGTTGAGGCTGTGAACAAAGTACTGGTCATGATGCTTCAACGAATGATTGGTATTCACAAATCCAATTGGCATCTCCAATTGTTCTCAGCTCTCTGGGCCTATCAAACGTGTGTAAAGAGCACAACCAGATTCATGCCTTTTCAGTTGGTGTATGGTCTGGAAGCGACTCTTTCGGTTGAATGTGAAATTTCTTCGGTGAAGTTGGCTGTGGAATTACTGCCCGACACTTCCCAAGAGGAAGAACGTCTCCTGTATTTGGAACGACTAGATGAAACCCGCTGCTTGGCTACTTTGGTCATCGAAGCACAGAAAAAGAAGGTTAAAGCCCATTTTGATTCAACGGTTTCTCCACGTTCTTTCATCGAAGGGAACCTCGTCCTCTTATACGGCCAAGCACATGATAAACTTCGAGTGGGAAAATTCTAACCCATGTGGCATGGGCCTTATATCATCAAACAAGTATTAAAAAATGGGGCCTATGAGCTGATAGACTATGAAGGTATTCCTCTGGCGCAGCCTAGGAATGGGTTGTACCTGAAGAAGTACTACGCTTGAATTATTCTTGTGTGGTGTGTGTACATAAGTGAGTGATTTCATTTTTGTGCATGTGTGGTGTGGTGTGCTTTGTAAGTGTCTTTCTGCTGATTGGGTCTTCCTGATTGTACAGATGTCTATTATTCCTTTTGTCAGTTTTGCAGATGGTGCCTCTCGGAGTACCAAGAATCTGTCCTCAGCAGCTTGGGTAATCTACAATCTTGCTGGTGAGTTATTCAATTTGCAAGGTGTTTGTCTAGGGCCTACCACAAATAATGTCACAGAATATAGTGTCATTTTGGAATTATTAAACAAGGTTGTTAACCTCGGTATTCGTGCATTACTTGTATATCTAGACTCACAGCTTGTAGTGTTACAACTCAATAGTCATTATTCAGTTAGGAACCCATCCATTTTATGAATGTATCTACGTATTCGTTTACTGGAAATAAATTTTGATTACATTACATATCAACATATACCCAGACACATGAATGGGTTAATAGATGCAATAGCTAACATGGTTTTATATAGAAATTTACGCAACTTGTAAAAAACATCATCTTATGTGAAAAAGATCCATCCAGAAATAGATATATATATATATTTCGAAATTTTTGCATTTTGTGTACATCACATAAAATCCAAAAAATATACATGTCTATTTTAATAATATTTGGAGACAACATGTCTATCAAAAATGTGCAAATGAAAATCCTAGATGACTAATCAGCATGGTGCTCATGGTAGCATGTCAATGCCTGCACCAATCACCTCAGTAAATGATGAAGGTGACTAGGCACCTCCATAGTGTGCCTCTGATAAGCCAATGGGATGTCTGCTAGGCGAGCATAATTAGGGATCCCACGGGTGATTCCCTCCAAGTTCTGGACTAGCTCACTCCCCTCGCCACCCTCGCCTTGAGGGTCATAAGCGAGAGGGGTCCTCCGTGCGATTGGCAACACCCCAGTGGACCTCTCTAGGCCAACATCTGCATACATGTAGAATTATTTGTTAAGACATGCATGTATACCAAAAAAAAATCATAAAGTACATAAAAACAAAAACAGTCTTACCCATCTCCTCATCCCAGTCTTCTCCCTCCGGGAGTGGAAGATCTGGGTCTCCCATGAGGTCAGTACCGACATAGGGCCAATCCTCTACAATGATCAGCTGTTGCCAAATCCATACAAAGAAATCATGCCTCTATGACATTTGTTTGCCCCCTCCTGCTCTTGGCATCAGTGCTGCCCATCGAGCCATCCTTGGCTCCCTCAACGGTGGCTCATAAACTATCACCCCTGGCCCTAAAATATTGGTATCCGTTCGAGGATGAACGATGCCAAGATAGATCCATACCCAAACTGCTTCATTTTGGTATTTTTACACTTCGTAAACTACCGTTTGATATTCATTGTCACGGCAGTGGCCCAATCGAATAGTGTCGGGTCCATGCATTCTGATGCTAAGAGGAGCTGTGTTTTAGTAGCCTCATGCGGCATATGCGACCTCCCAACCCACGTAATGGTATGGAGCACCACCCTGAGTGCTTGATCGGGAATTGTATGGATGTCAACCTTCCCGCTACCTGATCCAATTCGTGCCCCTGGGCACACTCTTTCCATTACCATTGACATTTTTTCACCAGATGGCCTAGTACCTGTCAAAATTGGGACTGGACCTCTGCAAGACAATCTAGATATGAAGTAAACATTGGATACTTCGAGCTCCAACACTTGGTCTCGAAGCCTAAACTTCTCTTCGTCCTCGTCCCAGATACTGATTAAGTACTGCAGTAATTCAGGTTGTGCCCTGAGACATGGTGTTAAGAAGAAATTTTTTAAGCCACAATTCTGGAGAGTGTTCATGCATTGTTCATTCCCTATGGCCATTTCATCTTCTTCGCTATGCTCCCTTTCTTTCCATTCGATCACCATTGTGGCTGTGTACCTAAACGAAAGTGGTCACAAACACTTCATTAGATCCCTTGAACACTCAAAAATCCATTTGGTTGGTTCATTTTTTGTAAAAATTGAGCGGAAATCTAGGTTGCACCATTGGCATGACTGTTTTGCTGACAGTCATGCCAACTGGCATTACCCCTTTGCAAAAAGAACCCAATTGGCGTGGGTCCGTGCCCGATACCCGCGCCAATTGGGCGAGCCCTAAATTTGCAAATATCCCCTCAGGGATCCAAAATCACAGCGGAATTATATAAAAAATGGATTGAAACATGGCTAAGGGAATCACCTCTTACCTAGAAAAACAAGAACTGAAATGATGTATTGGATCATCCATAATCATCGCAGGTCCGTGCCCGATACCTGCGCCAATTGGGCGAGCCCTAAATTTGCAAATATTCCCTCAGGGATCTAAAATCACAGCGGAATTATATAAAAAATGGATTGAAACATGGCTAAGGGAATCACCTCTTACCTAGAAAAACAAGAACTGAAATGATGTATTGGATCATCCACAATCGTTGCCACAAGTTCGCACAGGAAAAACTCACTGTTGCTCTCCACAAGAGGTAAAAAGTAAAAGTAAATATGTTTTCACTATTTTTGTCATATTTATAACTTTTCAAGATCAAATTAGGTATTGAAGCTTATTTTTCCAATATTTTATTATATTTTTTCGAAAAATGGGTTTTATGCTTGCTTTCTTGTGCAACAACAGGTTTTCACATGACTACGACGATGATACGAGTTGTATTTTATACTTTTTCGGACTCAGTAAAAACACGAAAAAGTCACTACTAGAGTCATATTTTAGCTCTTTTATGACTCTCTAAACATGAAATATTTCCGAGTCGCTTGTACTTTTGATCTCATTAAATTGGCTGTGAAACGACATCTACCTAGTATACGTTTACCCCTTTTTCGAGCTGGGATAGATTATTTACGAAAAAGGAATACCCTAGCCTATCGCGACTAGGAGGTTTTCTCAGACACAATTTTCTACCTTTTCGGATCTGAGTAACTATATATGAAAAGGGACTGTTGGAGTTTACTTTTCCGCTGTCTTTTCAAACTCTCTAAACATGAAAAGACGTTGATTTCTTCCTTTGTCAGACTCGTTAAAACTTGATGACATCAAATTCCGTCGTAATGACGATACTTGAGTTCCTCCTTCCTAGGGCTGGTTATATGTACTAGGTTGGATTTGTCTGAAGGACAAACTTATATCACAAGCATATGCTAACCCCTTCAAGCTTGTTTTCAAAAATAATTTGGGTACTCGCCAGAAATGGTGGGGGAAAAATGAAACCAGTATCATCGTCATGTCGGCAGTATGTCGCTTTTGAACATGGAACTTGTCTGCATTTGTATCGGGTTGGGGACATCTCATCTTCTTTTCTACTTGCCTCCATGGGTTTGGATTATCCTTTTTGACCTCTCATATGTTCTTTGCCTCGTCATCATGAACTAAGATCTTTTGATGTCAAATACTTCCAAATCCAGTGTCGTGCCGCCGATATGTTCAAGAGAATTTGACCTCTACAGTTCTCAACCCTCCTCTGATTCTCTACTGATCCTGATTCACAAACATTATGTTCCGTTGTCTCATATCGATGATGTGGGAAACATTATGGCCCACCTTCGATCAAGGTCACTTCCTGTTGACTTCAGCTCATTACCGAGGAAGCTGATCTAGAGACTCCCTTTCGGTACCTTGGAGCTTGCATGCCTTAATGGCAGGTTCTTCGCATTCGACGCAAGTTTTTCATCATTGGCCTTCGATCAAATGATTTTGTGGGTGTTTGATGCTAGCTCACTGTTCAAATTCCATGGATTGTACCTATAGTACCTTGAGGGCCATCCTCATTATTGGTGGTTCCTCTCGCATCTGTTAATGGCTTTCATCATTGGCTGGTTATCAGATGATGTTCTTGCATGTTCAAATTCAACCCACTTATTCACATGCTAGGAATTTTACTATGTTCAAGTCAAGATGGAGCGCAAGACCCTGATTTTTGTCTGATGGAATCCAGGCTGCAGATTTTGTGGATTATCATGATTAGTTACATGACTCATTGATTGGATGGCTACGACCATACCTGAGTCTATTTACTGATCCTATATGGATGGCTGTGTCCATACCTTGGATCCTGATTATTGTATGCTCTATTATGGATGGCTACGCCCATACCACATACCATGTATTTGAGATATTAGTTTTACTTGTCTATGTAGGTTTTTTGACGGTACTGTTTTCAGTTGGGCACGTTCTCATAAAGCATTTCATCCGTCTCTCTCTCTCGAGCCTCATGCTTTAGGGGTCATCTGTTACATAGTAATTTGTCAACGTCCCTGCAATCCCCCATCCTGCACATTGGAGGGCATTTTTCGTGACCTGTGAGTAGTGACATAACCTGAAACCACTTTCATGGCATCTCCCTTGACAAGGACAATTATTCCTCTGAAGAAAGTTTCCTTTGAAAAACCCTAAAAACTGATCTTTTGGCCTTGGCACGACTAGCCAGTTTGGCCCTCGTGCCAATGAGGAAAATCCACTAAAGAGGGCATGCCAACTAGGGCTCTATCCCAGTGTCTCACTCATGCCAAGCTTAATAAGGATTGTTTTTTAAAAATAAATGGCAAAAGTTTGATTCCCAAAAACTCTTGAATGAGTCTCTAAAATGAGTTGGGAGGTTTGGCTCCAGATCTCCCTATATAGGAGGTGGTTTTCCACCTATCATGGAAGCTTCCTTGAGGATAGGGCCAATCCCACAATTGTAGGGATCCCAAACTCCCCTTCCACCATCTATATAAGCTTGTTATTTTCCCTTAGCAAGCTAGAAGCAAGAGTTGAATCTGTAGCAAGGAGACTATCGCCAGATAGCCTTTTAGAGCCAAGCCAAAGAGAGAGAGCTTTTCCCCATTTCCGACGAGCTTCATTGAGACGTGCTCTGCTGTCAGCCCGACCGAAGGAAGATCCAATGTCAGAGCTTTGGGTTGTTACTATTAATGATAAGTGACTTTGATTATAGTTTCATTCATGTGTCTTTTCTTTGATGTAATGAATTACATCCTCTCGGACTGATGTATGGTTACAAGATTTAGATTCTATGCTGTGTATCATTGTGTTTCTTCGCATGTGTGCAGGTGTTCATATGTGTTAAGCGGAAGGATCGTGATCTGCCAAAGCAGAGGACGAGAAGCATCATCCTTTCTTCAATGACCATTGCGTAGGCCCTGAGGTAGGCAACTCGTTGTGTTTTGTCATTTTTTTAACTAGAGACCTGCGTCACTGCGTGACTGATTGTTGCTAGACTGTTAGCCCCCCATAAATTTTTTGACAAGAAAATGGGGGGCTAAAATGTTTTTGAGCCTTCAAGGAATGCATTTCCCGTGAAAACACATCATCCTTGAAGCCTCTTTATGCTTTTATCCTTTGATTGAATCCACTCTGCTGATTTCCATTATAAAGCCTCTCTGCTGGTGAAGAAAGGCCCAAAGGCCTCCTTTTCCCCCCTATTTCCCCCTCACTTAGCCTCTTTTTTATTCCCCCTTGTCTCCTGTTCTATTTCCCTTTTTACCCTCTTATTCCCCCCCAAATCCCCCTTTAAATTCTTCCCCTACCATTTGTTGGCCATTTTCACCCCTTATTCCTCTATCGTTCCACTTCCTAACCTTTAAATCACATTTAAATGGGCTAAAACCCACTTTTAAACATTGTAATAGGGCTTAGCCCCTTTTCCGCCAGCCCCTTCAACCACTTCCCCACGTAACCATTGCCAAAGACCAAGCACTTAGGCCTTGGGAGCCAATCGCAATCGGAGTATCAAGCGGGTGCATTTCCTTTGCTACAGCCGAAAAACCTCGACGCGATTGTATTTTGTTCAGAAGTCCCGCGACGCATTTTAGACTGTTGATTTGTCATGAAGATCCGATGCCGGAGCACTAATCGCACTCACCGCCCAATCACAATCGAAAGTTTTAATATGTGTCATGCCTTGTTTCCTCCGATCACAATTGCTCTAAACAGATCTTAGCCGTCCATCTCTCCGTTGATCTAACGACTATCGCTTGTCCTTCCCAATCGCAATCGGAAGTTCTCTTGCATGTCACCCCTAGCCCCCTCCGATTGCGATTGCCTTCCGCTCCAAATTTTTGATTGCGATTAGACCCTGGGCCCACCGTACTACCCTTCCGCCCCTCATATATTATAAGGCCTTTCCCTTTGTTAATTGAAAATTCGTATTATTTCGATTTTACAAAGGTTTTATACCCATCGCATCGAAAAATTTGTGATTGTCACCCCGCCACTGTCCCTCCAGGCCTCCAAATATTTTCCTCCGCCTCCGCTGCCCAGTTTATAACAGGTGTATTATATTGTGCAGATAGCACAGAAAGGCCATTCAGCGGCTAAACGAGATAACAGAGACGTATTTAAGGGAATTGAGCCTGTAATTGGAGATTTAAAGTGCTAATCTCGTGTTCAAAGGATTAAGGTTCAGCTTGAAGACTAATGAGCGCACCAGCAAGTCATAACTGCGCTACCTAACAATAGAACGTATCTTCTCCAGAGGTACACCTTCTCACAGCAATTTCCATGCCGCCTCGAGCCCATAAGCAGTTAATTTCACTGACAGAGCTTCATTAAAGACTGTCTAGTTAGCAGTTATGGAGGCATGGAGAGGCCCACAGAATTTAAACCAGTTAACCAGATCCAGAAGGCAGCGCAGAGCTCTAGACAGCCGAGAGGATTACAAGGAACATATCAGAGGTCAATCTCGACCTGACAGACGCTTCCAAGTAGATTACAGAGTAAATACAACAAAGCAGATTGCCATTAAGCAGAATGGGCTCAGAATCTTCCATCACTCTGTCTTAAATGGACACATTTAATTTTTATCTACCCCTATTATTCCGATTCTCCTATAAGAAATCCCCGAGAACATATTGTAAACGTTGTTTTTGGTCCGTTGTTGTTCGGCTGCTGTTGTTGCTGTTAGAGGGATTCATTCTGACTGTTAGAACAGTCTTGGGAGGGAGTAGCAGAGTAGTCGTATGTAATAGGCTGGGAGGAGAGGTTTGGACTGTGTTAGCCATTGAGCTCAGTGTACATGACTAGTTTTGCATCATTAATCAAGCACATTTCACAGGATCCTGGTCTATTACTATTGGTGATGTTTTTCTTACTCTGTTTGTTACATTTCCATATTGTTTCGTTTTCTTCTGGGCTTGCATCAGAAAACTGGCATAGGATTTACCCTTGATAGGTGCCCTATGCTTCTTCTCTCCTTGCCTTCAATGTTTTTTGCTTAATATGTTATCTGAGGATTGGTTTCAGTTAATTTAACCAGCATAGTGGATGTTATTGCCTACTAGTTGATGTATGAATTAAATGAATCAGTTCTTAGATGTTCTTGTTGGGTTTATGCTGGAAGATTTGGGAACACTGGGGATTAGTGTTGGCCCTGTCCACTAGGATCCTTGTGCAACCAGCTGACCTTTCTAAGATATCTTTGTTAAGATTGTCTCTGTTCTTCCCTTGGAGCATGCTAAAGCTGACCTGGAGTTAAATGACCTCTGGTCCGATCTATAAGATGCCCCTTTGTCCCTCCTTGAAAGCTGCCTTTGAGTATGTCCAAGCAAGTCTGGAGTTAAATGACCTCTGATCTGATCTATAGACAGAAAATTGGTTGTCTTTCCTTCTTCCACCTTCCTTCCTTAATGTTCCATCCCACCATCTAATCTAAAAGATCCTTTAGTATTAGATGACTTGCCCTTTGGAAGCCTTGGCTATTGGTTGTATGTAATTACCTCTCATGAATCCATAGCCCAATGGATGGAACTCTCTTAACTCATCCTCTTAGCCGAAACATCCTGCTGCTTTGATCCTTTTCTCCCATTACTTTCCCAGTCCATGATCTCCTGACCAACCCAGTAACCAACCAACCAAATTATTTTAAAACACCCCTTTGTGCTTCATACCTAGCCTAATATCTCAATCCGAGCTTCAAAGATATATTATTCTTTGTGTTATTGGAGAGATCCCTCTCCGGGTCCAGGAGGGCTAGATCCTAGGGCCCCAAAGTGGTTTGATGTTGTCTTATCTTTTTGTATTTCCAAATCTGCCAAAACATAGGAACCCCAATAGGTTACAAGATTTAGATTCTATGCTGTGTATCATTGTGTTTCTTCGCATGTGTACAGGTGTTCGGATGTGTTAAGTGGAAGGATCGTGATCTGCCAAAGCAAAGGACGAGAAGCGTCATCCTTTCTTCAATGACCATTGTGTAGGACCTAAGGTAGGCAACTCGTTGTGTTTTGTCATTTTTTTAACTAGAGACCTGCGTCACTGCGTGACTGATTGTTGCTAGACCCGATCTGGGCTAGTAGGGATCGCCTCTGTTTGCAGAGGGGATTTACCTCTCCAACAATTGGCGTTGGAAATTTGTGAATTTTATGATCAAATATCTGGTATGCATGAAAAATTCTGACCGTGAGGATTTAGTCACGTAATATGGTAGCCCAAACGTAATCGGTATGGAGTATCTTCTACGCAGTAGCGTATCTAGACAAATTTCCACCACAAGCCCCATCATGAAAATCATTTAAACCTTTTTGGCCTCCTCATGAGTGAGTCACCTTCTTAAAATTGTATTTACAGCATGATGACAAAGTGTATCACTGAAAATAAAATAATCTTTGGCTTGGTATCGAATACGTCACTGTTCAGAGCGAGAGGTATCAGGCCGAAAATTCTGGGTATGGAGATAAATGATAAAATCCCCATACCAAGGATCATATGATCCAATCAGAAACAGAGACTCGTCAGGAATATATGGTTCTGATGTAGTAGTAGTACTATCAAAGGGAAGGTCACAGAGAAGCTCAGCCAAAACTAAAGACTTCTTTGACTTGGATTTGATGAATTCCAAATAAAATTCCTACAAAATGACAATCCATTTTAAATATTTCCCCCCCAACAATTTACGTGATAATATGGAAGTCATAGGGTTGCAATATGAAATGAAAATGGTCTTCCGAAACAGGATATAGTGGCAAAATCTTTGGACAACTTGAACAGCTACCAAGGCAAGTTTTTTTATGTACGAATACTTTACTTCTGTATCATTGAGATTACGACTCAAATAATAGATGAGATGTTCTATCCCATTTTCTACTTGGACCAATACCATAGTAATGGTCATATTAGCCGCAATGATATATAAGAAATAATCACTCTAATAGTTTGGGGGATACATTAATGACTCCCAAAAAAGTGTATCCTTGACAACATCAAAAGAAGCTTACGCAACTTGGTACCAATGTAAGGGAATCTCCTTTTTCAAGAGCCGAGTAAATCCTTTAGCCATTTCGGCATAGCTGGGTATGAACCTCCTTAGGAAGTTAGCCTTTCCATGAATTTTTTGTAACTGAAGTAAATTTGATCGCACGAGAAAATCAAGAATGGCCTAGACCTTCAATGGGTCTATTCGAATTCCTTATTTTGAGATGACGAATCCAAGAAAATGACCAGAACCAACACAACACACACATTTATGTGGATTGAGGTGTATTTTTTAGTGACGAAAACGTAAAAATATAGCTCTCAAATGCATCGAGTGATCAGTCTGATTTCATGAATGTGTGGGTAAATCATCTAGATAAGGTTGAAAAATGTGCTTGATGTCATTGAAAGAATAATCCATTGCTCTCTGAAAAGTTGTCCCAACATTCTTTAAACCAAAGGGGAATTTACTATAAGCAAATGTGCCCCAGGGACAGATGAATGTTATCTTATATTCATCCTCTGGGTGAATATTGATTTGATTGTAGTCGGAAGATCCATCAATGAATGAAAAATTTTCAGATCTAGCACAATTGCCAATAATCTAGTCGATAAAGGGAGTTGAATAGTTGTCTTTTGGACAAGCAATATTGACATCCCTATAATCGACACAAACTTGGATGGTTCCTTTCTTTTTCATAACAGGAACAATGTTGGAAACCCACTCAGTGAGCAGAACAAGGTAAATGAATCTAGCACGCAAAAGTTTTTCAACTTCTTCTTTAATGGCAGAGACCTTCTTCAAGTGAACAAGACGAAGGCGTTGACGTACCGACTTGACATTAGGGTATATATTGATAGTGTGTTCAATGATACTCGTGTCAATACCCAGTATTTCCTTGTAAGACCAGGCAAAGATATCTCAGAATTCACGAAAGAGATAGTGATATGTTTCGAGTTCTGATGGAGAACAAGATACGCCGACATGAATATTTTCTACCACACTAGGTTTAGTCGAAATATCGATAGAAATCATTTCTTCAATATTTGAAAAATTTTACTCATAATTGATGGCATTAATAGGAAAAAATTCGAAAAGAAATTTTTGATCGATGGGTAATATAGTTCACTAATATTATCTTCTTCATAATCTAGAAAATCGAAATGATGATGATAATCTTCCCATGGTTCTTCTTCTGACATCATGGTTTCCATAATATTCTCATCTATCAAGAAAATTGAGGAAAAAGGATCGGATGGAGTACCATAATCTAATGAACAATCTACCCAAACAACCGACGACAATGATCTCGGATTCACTGCCCAAGCCAGATAGATTTTTTTATGACCAAAATCATACCTGATTGGCAGCTAATTAGACAACTTCAGTGTAACTATTTCAAACCAATCTTGTGACTGAGGCTTATCCTCCTCAAGCTAAGAGGGCTCTCTCAAGGGTTAATGATATGGAATAAAGATATAGATGGCTAACTCTATTCAGGAAATAAACTGGTTATGAAGAATGTAGGTTGAAAATATCAGAGCTTAATACCATGGGGTTATGGATTCAATGAAAGGGATCTCAATAACAAGGCTTTCCTTGTGGAAGCTGAGGCTTGTAAATATTTCAATGAAAGAGTAATACATGCAGGAGGTTTTCAATAGCTTGAGGTTGAAAGGAATTTAGAGTGTATGATACACAAATTATGGGTAATGAGACATCAAGACATTGAAGAAAAAATTTTAAAATATAGGACAAAAACTCATTGAAATATAATAATAATCTCAGGTGAATAAAAGTTGTGTTGTTACTATATATATCAAAAACTCCAATAGCTTTACAATCAAATAGTCTTCTGAGATAACATCTACAACCTGATGAGTGTAGATTGAAAATAATATCAGTATGTAGGCATTGGGCTTATAGATTCAAAACTTTTAGTGATTCAATGAGTTACTTGACATGGAAGTTGAGGCTGTTCAAAGTTTCTAGAAGTAGGACACACACAAATAAAACATGAGTATACACAGTCAATTCACATATAAAAGAATTCAGAGCATCTCATAGATGAATTATGAGTAATATAAGTGAAAACCACTGCAAGTGAGATACATAATAAGTACAAATAGAATATGAAAGCACTAAAAAGTCTTTCAGAATCTCAAGTTGTTCAAGTAATAGATCTCTGTATTAGCTGAAATAGTCCATTGCAATAAGCTGCTATTTTGCCAAAAATCTTCCAACCCTTGATAAATTTGACATCATGGCCTTTAATAGACATGTTACCTCCTCATATGATCTGCCTCTAGGCTATATGCATCAATTTTTTTCCTAATGACACCTTGCATAACCATAAAACATCAAATTTAATGATAAACAGACACCTATCCTACTTGATAGACCTATTTCAAATAGGACTAAAACTGATCATTATTATCATTAAAAACCTTATCTACTAAAATAAATCACATCTTTGACAATTATACATTCACATGGTCTAATTTAGATGATGAGATTCATCACTTTATGATCACTAAACTGACCTCCTTAAAACTAGGAAACAATACCGTGTTTTTTAGGCAAATGGTGTTCTTCTTCTTCAAACACTTAGGCTGTCCTTTAATCTTCAATTCATGGTACTTGAATGTTAAATAATTTCTTGACATTATCTTTAAGTCTCCCATAACCTCCATATGTCCAAAAACTGCTCCAAATCTGCGAAAAAGGATGAAATATAGTGTGCTACGAAAGTAAGGCAGTTTCGTAGTGCACTTTCGTAGCACTGCAAAACAAGCCTTTGTCCTCCAAAAACTTGATTCTTTCCTCTTGAATCATTTTAATAACCCTTCAACACATATTTCATAGCAATTTCAGCTTCTAAATCAGATTTAAACCCTTAAATACTGATCAAAAGAAGCAAAAAATGCATCTACAACAGTTTCATAGCGCTTTTCTGCTTTTTAAGCCTGGAGGCGCTACAAAACTGCTGAGTATGTAGATTTTTTCATAAATTTGTCAAATGAAAATTTTGGTTGCCCAAAAACTCAAAATATAACCTATCTTAATCATCTACAAACCATACAAACCATAAACCAACTTCATTTTAGCTTCCTTGAGGCATTTCTTGCGGATTTCTCTTGTTTTTTTTTCTTCTGAAACATAGGTCTTGGTATAGAGCCTATATCTCCTAATCCATGATTTATTTTTAGAAATGGAAGGAGGTTTTTGTATGCCATTATGTATTTAATAAAAAAATATCTTTGTTTTTTTAGGCACATCTCCTGCTATCCAGAAATGGCCTTTGCAAAACATGTGTAAAACAAGAAATCTCTATTTTCTGAAAATAGGGCTTCAAAAAAAGCCTTGTATATCCCATATGATAACACATATTAGAAAAATGAGAGAGGTTATTGTTATTGGATTTTTTTTTTGAAAATAACCTCTCTCAGATTCTTTAAATACCTTTCTGTTTGCTCGGAAACCACCTTTGAAGTTGACTTCTCAAAACCATAAAATAGAGTTTTGCTTCATATTTTGCTACGAAACTTTCAACAGTTTCGTAGAACTTTTTGCCTTTTTTTTAGTGAATGCGCTATGAAAGTAGGGATTTTTGGCTTATTAGGTAGTTTTGGCACAAAAAATTCAGGAAATGAAATGAATCCTAAAATGATGAATGATTTGACATGAAGGACTTTAAAAATGAGTTTGTTTAAACCTTAGGGTAGGATCAAACTATAAAAAATTTAATGCTTCCCTTGGTCAAACTTAAAATGAATCCTAAAACCCTATTTTGACCCATGAACATAAGTAATCTTGTCAAAATTATTTTTTGAATTTTTTGAGTGATAACGGTGGCTCCACTTGGGATAGTGTGCCCCTGTGGTACACTAAGGAACCAGTAGTTCCAGTGGTGCTATCCATCTTCTTGAAAAATAGAAAAAAACTTTGAAATTAGCAAGCTTTCTCCTCAAACTATAATGGCCTTCACCTCGGGCTCAAGCTTGATGATAACTACAGAAGAAACAAATATGTACCTACTGAAAAGATGCTCAGTCAACTTTGAGCTTATTCACACACTTCTACCTACCCTATTAGCTGCAATCTCCATTTTTAACACAAGAAACATGAAACTTCCAATGAAGCCAGTCATTGATATGATCTGACATTTGAACCTATTGACTACACTTGAACCAAAAGTAATCATGATACTAAAATTACCAAGGAAACATATAATGTATCTTATCCTTATAATGAAAATATAACTGAAAATCTGGACTATAGAACTCTTCCAGGTATTCGGCTATAGGATCAAAGAAGACACGATATGTTTGGTGATTCTCAAAACAATCTACAACTTTGGAAAACTCATATATGCTTTTCTTAGCCACACCAGATTTCAATTGTGTGCTATCAAACTATTGTTCAAATTGATTTTCAATAACAATGTATTCTTCCTCAAACTCAAAAGAGATAGGTAACAACACCCTCTCTTTATATTTGGGCATAGAAATATTTCGAAAATACTGATCTTGATCATGAATATTATAATATTGAATTTGACCTTATAAAACTTCAATGTCTTTCCCAATATTCTTAGCAACTTCATCCACAAATTTAATCTTAAATTCTAACATGCACTCAAATGACTTCGGATTAGAAGACAACGATAAATAACATTTTTAACCCTCTTCTTCATTAGTGTGATCATTATTTGATGTAAACTGATGCAAGGAATAACATGAAGAATCAAATTTTTCCTTTACCTGAGAGTTATAGCAATTATCTTCCAATATTTCCTCTTGTTGTTTGAAATGATTCTCATACTCCTGATGATCAAAAGACTAACAAGTCTGCTGCAAATTTTCATCAAACTCAAAAGATGTAACATGATTTTCATAAATAAACTCCTATTGGGTTTCATTTTCATCCAAGAGAGAGGCTATCCTTTCTTCTTGGTGATGAAAGGGATTGTCATAAAGGGCCTCTAAAATTTCCTCATCCATGAACTCATCATCTTCATAACAATTCTCCAGATATTCAATAAAAATCATACAATGTTTACAACAGTCTTTGACCAGCAATAAGGAGGGATGCCACTCTTCATACAACTCATAAAATGCAACATGGAAATCAACAAGAGAATTTAATGAACCATTTGGAAAGCTTTCATACCAAGACCATGATTTTCCTTCTAAAGTGGCCATAAACATCTTCAAGAGACAATCCTCAGGGAACTAAACTTTAAGAATGTGTACATGCATATGGAATCTAAATAAATGAAGAGTAGTATTGTCTTTCTTTTCATATTTAAATATTTGAAGAACAGTTAACCATTCAACCTTTGGCATAGGATTTGGAAAAACAGGGATATGAGACCGATTCATAGGGGCATACCTGGAATTTATTCTTGCAATGGAACTCATCTTGAGACTTCATCAAGCTACTAATATTCAAGTAGTGGAGTCACCTTCCAATTTATTATTTGATGTGTGGAGTCGACATAGCAGAAATACATCCGATATGTTCCTAAGTGTTTGCTTCTCTCAGACCTTGGAACTGAAAATTTGTCATTATTCCCAGGGAAAATATACACCTTTGGTCCTGGGAAACATTACCAAATTTTTTTCACCAAAATCGTACTTGATTGGCTTCTAATAAGATAAATTTAGTGTAACTATTTCAAACCAATATTGTGACTTAGGCTTAGCCTCCTCAATCTGAGAGGGCTCTCTCAAGGTTTAATGATATGGAATAAAGATATATATGGCTAAATCTATTTAGGAAATAAACTGGTTATGATGAATGTAGGTTGAAAATATCAGAGCTTAATACCATTGGGCTATGGAGTTAATGTAAGGGATCTCAATAACAAGGCTTTCCTTGTGGAAGCTGAGGCTTGTAAATATTTTAATGAAAGAGCAAGACATACATGAGGTTTTCAATAGCTTGAGGTTCAAAGGAAGCTAGAGCATATGATACACGAATTCTGAGTAATGAGACATCAAGACATTGAAGAAAACCTTTTAAAACATAGGACAAAAACTCATTGAAATATAATGAGAATATCAGGTGAAGAAAAGTTGTGTTGTTACTATATATAGCATAAAATTCAATAGCTTTACAATCTAATAGTATTATGAGATAACATCTCCAACATGATGAGTATAGATTGAAAATAATATCAGTATGTAGGCATTTGGCTTATGGAGTTAAAACTTTCAGTGATTTAGTGAGTTACTTGACATGGAAGTTGAGGTTGTTCAAAGTTTCTAGAAGTAGGACACACACAAATAAAAAATGAGTATACATAGTCAATTCACATATAAAGGAAGTCAGAGCATCTCAAAGATGAATTCTGAGTAATATAAGTGAAAACCACTGCAAGTGAGATACATAAGAGGTAAAAATAGAATAGGAAAGCACTAAAAAATCCTTTAGAATCTCAAGTTGTTCAAGTAACATGTCTCTATATTAGCTGCAACAATCTATTACAAGAAGTTGCTATTTTGCCAAAAATCTTCCAACCCTTGAAAAATTTGACCTCATGGAATTTAATAGACATGTTACCTCCTCATATGATCTACCTCTAGGCTAGATACATCAATTTTTTTCCTAATTACACCTTGCATAACCATAAAACATCAACTTTAATGATAAATAGACACCTATCCTACTTGATAGTCCTATTTAAAATAGGACTCAAACTCCTCATTATTATCATTAACAACCTTATCTACTAAAATAAATCACATCTTACAAGTATACATTTAAATGGTCAAATTTAGATGATGGAACTCATCACTTTTTGATCACTAAACTGACCTCCTTAAAACTAGGAAACAATACCTTGTTTTTTGGGCAAATGGTCTTCTTCTTCCTCAAAAACTTAGCTGTCCTTTAATCTTCAATTCATGGTCCTTGAATGTTAAATAATTTCTTTACATTATATTTAACTCTCCCATAACCTCCAGATGTCCAAAAAATACTCCAAATCTGCTAAAAATGCCGAAAGATAGTCCACTACGAAAGTAAGGCCATTTCGTAGCGCACTTTCGTAGTGCTACAAAACAAGCCTTTGTCCTCCAAAAACTTGATTCTTTCCTCTTGCATCATTTTAATCACCCTTAAACATATCTTTCATATCAATTTCAGCTCCTAAATCAGCCTTTAACCTCTTAAATATTGATCAAAAGAAGCAAAAAAGGCAGCTACAACAGTTTCGTAGCGCTTTTCTGCCTTTTAAGCCTAGAGGCGCTACGAAACTGCTGAGTATGCAGATTTTTTCATAATTTTTTTGAATAAAAACTTTGGTTGCCCCAAAACTCAAAATATAACTTGTATTCATCATCTAAAAACCATACAAACCATAAACCAACTTCATTTTAGCTTCCTTGAGGCATTTCTTGTAGATTTCTCCCATTTTTTTTGAAAAATAGGCCTTGAGACAGAGCCTATATATCATAATACATGATGTATTTTGAGAAACTGAAGGAGGTTTTTGTAGGTAATTATTTCTTGAATAAAAATCTCCCTTTTTTTTTAATCACATCTCCTGCTATCCCGAAACGGCCTTTTCAAAACATGTGTAAAAAAGGAAAACTTAGTTTTCTGAAAATAGGGCTTCAAAGAAAGAATTTTATATCCCAATTGATAACACCTGTGATAAAAGTGATAGAGGTTATTGTTATATGATATGTTTCTGAAAATAACCTCTCTCTATTTCTTAAAATACATTTCTTTTTTCTCAGAAACCTCATTTTATTTTTACTGCTCAAAACTAGAAAACAGAGTTTTGTTTCATATTTCGCTACAAAACTTTTAGCAGTTTCATAGCTCTTTCTCTTCTTTTTACACTGAATGCACTACGAAATTAGGGATTCTTAGCTTATTAGGCATTTTTGGCACAAAAAATTTGGGAAATGAAATGAATCCTAAAATGATGAATGATTTGACATGAAGGACTTAAAAAATGAGTTTGTTTAAGCCTTAGGGTAGCATCAAACTATAAAAATTTTAATGCTTCCCTTGGTCAAACTTAAAATGACTACTAAAACCCTATTTTGACCCATGAACATAATTAATCTTGTCAAAATGATGTTTTGAATTTTTTGAGTGATAACAGATTGATTGTTATGCCAGCTCAATAGGGTTGGGTGGCAAAAAATCATCCAACGTAACAACTTCAGAATCATACGTACCCTTCCTTAAGTGACATGGAGTGGAAGAGATCATGTAGTAGGTATTTATACTTGTAATTTCTGCCGACGTCATAGGCGGCGGTAATGCAAAGGTTCCCATGAGAGTGGAATCCTTTAAGAGTCCTACACCAATGTTATAAAGTGTGAGTTGGGGTGCATGAACTAACGGAGCACTTCCAGTTACCTAGGAAGTGGAAGAAAAGAAGAATAATTGATTGATGACTATGATAACACATTTATGTGGAAATGCAATCATTCTAAAATATGTAGAAATTATCGTAGTCATAGAATATACCCATGGCCTTCTGAGTAAAATATTGTATTCAAGGGGTACGTCAATGACATCAACTTCAACATTCACTATTTTCCCCCCTAGCTCAACATGTAGGTTAATGATAATACTGCAAGGCTTATATGTACATCCATTGAAAGCCTTCAATGTTGTTGGTGATTGAGATAGAAGTGGTGAGCCAGGTGACTTACAATAGTTTAGAGACATAATACATGTAGATGCTTCCTCATCAATAATAGTATGATTAACAAGGTGATTGAGAACATTTACTTGGATGGAGAATGCCAACTCTGCTAGTAATTGAGGCACATATCCCATATGATTAAAGACTACGAGATTGGAATTATTCGGATCAATTCCACCAATTGCCGACAAAAAATCATGTTTCTGGGAGGGACAATTTTGTAGCACCTCAAGTTCTGACATAGCTGAAGGGTATTGACCCAAATCTTCAGCTATATTAAAATTTTTAGCAGCTCCTTCTTGAGGGTTGTGTTGGTGTCCCGTGTTTTGATAGATTGGCTAACCAAAAGACAAGGCAACATTAGAACCAATCTTTAGAGTTCCAGGATCTAGTCCTCCTCTTCTCAGAGAGGGATCTCTCAAATGTTTAGCAAAGATATGTCTTGTTTGCCTTAAAGTATTGATTTTAGACTAGCTATTACGTGCAGGTGTTTGTTTGTTTGTTTGGTTGAATTGATACAGCAGAACATGAAAGGTCTAGGAAAGATATATAGAATGGAGAAACATCTGGTTCATTGGGAAATGGAGTCAGGAAGAGGTCATAACATACTCATCAATGGATATGGGATATCAGAGGGAAAATCTAACTTGGCCGTAGGATCCTTTGGTTTTGGAATGAGATGGACATCAATGATTTGGAAAGAGAAGTTTAATTCTCAACAAAGGGAATTTGAAAACATGAATTTAACAATAAAGATTTTTTTGATAGACAGGGCTAACCATGAATTCTACAAACCCCACTTTAAGAAAATAATGACTTCAAAACAACTTTTAAAATGAAATCTAAGATTCGGGGAACACCCTATTTCCTCAAAGATTTTATTTCAAATGACTTAGAAAACATAAAATATTCACTGATAATTACAATCATAGAAGAGGGAACACCTAAATACATCTATGATCACAATTATAAAGACCTTTAAGCCAAATGTTCAAGCAAGGACAAGGGGCAAGATCAGAACAGACCTCCTTGACTTACTGTAAACAAAGAAACTTCAAAGGGAGACTTCAATAACAGTCTTTAAGTGGCAGCAGACAAGCAGGGAGAACCATAGATCATGTTGAAACCAACTATTCAAACTATTAAGGAAATAAACAAGAATGAGGACTAAAGAGAAATATTAAATACTCTAAAATACCTCAGCAGAAGAAAACATGAAACAGTGAAGGATGAACAGGTCTAAGGTGCTTCCAAGAGTCATTTCTTAGCATAAAACTTTCAACCTACTGTAGTAAGAATTTATGGAACAAAATGAAAACATGGGAAAACATTAAACAATTTAGAACACTTCACCAAAATCCAAGCTCATGGATCCAATGATAGAGCCTTCTCAAGAACAAGCATGCAGCAACATCATTAGGGCTTCAAAGACTTCAATTTCTTCTTCAATTTCAACAGAATATGTATTATTTCAGAGAGTTTCAATATTATAGCAAATTATCAACCAACCAACCAACCAACAATTTCTCATCTTCTACAGAAGTATTTATAGAAGAATGAGGCGGTGAGATCTGACAAAAGGTCTCCCAGGGTAATTAATATAGACTAATGACTTCTCGGCCTTTGAGGGGCTCGATGAAGAATCTTACATACGTGTCCTCTGTATTAAATTCTTTAAAATTAAGATTAAAGTTTGGTGGGAGCTTTTATTGACTTTTAGGCTCTGTTTTAGGATGTAATAACTCTGTTGCTATTTTTTGCATTAAGTTCCCTTAGCTGAATTAAATATTTTGGCTGCACTGAGGCAAATATCTTCGTTCGGCCTCTGTTTGAATGCGTTGAGGCACAGGTGGCTTTGTGGTAGTTGAGAGGATTTAATTTTTCTCATATGTGGTGATGGAGGCATTATTTCTGATAAACACTTTATGGTTTACCTTTAACTATGTTTTATTTTGGAGGATTAGGCTTTTGATAATCAATCTCAGCCGTAATCCCCAAACTGTCTTCAATCTTCTGTTCTACTGTGTTTTGTCTTCAACACTGATACTCTTTTGATTCATTTAAATTTGTGTCTTGTTGATGTGTAGGGCCGCGCAGGGCTCATATGGCATCAATTATCATGAAGCATTGACAAGACGTGGAGTTTGAACTCTGCGAATGGTTTCCTTTTATGCACCAAAAGCATAGGAATCATCATTCCTAGCCTTCAACCTTTCTCTATCGCAATGGAAAAACCATTAAACACCTGCAAAAAAAATAAAGATGAATAAAATCCTTCGTTTTTGGGTTGAACTGCTTCAGAATTTGTGGGGAAGGAGCACGGCCATTGGGTGGAAATCATCCAATGGTGGAGATTATTTTGAGGAGGTCATAAGGAGAGCGGAGGAAGAAAACAAGTTAGATCCATCGATCGCGCAGAGATCGATGGTTGGGAGTAATCGAGAGAAATCATAATGTAAATGGTCATATTACGAGGATATGGCGAAAATGCAAAGAAATAACGTTTAAAACCTTTATTGGAGGAAGAAATGAATCAAAAATCAGCATGGGCCTCAGGAGAAAAATAGGCCGTCGGTTGAGGCCTACCCAATGAGATCAACGGTGGAGATTCGCGTTGAAAACCCTTTCATAGAAGTAGAGGGAAATAAAACTATGAGGGAAAGATCTGGGACCATCCAATATGGACACGTGGATGGTCCAAATCCAATCAGAGGATCGTAATCGGCTGGGGGGAAAGAACAAAAAGTTTAAAACGCACTCGATAAAAATATCCGATGTGATTAGATGAATACTGTCGATCTACAGATCGGATCGATGGTGGGAAAAGAATCGGAGATCGCAATCGGCAGTTTTGAATAAAAAAATTTAAACGATCCGACAGAAAAAACTCCGATGCGATGATTTTGGGGTCGTCGATCCACAGATCGGATCCACGGTGGAGGATGGGTCAGGGGGGTTTAAAAGGTAGGGAAAGACTTAGGATCGAAGTGAAATAGGGCCACTGGATCAAAGGAAAAGGAGGAGGATATCAAAGGCTAATGATGGATCAGGGAATTTTTCAATCGGAGGGGAGAAACAACATTCACGAGAATGCACTTTTGAATATTGTCGATGCAATGATGCGCAAGCCGTTTGATCAGTCCAAGATCAACGGCGGAGGTTGCTTCATAACTTGTATTGGCGGAAATGCTTTATACTTTATGAAAACCAAAAAATTAATAAAAACAAAGCTTTATATGCATCGGGGCGGGATATATGTATGAGAGGGGTGGCGCCCAATTGCGGGGCCACTGGGTGTATGAAGAAATAATATGATCAGGGGTTATGAAACAGAGGGCTAATCGCATCAGAAAACTTGTGAGGCAAAAAGACTTGCGTGCTATGTATTATTCCAATGCGATAAGTGCTGAAAGGTTTTAGCACCTGGTTCTTGGGTGTGGGCACATGGAGGGGAAGTGGTTTAAGACTCAGCCCAAAGGGACTTAAGCCTTTATACACAAAATATGTATTTTTTATGATTTTTTCCGGTTTTCAAAAGGATTTTGAGGGTTTTCGATAAGGCAAAGAAAAAGTCTTAAACCTTATCAAAGGGGTTTTGATGGAGGGAAAAGGGGAAAAATATGAAAATGAAGGATTTATGAGAATAAATGGGTAAAAATGAGGTTAGTTTTGGAAGTGGAAGGAGGGGGAAAGTGGCCTTTGGAGCAGTATTTCTTTAATGAAATCAACAGAATTTCAGAGCTTTTAAGATGGAAACAGTAGTGAAGATTGAAACAAAGGTATGATGTCTTCAAGAGGCTTCAAGAGATAAATTTTTTTGAAATAAAAGTGTTTCTTGAAGGCTCCAAAATTTTTTGGCCACCTTTTGATATAACAAAATTTTATAGGTAGCCAACAGTGGCTCCACTTGGGGATGGTGCCTTCTTGAAGGCATCAAGAACTTCAGACTTGCATTCTCTGGGAGGCTAATTAGTGCCTCATCCATTTGGCTGTATTCTTCATTTTGAATGGTCTTCTTGCCCTGAAAGTATTAGCAGCCATGAAAAATAAATGGACTTTCATCAATACCAGCTTCTACCTACCCAATCCTACTGATCTAACATTTTTTCTTCTTTAGAGTGCACTTGGATTGGCCAACTCTCTTACAACATTTTATTCTTTTGAAAGCAAGAAACTAATATATTTCTATCCTTATTTCTCCATGAACTCAGATTAAACAGTTGAGTTCATATGCTTCTCTACCTAATTTACTAATCTGTTAGGATTAAGCAGTCTAACAGATTTTTATTCTCTAATTTCTGTAAGTAGAAATTTAAAAGCATGCAATTCAGGATTGAACAGTCTAACTTGATGCTGATCTATGGCATAAAATAACAAGTTGCACATAGACATTACTTTTGCAGAAAATTAAATCAAAATGGAAAGCCTAAGATCTGAAAGTTAAAGCACTTCCTTCATCTTTTTTCAGCTCTGTCTTTACTTGTGTTTGAGTTGTTCTTTTCTTGTTTTCTGGTTCAGAATTTGAGCTAATTAGAACCATTTTTACTTCTATTTTGACTCAGAATTTGAAACAGATTGGATTCATCTCTCTTTGGAAACTTAGGTTCAGATTTTGAGCATGTTTGAACCTTTAATCTCTAACCAAATCTAACTACTGATAAGCCAAGATTGAGTTGTTTGGCAAATCTAATTCACTAACGTATCAGCAGAAAATTTAAAGCTAATTTGTCATGATTAGGCTGTATGACTAGCTAGAAGTGTGTTTTTAGGAGTGGCATTTGAGCTTGCACACTTTCAGATTTTGTTTCTCTTTTTGGTATGGGGCTGTACCTTTCTTGTTTTACAATCTGCCCTCTTTTCTCCTTTCTATTGTTTTTTGTATTTTTTTTTCTTTCAAGGAAAAAATAAACAACTAACTAAATGCTCAAAGCTGAGCTTTATTGACCTAATCTAACTTGGAATATTTACATGTTTTAGCTAATGAACTCTCTTCTCCAGTACAACCAATCCAATTAATGATTCCATGATTGGTCCTTCTTCATCTCCTTGGGCAAGCTGGACAAATAGGGCCAATCCCATTCCTTTTTTTTTTTTGCAGTAGTGCTAAATAATCTTCTTACTTTTGGTAATACACTGCTCCTAATGACCTTGATCCCTTCTTAAAATGGCTTTAAGAAGTGAGCATAGGGATCTGGAAATAATACCTGGTTGCGAGTGTTTGGAATATATGTTTCAACCAGGATCATCTCTTCTTTCTCCACTGGATTAAGGCAAAGATTCTTATGAGAAAGAAAAAATCCCTCATCTTCATCATCATCAGAACTAGAAGACTCATCATATATTGCAGTTTTTCTCTCTTGTAGTCATGATATGTTCTGATTCAGTGAGCTATACTCTGTGAAGAGATCATCATTTTCTTGAGCAGGGGTATTGTTTGGTCAATTTAGTGTGTCCTAAATTGCTGCATTTAATTGTCAATCCGGGAATCGTAAGCTGATGAAGTGCGGCGCACTATATGTGCAAGATAACCTCTTTCTTAACTTTTACGTTTGTGGTCTTTCTAATAAATGTGAAATTATAAAGGAAAAGCAAGCTTGGTTATATTTATTCAAGGAAGTGATATCCCCTATAATGATTTCATTACCAATTCAAACTTTAAAAGCAAATTGAAATTACAATGAGACAAAAGAAAGTAAACTGCCGAAACAAAAGTACGTCAATCTAATGAATCAAAACAAGAAACTAGTGAACATGAAAACTAAACTATTCTTTGCCGCCAACCTAACACAAAAGAAACTACGCTATGGAAATTAAAATTCTATGAAATAAATCTAAATCTCGGACACATCAATTCATTTTCTCGACCCTTCATCATTAGACCAAATTATGACTTCATGGAAGTAATCATAAACAACTTCTAACCGATTATTTAATTTGCGTAAAGTAAACTAATGCTAAACCATACACACATATCCAATCCCTCGCCATCGTCCACCAGGCTTTCGGAGGCAACTCAAGATGTCATACATGATTTAATATCTAAATTTGCAGAAAGGAACTAATACTAAATCACACATTTATCATGCCCCTCACCATCACCACCGTGTTTTTCTGAGGTAACCCACATTTTATGAGCAGCTTAATATATCTAATTTTATGAAGGAACTAACAACCACACATTTCATCATGCAAATCCTCACTATCACCTGGGGAATTGTATTTTCGGAGGTAACCGAAGACACTTGCTGAGTAGCCACTATATTTAAATTTAACTACCGAACGATAAGCAAAACTCGAAATGCACAAAACAAGATCAAGTTAAACAAAAGTCATGGAAAGAAAACTAGTACAGAATAACACGCCTGGCCTACTGGGCTAGCTAAAATACTGGTGAAAATGCCCCGGTCGTCTACCTAAAAACCTCGCACAAGAAATCGTACTGCTGATTTAACAACAATCATAAAACATGAAAGACAAGAATGCAATGGAAATTAATGAAATCGTAATGAAGCAACTATGAAATATGAACATGTAATGGGTTATGATACAATGACCTGCTTAAAGAAATGAAATGAAAATATATACATTAATACAGCGTAATCCTACTATAGGCCTCTACGCAACTTTGTACCATCCTCAACATAAATTGTTGAAAATGAAGCCATATTGCAAGCAGTTCATTGCTGCATCGGGTAGTATTACTAAGCCAAGGTGCCGTAATCACTACATACGATAACGCACACTGTCCCTTAACAAACCTATGATCAACTAACAACTATCAACTAACTCTACGTGCGTATGCAAACGCTCTATATAAAGCAACAAACGTAATCGTCTCCGAAGTTTATGATAAGAAGTGTGTCACAAGACGTAGACCACTAAGGCTAATGATATGGAGTATGGCCATGTTGGAAAACGGATCTATGGGCTGTGGGCTTTTAACTAACCTTAACTTTGCACAACATGTCAATTAATCCCTGCAAGCTTGGAAACGACCGTATGGATGTTTAAATGCCACGAAACAAGAGTCTGTACCGACATAGAACTCCAGTTGACTTCCACGTGATGGCTTTCACCGCGCGTTTCTTTGACGAATTTACGAACCAATAGGACACGAACCATGTCCTTGTCATTCCCAGTCGCCCATGTGGCTGTTTCTTCGTAGACACCGTAACATCGATTTCCACAAAATAGTCGGCGAAAAGTTGCACGCTACCGGCGAAAGTGACAAGTTTCGGCACCGTATGAACAAAATCTAAATCAAATAGAAAACACACAAACATAATTAAAAACCATGTTAGATACCTTCGTACATGATATCGACAATTTTGGAGGTTTAGGTGAGTGAAAAAGATATGGAAAAGTGTATGGACAAGAGGCAAATTCGGGACTCAACACATACCTCATCGTGAAGGTGTTGTGCATGTCCTCATGCAACCAAAATTTGACACTCTTTGTTCAATTCATGTGCCTTGATATCATCACACATCTAACTCCCCTTCTCTTCTTTCTTTGGTACCGCCATCATTCGGTTTTCATGAGGCACCGAATTCTTCTGATATTCATGTAAGTGCGTCTCCCCGCTCAATTTTTGGCATTTCCTTTTTTAGCTTCTTATTCTTCTTTTTCCAAATACCCAAATGTAACATAGCATTGTCATGATAATCTTGTCCAGTTTTGTCTTGCTCTTTGAGTGTTTCATTTTCATTTTTGATATGCTTGCTCAAAGCTCAAGCTCAAAATCTCCTCTTTTAATGATCGAACCAAGTCATCCCCAAGAATGTATGAGGCTGAGTAGAAGAGGTACTTGGACTCGTGGTCGTCTTCTCCAGTGTGATTCTATATAGTCATAGACCTCTTTGCCGTTTGGGGTCTACTCTGTTCATTGACCGCTTCCCAAAAATGTAAGGAGAATTATGTTCACAAAATTTGGTCGAGGAGAACTTTCATCAATATTTTACGTAGAATAAGATGGAGTGTTTCATTGTCCGATTGAGTGAAAGGAGTCGTGTTCACTAACCGACCGAAATGGACTATTGCTCGGGGCCTGAGACCTGTCGATGTCTCCTCACCCAAATAAATGAAATGAGGACCTTAATTTGTGTTTTTCGCCTTTCCTTAAGCCTGCCGTTTTCCTCACATGCCGTGGTACACTACTCCTTTTGTTCTTGTTTTTCCCGTTGTCTTCTTGATAGAGATGATCGTTGAAGAAAATTAATTCCTTCGTATTTAATTTGGTGATCTTCTTCAAGAAGAAGTTTTATGGACAACCTCAATAATACCTTCTTTCCTTTTCGATATTATTGGCTTCTTAGTTTTGATTTCTTCTTCTTCCTTTTACCAATCTCTTCTCCTATCATTTTCTTCATAGTAATAGTAGAAGTATCTTGGATTTCCATTCATCGTTCTTTTCCTTCTACTTCTTTTTGTGTCGTGCTAGTCATGAAATTTCCCCGTGTAGGAGCAACTTGGCTTCAACATCCATTTTCTTTTCTTCTACTCCTTCTAATTGGATTACCTTCAGAATTTCCCCAGGTTCTTCAAAGAAGTTTCAATCAGGAATTGTTCCCATGTGGATTTTCTTCTTTTTAGCTCCTTTTTCAATCGACTTCATAAACCCATGAGGATATAAATGAGGCTTCCCATATCTCCTAGGTGTTTTTGCACATGATGTACCAGCTTTTCTTCAAGCTATTGAATAGAAATAAGGAAGATTGAGAGTTTGGTTTTCAAGAAAATTCATCAATATCCTAGTATGATACATGTACATAGAGCCAAAACGGCTTCACATGTAATAAATTTCTCGAACAATGAGTAATAAAAGTGCTCCATTCATCTTTTATTGCATGCAATGTGGATTCTCTTTTGAAAACAAAAGGATATCCATACCTTGATTTCTGAGATTGTTCTCCATGCCTCATCACCGATACTTTTGTTTTTGAACCAACGTTCTCCTTCCCAAGAAGTCATGGCTGCTGCTATTGATGCTTCATTGACTAAAAACTTGAGGTCTCCCACTTCTCGCTTTCCGAGCCATCAAATGATCTCGTTAAACGCTTTGGTAACTTCCGTGGTAACCCCCATCAATAAAACGCAAACGCCCATTTAGTTTTCTCTCACATCTTCTTTTGTTGCGGAAATCCCTTCATACCGTCCTTCCGGCTCGCTCTTTAATAATTTTCCCCATTTTCTTCTCTCCGTGCTTCGTGCTTGCCTCTCGTGAGGGTTTAAGCTGAAATGGAACGATGGAATACGTAGCATAGCACACATCGTGGGATGTTATCACAAAAAAACGGAAATGAGCACCATAAACAGAATGGAATAAGATCGTGTGGATATACGGGAATGAGAGTGAGCAAAAGGAATCTGAATGGAATGAAACAGAGTGAGAATGAGTAGAGGCTTGTAAACACGATGTAGAAACGACAAAGAGGTTAACAAAAAGTATAATGCATTCGCCCATTTTAACTTTTTTGGTGGTCAAAGGTTACAAATATGAACACGTTTCAATCAATGATTATGAATTTGTGGCTTGTAAGAGTCTCTTGTCAACTCAAATACGTATCATTATCTACTGTGATATTTGAACATGAGTGAGAGCTTCGAATTTCAATAATGAAACCGTTTCAGAATAAATGCAAGAGGATAACATAGAGATCATGGAAGGTTACGGATCGCCAATATAATCATTGCGCGTTAAGGGTAGAGCTCTAGTTTAAAATTACATAAAAATGTGTTTTTCGATACTATTTGAAATAAACTTTATTCATACCTCAAATCTTGCTTTTGCTCTCGTCTTCAACCGATTGACTTTCATTAGTGTCTTGAATGTCCCATTGATCCTCTCCTGCATTTTATTTTCATGATTTATGGAAATAACAACCAATCAGACATTCTTTTTTTGGAAAACAAGAGTAGTAGTAGTCATGGAATCGCTCTCCGTCGCGAAACCGGAGTCACCGATGGAAACGTATGCCTTCTACCGTTAAACCCATATGTGCCTATCACTTGGTCGAAATAGAAATGAAAAAATGACAAATGACCTTGTGTGGAAATGGTCATAAAAAGATTTTTATTGATGGAATGGATGAAATGAAGTGGAATGAAGTGTAATGAAGTGAAAATGAAAATGAAATGAAGTGGAATGAAATGGAGTGGGTGGTGAGATGAAATAAAATGAAAAAAATGTATTTTTTTTTTTTTGGAAAATATAGAGTGTCGTGTCCCCCATTTTCTTCACCCCCATATTTTCTTCGTATAAGACTGCCAATCAATGATTGTTTTCAAAGTTTATACCATTTTTTCTTTTTTCTTTTTTTTTTCTTTTTTTTTTTTTAACTTGAAAAACAAAGCTAGTCAGTAGAGAAGAAGGACTACCGTACTGTACCGTATCACAGAACTTTCTTGAAACAACTTGATGTGTCCTCTTTAGGAGAGTGGCTTATGATAAACTTTCAATCTATGGCCATTCACTAAAAGAGGAGTTTGAAACTCATCAATGGTCTTGATTCTTACACTTCCATTGTTAAAGATTCACAACTTTACATGGCCCAAGCCAATGAGTCCTAAATTTCCTTGAAAATCTTTAAATCCTGAGTCAAATAACAATGCCCAATCTCCTTCTGAAACTTTCTCTTTGATATATTTGTCATGCCACTCTAGTTCTTTGATATTGAACTAGATCGGGCCTCTTAGAATTGGTTCGTCCGATCTCATCTAGCTCATTCAATTGCTCCATTCTATGCTTTTGGGCTCGTATGTCCATTCCTAACCGAACCGGCTATCTTGAAGGTTCATGATTCTGGAACTCAATGGGAAACAAGACTCTTTCCTACAAATGTTCATATGAGAATGTCCCGTCGTATTCCTCCATGTAGGTTCTCCGTAGGCCCACAAGGCTTCTCAAAGCTCTTCGCCTAATCTCTTCTAATACGAGATGAAATGCTTTGGTGATGATACTTTCAAGAACTTTGTTTGTGGACTCCACTTGACCATTTGCTTGTGGATGGTAAGGAGTAGATTTTCCTCGTGCTTGATTTGTATTCTTCCCCATCAACTTCTGGCCCAAATTTGATGTGAATCGTTCCCCCGATCTCTGCTACAATTCTCTTGGAACACCAAAGCGAGTAAAAATATCCTCATAAAGAAAATGTAACAATCAATTTTCACAGAGCGTATACCAATGCTTTACTTCTACCCATTTAGTAATACACTGCTGCAACCAATATATATTTCTTTTGCTTCGATGGTGGATTAATTGGCTCAATGAAATTCAAAGCCCATTTTTCAAAGGGTTCAATGAGTACTCCTGTTTGCAATGGCATTTCATTTGAAAGGGCAGGTTTCCTACTCTTTGCGTGCAGCTATCACACCTTTGACATATTGTTTTGCATCTTTGAAGAGAAGGCCACACATCCTAAGAAAGGATTTTATACGTCCTTTTGTCCTGGCAGTGCGTCCGCCGCATGATTCATCATGACATGCCTAAGAATATCGGCATTTCATCTTCCTCGACACATCTTTCCGATCACAAGATCTCTGCCCCTGCTAAAATAATTCGTTAGAAATCCATGAATATCTTGAACTCTCCTCAATAATTTTTCGTTTTTCTCTTCGAAAATAATGAAGGTAGTTTCCCCAACCAAAATAGCTAGCAATATCCGTATACCAAGGGGTCTTAATAGTTACCGCAAACAAATATTCATCGTGAAAACTTATCTTCATGAGAATCTTCTTAGTATTTTGAATTCTAGACAAGAAATCAGCTACCGTATTCTCGTTTTCCTCGTCTATCCAACACAAGAATATTGAATTCTTTGCAAAAATTAAAAGCGTCTTGTCACTTCCGCCATTAGTACGGTGTTTGTTCATTAAATATTCATCATGTATCGTCGCATGAATAAAAGTTTCATAGCCTCGTTATGTAATGTCTAAACTTATTAATTGCATGAACAATGCCTAAGAACTTTTTTCAAATACAAGATAATTCAACTCCGTGGGAGTCAAATTTTACCTGTGTAATAAATGGTACAAGGAATTACAATCTTTTTGACCCAACATGGGCCCAAGAGTCAGACCGAAGTATCCGTAGAAATATGGAAAGGAAGTTTCCAATTTGGTCCTCTCAAGATAGGTGCTTCGTATATTTCACGCTAAAGTTTCAAAAGCGGATTGACAATCGTGATCCCATTTAAATTCACACTTTTGTAAGCAACTTGAAGAGTGGAACAAAGAGTTTTAGTGGTTTTCTATAAATTCTACAAGAACTAAGAACTTCTAGAAACTTAAATATCTCTTTGACAATTTGAATAGGTAACTGGAGATGACTTCCAACTTTTGATCTATCAACCTTAATTCCATCTCCTTGAATATGATGTCCCTAAAACAATCCTTTCAAAACATCATAAAGCATTTTTCATGGCTTAATGAAAGGTTTGTTTCTTTACATCTTATGAGAACTTTTTCCAAATTTTCTAATGCCCTTCAAAATGAATTACCATAAACTATAAAATCATCCATATAAACCTCTACACAATCATGTGATTAGATCAGAAAAATTCCTAGTACTACTCTCTTGGAATGTTAAGCCGTGTGCATTACATAACCTAAAAGGAAGCACTTAAGAGGGCAAAAGTTCCCATGGATGTAAGTAAATGTGGTCTTATCTTGATCTTCAAAGCAATTTAATTTGACATAGCCACCAAACCATCCAAAAAATGAAAAGTACTTTTTACCGCTAATGTATCTAATACTCGACTGTCAATAAAAGGCAAAGGAAAGTGATCCTCAAAGCGCTTGTTCAATCCCCGTAATCAATGCATACTCTCCTCCATTTACCATTATTTTTAGGTACTATAACCAAAGGAGAAACCCACTCTGGCCATCTCAAATTGGATAAATGTAGTTTACATTGAGAAGTTTTTGGAGCTCTTTCTTTCACTATCTCCTAAGATTTGGATTCATCTCTTGAGGTTGTCCGATTGGTCTACCGTTTTCCTCAATATAGATATGATGGATGTCTTAGGATCAATACCTTCTAAAACAAGATATACTCCTACAAATGCAGAGAATGTTTTTGCAAGATTCTCGTTAGTTCTCTTGTTGTGACTTCTCCGCATGTTTGTTGATATTCAATGTCTTTTCCTGAAAAATCTCAAAAGTGTAATTTACCAAACTCTTCCATAGAGTAAAGAGACATTTGTCTTGATGATAAATATTCTATGTTAGATTCCAATCGAAATTGTGGGGTCACATTCTCAAGTTGTCTCAAAATTTTCTAATGTGTCTTAATTTGACTATCCTTGCCTCACACTTTAAAATGGTAAAGACAAAGCTGTATAGTGTTCTCTAACACGACCCATTCATTGTCTCCTATTTCTCAGAATTGTTTCAGGAGGATACAAATTGAATTTTTAATTAATTCGCTCTTATCATTAGAAATGTACATGTCTCCGCATCTACAACTAATAAAAGCATCATTGCACAAACAAGGTCTTCCCAAGATAATTGGATATCCTCCCAGATTACTTTGGGAGTCAAAATCATAAAGTTCATCGGATATTCCCAAGAATCTAAGGAGATTGAAATATCTTCTAATACACCATCTCGGTTTAATAACCGATCGATCTCAAGTAAGTTGCAATAAAGTAGGTAAAAAGTGAAGGCTAGGAAGTTTTAACTGCCCATAGTTCCGTTCACTATACTGCTGATAGCAGCCCTTAAGTCAATCAATGTGTTTGGAATTTCTATCCCATTTACATGTCTTGACAATCGGACTTCCGGGATCTACATATTTTTGCATGGCAATTTTTCCCATCATAATGTCTCAGCACCTTTCCTACCAGTGGATTCTTCGTGTCTCTTGAAGCTTTCTTCCGGTCTTTGAAACTCAACTCCTTTATGGTTTTTGCTAGAATAGAATCTCTTCGAATGGCTTGTAGAAATGGAATCTTGATAAACATTCTTCAATTCATCTAGAAAGTCATAAAGTTAGCAACAAGATTTGTTTTTCCACCCCCTTATCAATTTGGTAGCCTTTCCGTGGAAAGGAGGTGTAGATGAAGATACAGTTTCTCAACTATAGGAGTTGTGGGGATGTTAGCTTTTCTTTTCTTTTAAATTTTGAATTTTGAAGAGATTCTTCCCTCGAACCCCTATTGACTTGAAGAGAGTCCTCCTCAAAGGTATCTTGCTCTTGAATGTCTATAGAAGGTTTTTCAAAAGTCTACCGTGATCCGAGTTGTACATCGTTGAGAGGAACAATCATATAGGTAGGAAATTGCTGTTCCTCTACCATATAAGTAGTTTGAGGATTCTTATTGTTAGGATTTGGCAATGGTATTTGTACTGAAGTTGATTTGTTCTCTGCTGGTATGAGCATGAGTTGAGGATTTGTATTTTGTTGAGAAGGTTGTTGTTGTGAAATGGAACAGAAAGTTACAGATTTTGGTTTGGAAATTGTAGAGCTTGTTGATTTTGAAAGATGGAGGATATTGATAAAATTGAGCAAATCTCCATAAGGATTTTGCATCCCTTGTACCCATGGCTGATATGAATTTTGATGTTGAAGCCAAGATTGTTGCCAAGGAGTCCAATTTGGTTGGTTTGAAGATTCATAGGTTATTAAACCCTTGAGATTGTTGTCCCCGCCAAGGTTCTCATGGGCGGTGCCTGTAGACACTTATTGAATTTGGATCTTCTTGAAAAACAGCTTTAGTCCAGTGGATTGAAGGAAAATCCTTGATCTCATGATTTTCCGATAAATCACACATGTTTTACAACTTTTGCATCCAAGGGACATTCCCTTGAAGCATGTTTCTTTCTACATTTCTGGACAAAAGATGGCTGTGCCATCTGCTTTCCGTCGCTTGTTTTGTAGATTTTATGTTCAGGTTGTTCACTAAGACCCTCAAGATATCAGCTTTTTTAAACTCATCAAGATATTACCGCCAACCGCCCTCTACTTACCGATCTCATTGCGTATTTGTTATTCTACTAAAAGAGAAGAATCCCAGGCTCCTTCAGCTTTAGATCTTCCCTGAGAATTGGATACATAGTTCTCATATATCATGAAATGGGAGTTGAGAAATGCCCTTTCCCCATCATGTTTAAATGTCTATCCATTCATCTCTAATGGCTTTTGTAATAGGAGGGCTTTCAAGGTTTCTAATATTCAAGTTGCTCATTTTTGCTCTTTTCAAGTTGTATTGAAATCTTTCAATTAAGTCTTCCAAATTCTTCATCTTCTTTTGCATCATTTTGAATACCTCATCCTTGTGATTGGTGGGCATACAATAGTCCAAGTATCTATCCTAAAATGTTTGTTTCATATCATTCCAAGTCCTGATAGATTGAGTGGGTTAATCCCATGAACCATTTCTGTGCGTATCCCTTCAATGTTGAAGGAAGTCAGCTTTGAGTTTTTGAGAATCTTCCATAGTCATAAGCTCGGCACACTACTTCAAACTCAAATGTAACAGCCTGTGATCCTCACTGCATCCATAAAAGTAGGGAGAACAGATGGTGAGATATTTTTCATTGTTGCATGAGTTTCCTCATCAACTATAGGGAATCTGAAGAAAATTGTCCTTATTTTCTACCGTTATTTCCTTCACCATTGTTATCTTCATTATCTCCTCCTCCCTCACCTCCACCTCTATTTATTACTTCCTCCCGCCATGATAGTTTCCTTAGAGTCCCTATAGTCCCTTGAAGCTCTTCTACCAAGGAAGGATGAGAGAAAGTTTCTCTCTTTACTTTCTAAGTGGGTTTTAGTAGGTGGTATAGGAGAATCCTTCAATTCAAATTTTCTTTGACTTCCAAAAATCTTAAGCAATAGTATGGTGTGAATCTTGGTCTATGCCTTGAAGAAGATGGATATGAAAAACTCTAACCTTGGCTTTAGCTACAAACCTTCCCCAGAATCTCTTTGCCTATGCATGCTTACTTTTTTATTTTTATTTTTTAAAAAAGTTGGGCTAATAATTTCTTCGATCTTCCGCATCACGCTAGTGCAAGAAGAGAGCATACTTAAGAAATTACTAAACCAATAACTCTCTTTCGATCCTCCATATCACACTAGGTGCAAGAGGAGAGCATACTTCAAGAAGTTATCAAGTTTTCCTTTCTTTTATGATTTTATGTTTTTTTTTTTTTAAGAATGGGTTACCTAGTTTTCATCTACTTTCAAGAATTCGCCTAAAATGTTTGGTCAATTTAGTGTGTCCTAAATTGTCGATTTAATTGTCAATCCGGAACGTAAGTCGATGAAGTGCGGCGCACCATATGTGCAAGATAACCTCTTTTCTTAACTTTTTGTCGTTTGTGGTCTTTCTAAGGTAAAATGGAATGAAGTTAGCAAGCTGGTTATATTTGTCCAAGGAAGTGATATCCCTATAATGATTTACCAATCTTGTAGAAACTTTAAAAGCAAATTGAAATTGCTAAATGACAAAAGAAAGTAAAATCAAATGAAAAGTGCCGCTAATCTAATGAATCAAAAACAAGAAACTAGTGAACAAATATGAAAAAACTAAACTATTCTTGCTGCCAATCAACAATAAAAGAAAACTATTATGGAAATTCAAAATTGCAATTAGGTTGAATTCAAATTCCTAGATTACATCAATTCATTTTCTCAATTCTTCATCAATAATTTAAGACTTCCATGGAAGTAATCATAAACAACTATGTAACTCGATTATTTAATTCCCAGGTAGTAAACTAATACTAAACCATACACAATATAATTCAATCCCTCACCATCACCCACCGTGGCTGAGGTAAATCGAAGATGTCATACATGATTTAATATATCTAAATTTAAAAGGAACTTAATACTAAACTACATTTCATCATGTACCCCCCTCACCATCACCCAAATTATGGCTTTGAGGTAATCAAGACGCCATGAGCAAATTAATATATCTAATTTTGCATAAAGGAAACTAATACTAAACTACACATTTCATCATGTAGCCCCTCACCATCACCCACAAATAAGTATTGATAAATCAAGACACTATGAGTATTGCATTACATTTAAATTTAACTACCTAATCGTATACAAAACCGAAATGTACAAAACAAGACCTAAGTTAAACAAAAGCTATGGAAAGAAAACTAGCAAAGAATAATGTCAGCTTCATATCATTAGCTAAAATATCATGAAAATGCCCCGGCCGTCTACCTAAAAAACCCGCACAAGAAACTGGACGTTGATTTAACAACTTAAAACATGAAAGACAAGAATGCAATGGAAAATTAATGAAATGTAAATGAAGCAACTATGAAATATGAACATAATGGGTTATGATACAATGACTGCTTAAAAAATGAAATGAAAAATATATGTACATTAATACACAATCCCCGTCGAGTTAGGCCCTACGCAACTTTGGTAACGATCCTCAATAATAAATTAAGTTGAAAACAGTATTTTTCACATTAAAAAGCAGCTTCATTACAAACGTAATACGCTCAAGGCAACAGAATCACTACACAACAAGAGAACGACATCAACTCAACAACTATGATCAACTAACAACTATCAATCAACTCTACGTGCGTATGAAAACGCTCTATATAAAAGCAATAACCGTAATCGTCTCGAAGTTTATGGATAGCAGCCCAAGACGTAGACCACTAAGGCCACGGATATAGAGCATGGCCATGTTGGAAAAACGGATTCATGGAAGGTAGCGCTGAATTCAACCTGCACTTGCATGCCGCATGTTGACTAACCTCCCAAGCTTGGGAAACGGCCGATGGATGCGAAATGCCACGAAATGGTGAGTCCGGTACCGACAGAACTCATAGCTGACTTCCACGTGGATGGTTTTGACCGCGCTTTCTTGGGACGAATTTACTTGAACTAATAGGACACGCAATCATGTCCCGTGTCATTCTGGGCCCGCCCATGGCTCGTTTCTCAGATTACCTCCGTAACATCGATTTCCACAAAATAGTCATGAAATAAATAAAATTTTTCGTTGGAAGTAACAAGTTTCGTTAAATTTATGAACAAAATCTAAATCAAATAGAAAACACACAAACATAATTAAAAACCATGTTAGATACCCTCTTTTCGTACATGATATTGACAATTTTGGAGGTTTAGGTGAGGAAAAGATATGGAAAAGTGTATGGACAAGAGGCAAATCTTGACTAACAGTATTCTCTTTATTACCTCCATCCTTTCAAAGAGAGAAGGCTCTTTTTATCTTTATCCCTCAAGAAATTTCTTCTTTTAACTTCAACCATAGAACCGATAGATTGATTCTTAATTATGTAGCAAAGTTTACTTGCTGGATTGATTGAACGTACTGTTGCTTTCAAGCTGATTATAATGAAATTGCTATGACACCAATCAACTGCTCTCCTCGCATGATTAGTTTATGTTTGAGCTCATAATCATCATCGAATGATCAAAGTTGAAATATCATTAGAATTAAACAATTTGACCAATCAAAATACATTAAGTTACTGCTTTTTTCAGTCGATCTACAAGTTTATCGTTTCAAGACAATAATATTTGTAGTGGTAAATGGTGCAGAATTGCTTTGTTCAAAATGAAGCTTTGAGGGTCAGTTTTTATTTAATATCCTGTCAATTTTTCTTCTATAAAAAGAAAAGGATTTTTCTCTTTTTTTCTTTGACAGAAAAACAACAATCCTCTTCTAATGGATCTCCAAATTTGAGTTTGGCAAGGGAACCTTGAGGTTTCTCTTGTTTTTCCGGTCTATCTCAGCTTTGAACAACTCATGATTTTTGTGAAAGTTATTTAAAATATGGATTCTGTGAGTTTCTAATAGATTATCAGATTCCATCTTCTTTAATCATCCTAAATGAGTCATGACATAAAGGCAGTAGACTCCGGTTGTGTTGTATCTTCTCCTATTTCGCATTTTGGGTTCAAATGGCTTATGTTTTCCTCGTGAACCGCTTTCACTATAAGTAGTTGTAATTTGATCATGAAGTTTTTCAATAGCATAGCACAAGAAATGGTAGGCAATCGTGAGTTTCCTGACAACCTTCTTCATTTCTTTCTTTGTAATCTTGTTCATCGTACATATCTTATAGAGTTTGGGTTTGTTCTTGATTTGAAAGGAGCACAATACTCTAGATCATCAATATTTAAATTAGCCTTATTCTTATCAATTATTTTCCCAAGAATGTACACCATATTTTCCATCATGACCAACAATTTTTCTTTATTGTTTTCTCTATAATATTGCTCACCTTATTCTATAAATTCTTGATTGTCATCTATATATTTCTCATTGTCTAGGTCTTGTAATGGTTGAGTTTGTGTTTGATCTGGGAAAAACATAGGTTGCTCGATAAATATCTATATCATCCCCATGATTTCCCAATATTTTATCAAGTATGTACATTATTTTCCAATTAGGTCCAATAAGGTGTTTATTTTAGCTCTTTTTCCAGTATACTTGGATCCATGTTTGTAATAAGAGGTCACCGTATCTTTCTAACCAGTTTAGAGTCCTCTCTGCGGGAGTCATTAGGTCTTTTGGGATTGTGGAGTCGCCAGGTGGAAGATTTTGAACTTTGTTGTCCACCAACAACATGTTTTGGTTTGCTAAATGCATTCCCAAGAGATATTTCAAGGACTAAGGAATTAATAGGCCTACTGAGGCATTACTGAGTCACTGTGGAAAATTTTTAGCTTTTGTGAAGGTAAAATGTTTTATGGTTCCACCACCATGTTTATTATGAAGCCAATCTGAAATATTTTTGGGTTTTTTTTAGTTTCTATGGTTTTTTTGAGTTTCTATGGTTTTTTGAAAGACTAACGAGTCTCTAAGAGCTTGCTAGGAAACTATGAACTCAATGGTCCCACCGTGATCGCCATTATGTTGGTGTCCCGTGTTTTTATAGATTGGCTAACCGAAAGACAAGGCAACATCGTAACCAATCTTAGAGCTCCAGGATCTGGTCCTTCCGGTTTCGCAGAGGGATCTCAAATTTTTAGCAAAGATATGTCGTGTTTGCTTTAAAGTATTTATTTTATCAGATATTAAGTGCAAGTGTTTGTTTGTTTGGTTGGTTGAATTGATACATCAGAACATGAAAGGTCTAGGAAAGATATATAGAATGGAGAAACATCTGGTTCATTGGGCAATGGAGTCAAGAAGTATATTGCTAACATACTATCAATGGATATGGGATATCGTAGGGAAAATCTAACTCGCCGCGTATCCTTTGGTTTTTGGAATGATGGACATCAATGATTTGGAAAGAGAAGTTTAATTCTCAACGAAGGGAATTCTGAAAACATGACTTTAACAATAAGAGTTTTTTGACAGATGGCTAACCATGAATTCTACAAAACCCCACTTTAAGAAAATAATGACTTCAAAAACAAATTTTAAAATGAAATCTAAGATTCTGGGAACACCCTATTTCTCAAAGATTTTATTTCTAAAATGACTTAGAAAATACAAAGATTCACCGATAATTACAATCATAGAAGAGGGAACACCTAAATACATCTATGATCAAAATTATAAAGACCTTTAAGCCAAATCGTTCAAGCAAGGACAAGGGGAAAGATCGAACACCTCCTTGAATTACCGTAAACAAAGAAACTTCAAAGGGAGATCAATAATGCTACGAAGGGTGCTACAGACAAGCAGAGAACCATAACCGTTGAAACCAACTCGTTCTAACTATTAAGGAAAATAAAAAAGCATGAGGGACTAAAGAGAGGATTAAAGACTTAAAATACCTCGTAGAAGAAAACATGACACAAAGAAGGATGAACAGTCTAAGGTGCTTTCCAAGAGCTGGCTTCTTAGCCTAAAATTTTCTAACCTACCGTAGGTAAGAATTTATGGAACAAAAATGAAAATGTGGAAACATTAAACGCTTTAGAACACTTCACCAATAGCCAAGCTCATGGATTCAATGATAGAGCCTTCTCAAGAACAAGCATGCAACAACATCATCGTGGCTTCAAAGATTTCAATTTCTTCTTCAATCACCGTACCATGTATTATTTCGCAGAGTTACAATACGATAGCAAATGATCAAATCCAACCAACTAACCAAAATTTCTCTATCTTCTACGTAAGTATTTATAGAAGAATGAGGATAAGAGATCTGAAAGATCTCCCTGCAGTAATTAATATAGACTAATGACTTCCTCACTTCGAGGGGCTCGATGAAGAATATTACATACATGTCCTCTATATTAAATTTTTTACACCAAGATTAAATTTCGGTGGGAAAGCTATTGACACATTTAGGCCTGCTTCTCAGATGTATTAACTCATGGATATTTTTTGCATTGTCTCTTAGCACTAAATCTTTGGTTGCGCCGAGGCAAATATCTTCGTCTTCACTTGAATGCTTTGATAATGTGGCTTTGTGGTAGAGATGAGAGTGATTTAATTTTCCTTTAGATGTGGAAGTGGAGGCCTTCTGTCTGATAAACACTTTATGATTTACCTTTAACTGTGTTTTAGTTTGGAGGATTAGGATTTTGATAATCAATCTTAGCCGTAATCCCCAAACCGTCTTCAATATTTTGTTCTTCTGTGTTTTGTCTTCGACACTGATACTGTTTTGATTCATTTAACTTTGTGTCTTGTTGATGTGCAAGGCCGCATTATGGATTTATATGGCATCACGATCATGAAGCATCGATGAGACGTGAGCTTGAACTCGCGAATGGTTTCCTTTATGCACCAAAAGCCACCCAGAATCCTCATTCTACCTCTCGATCTTTCTATCACAATGGAAAACTACTAAAACACCTGCAAAAACAACAAATATTAATAAAATCTGTGCTTCGCTGAACCGTTTTCCAAAATTTCAAAGGAGTGCGGTCGTTGGATGGAAATCATCCAATGGTGGAGATTATTTCGAGAAGGTCAAAAGGAGAGCTGGAGAAGAAAATAAGCTAGATCCGTCAACGCGCAGAGATCGACTAAGCAGAGTAATCAAGAGAACGATAATGTAAATGGTCACATGGGTGGATATGACAAAAATGCAGAGAACAAGGTTTAAAAACCTTTTGGCGAAGGAAGAAACGAATGAAAAAATCAAAGCATGGGCCCTTGGGAGAAAAAAAGGTCGCCTGGATGAGGCCTACCCAATGAGATCAACAGTGGAGATTCGCATTGAAAACCCTTTGGTAGAGGTGGAGGGTGATAAAAATATGAGGGAAAGATCTGGGACCGTCCGATCTTGACACGTGGATGGTCCAAATCCAATCGGAGGATCGTAACTAAGGCGGGGGAGAAAGAATGAAAAGTTAAAAACGCACCTGATAAAAAGATACGATGTGATTAGATGAAGACGGTCGATCTCGCATCAGATCGACAGTGGGAAAAGAATTAGAGATTAAAATCGGCGGTTTTGAATACAAATTTTTAAACGAGCCAACAGAAAAAACTCCAATGCGATGATTTTTGTCGTTTATCCGTCACGTACTCCATCGACCAAGGGAGGATGGATCGGGGTTCAAAAGCAGGGGAAAGGCTTGGGATTAGAGTGAACGAGGGCCACTAGATCAAAGGAAAAGGAGGAGGAGATCAAAGGCTAATGATATATTAGGGAAATTTTCAATCGGAGGGGAGAAAAAACATTCATGAGAACGCGCTTTTGAATATTTTCGATGCGATGAGCATGTGCCGTTTCTGACCCGTCCAAGATCGATTTACTTGCTGTCGTCTACAACTTGTATTGGCGAAAATTCTTTATACTTTATGAAACCAAACTTAATAAAACCAAAGGTTTATATGCATCGGGGCAAGTGATATATGTAGGAGATGGGTGGTTTCATTTTTGCCACTGGTGTATGATAGTCATTATTATCGTGCTTAGAAACGTAGTGCTAATCGCATCGGAAAACTTGTGAGGTAAAAAGAATTGCGGGCTACGTATTGTTCCGATGCGATAAGCGCTGAAAGGTTTTAGCACCTGGTTATTGGGTGCGGGCACATGGAGGGCAAGTGGCTTAAGACTCATCCCAAAGGGAATTAATCCTTTATACACAAAATATGTATTTTTTATGATTTTTTCCAATTTTCAAAAGGATTTTGAGGGTTTTGAATAAGGCAAAGAAAAATTCTTAAAACTTATCAAAGGGGTTTTGATGGAGGGAAAAGGGGAAAAATATTAAAATGAAGGATTTATGAGAATAAAGGGGTAAAAATGAGGTTAGTTTTGGAAGTGGAAGGAGGTGAAAAATGGCCTTTGGAGCAGTATTTCTTTAATGAAATCAGTTATAGGAATTTCCGTAGCTTAAGATGGAAAAAGTAGTGAAGATTGAAACAAAGGTATGATGTATTCAAGAGGCTTCAAGAGATAACATTTTTTGCAATAAAAGTGTTTCTTGAAGGCTCCAAAATGTTTTGGCCACCTTTTGATATAACAAAATTTTATAGGTGGCCGACAGGTTGTATGTCGATTTATGAACAACTCCCTTTGGTGGCTTTATTTTCAATTCAGGAATAGCAGTAGGTGGTACCGATTCGGTGGACAGATTCGTGGTCGAGGTACTAGGTTGATCAGTAGCCTAACTACTGTAATATTTATTACGCATTGATACCAAAACATTTGTCGATGGATTTGTGATAAACATCATAAGCACTTGGGAACTAGAAGCTGGATCCGTAGCAACCAAATTTGTGTCCAGATTCGGAAATGGATCTGTCAACACAGCTAACTCATGTGACATCTTAACCATTTTTGAGACTTCAGCATGGTGAGGACAATCCCTAACAAAGTGTTCCTCATTATAGATAATGCAAGGGTAGCGAGGTTTCCTATTTCCAGATTGTTGATCAGATGATACTTCCTACGGGGTAGAAGTTTTCTTTTTCTTTGATTTCCATTTTTTCTTACTTTCGGGATGCTTGTCACTTTTTCCCTTGTCAGATGACATGACATGTATTTCGGAAGAAGTCGCAGGATTGAATGCAATAGTGTGATGTTTTCTTGTAGTACCAATCATATTGTCTCTGTCATGAGAGTCCTTTGATGGAGGAGGAATAATAAAATGAGATCACAGTGCATTGGGAATTTTCTCATAGAGCGTGCAAGACTGATTATAAATCAAGTCTAAATATTGGGCACAAGAAATTACTTGCTCTTTAGTGACGATGCCACCCTTAGTCACATCCTCAGTTACAGATGGTAATAGGGACTTAATGAACCACTCAGCAAGGAGCTGATCAGGAACAAATTTCTTAACCATTCTACGATGACGACACCACTCATGAATATGATGAGAAATGTGAGTAGCGTTAGTCTATTCAAAATTAGTCAATATTTCCATTCCAGTTTCATATCATATGGGTAACTAGAGGTGAGTCAAAAATATAGTAGCTAGGGCAGTGAACTTATCAAAAGAAGCTCTAGGTAACTCAATGTACCATTTTGCAGCCGGAACAGTGAGCATACGCTGGAAAATCCATAGTCGAACAGAGTCATCATTTAGGGAGTTTGTTGAACACCACAAATGATAAGTCATAACATGAGTTGATGGGTCTTCCTCGGGGTTTCCATTAAACTTAGGAATATCCGAGGGTAATTTATGGGGTATCACCAGCAACCAAGGAAAATAATTGATTGGGTCATTAGTGAGTTGGTTTAAATTCAGTAACTCTAAAGTTGCAACAAACGGCAACTGTCGATTGAGGGCAGGTTGAGCATAGCCAAGGTATGATGGAATTTCTTATGAAAAAGGCCTTTGAGCACCATCATAAGGAATCTATTGTTGGTAACCGAGATAGGGGTTGTTTTGATAAGAAAATGCTTGAGGATTCTATTGACCAAAACCTGGGTACAATACTTGTTGAAATGAAGGTTGTGGCATCGGCACCTGTGGTTGCCAAGGAGTCTTTCCACCAATTTTATAACCCAAATTAGGATAACTTGGATTTTTTTGAGGATACGTATAACCTTGTTTTGGCTGTGAAATCCCATAATATGGTAATCCATCTTGTGAATAAACTATTCTAGGTACGGGTGGTTGTTATAGACCAGCTGAAGGAGCTGGATTCTGAGGGCTCAATACTTGATAGTATTGAGTTGAAGGATGTGCCTGAGATGGTTGAGGAAAATATTTTTGAGCTTGTAATAGGGGTAAATATGTATTAACAAGTGGAGTTGATGTGGGTGCAACAGGTTGAACTGGTTGATATGAGTGTACAACCGTTTGTGGTTGGATAGGCAGAGTGGCCTACCATTGACAAACATTCATTTCAACATTAGGATGACCAAATAACGATGGAATAATGTCAAAGTGGGTGACCATAGGTTTCCCCCCAACATGAGGAGTATAATAAGATGGAAAATATTGTTCTCCAAATGCAAGGAGTTGATTTGAGATTGTACTGGATGGAATATACCTAGATGGACCAGCTTTATATTTCCCTGATTATGGATATAAAGGATCAAGCCATTCATTACTGACTATAGGTTTACAAGTTAGAATACCAGACGATGACATTGGTGAAGTCCATGGGTTTGAAGATGCAGTAGAGAAAATTCTAGATAAAGATTTATAACCTGATGGGACCATGGGGCCACCATGTAAATATGATTCTGGTGAAGTTGTGAACATCGAAGAGGTAGCGAGAGCAAGTGTTGTCACAATTGGAATAGATGGTCCAACCAAAGATGTTGGTTTAGGCATGGTTACTTGACCAAATGTATACCCTATTGAATCAACGAACTTGAATAGGTACATGATCAACAAAAGCAGAGACAGGTGATTGAGGAAAGTACTCATAGAGGTAAATCTCCACCCCAAAGTGAGTTAGAGTTAAAGGTGTTTCGTCTTGTGGTATTTCTTCAATCAAAATTTATCTAGGTGGAAGGATTTTTCCATCAGGCCCAAAGTATATTTCAAGAGGTTGACTGCACGATATGGGAGACTCAATTGCTACAATAGATTTTGGGGTGACCGATACATGAATAACTTTTGATCGTTCAAATTTGGGATGTAGATGTTCTGGCAAAAAAGAGACAGGATCTGGATCAACTTCTAGTTGAACAACTTCGGGTTCAGGAGGTATGGTCTCACTGATTGGATGGATCGTGACCACGGGTAGCTGTGAGGACTTTATCTTGACAATAGTAGATGAACCATGATTTGTAGAAACAACTTGTGACGACTTTGGTATATGTGAATATGATGCTTCACTAGAGGTATTGATGGTGCTGGTTTCGGTAGAGCGATTTCGCCTTCGCCGAACATAAGTGACTTCCGGTGGTAAAGGTGGTTTCAATGAAAGTCTACGTGAACGACAGGGAAAGGGATTTTCTTATTCCATGATGACTGATTTATTTTATGAAAAAAAAAACTAAACAAAATAAAATGGTAATATTAGGCAAAAAGTTTACCAAGAAATTGTGAACTGCAGAATACCTCCTGGCGAACCAAGAAGTACGGGAAGGAAATATCCCCGAATGCTGTGTTTTTTGTATCAAAATTTACAAGGTGATCGACTTGGTTCACTATGAATGGAGAGAAAACTAAATTTTTCCTCCCAAATATACCTGAAGGTACATGGAGGCCCAAGTCCATATTAGCATTGTCTAATGCAAAACCGCACAGTGAGAGCACCCCTTTATACTTTTCTTACTATAACACAACCCGATATACCCAATGGTATGTGGAAGAGCTATGATGTACTTACATAAGTCGAGTGAGGTATCACACTCAGAATGTATCATAGAAAATTAACGACAACTACTATTTTTAACGATGTCAAAACATGTCTCTAGCCTAGAACTTCTAAATGTTATCGTTATGTTTCCAAGGCTTTTTTAGGTAAATTGATGTAAATTTTAAGTTGATCTTTTTTATCAATTTTCCTTTCAAGGTTCACCATGATGATGTGATGGAAATTCCTAAAATGAAAACTAAAATGAGAAGAAAACTTTTCAATTATAGCTTTTTCGATGAAAATCCTAGCTAATAAATGGAAAGAGCAATAAGTTTTGAGAGAAAACAACAAAGAGCACAAACTAATATTCAACTTTCCTAATTTTTTCCTATGCAAAACACACAATTTACTATATACAAATGCAGGTTTTTCTTTTCATTCCCCTTAATGTGAATGAAAAAAGGAAACTATATGCATCAAATCAACAAAAACAAATGCTTTCTTCTTTGAGAAACAATGAATTTAACAATAATTTCTCTTTTAGGAAAAACGAAGAATGGAACTAAAAATTTTCCTACGGGAAACGAAGAATTTAACAACAATTTCCTTTATGAAAACAAATGGATCTAATGTAGAAATAGAATACTTTGAATTTTATTTGTCAATAATAAAGAAAAACACTTAAAGAGACATTGAACAAACTTACTTTTCAAAGGAGGAAGAATCAGGAAAATTCACTAGTCTCTATGAGGTATCAGACAATTGAAAACACAACAAACAAAGGGCTAAGAATGATGGAAATGACAAATTCAAATGGAATTTGGTTGGCTTAGGGGGAAACACAGTCTCTAAGGGGATATAGTGTGTTGCAAAACACCCATGAGTGGGAGACAATGCTATGCAAAGCACTGTGTCTTGAACAACAATGTGTTGGGCACAATAGAGATTCAAAATTCAAGCTATTGAACACACTTCTAATGCAATTATTTGGTTCAAAATTCTAATAATTGACAGTAGATACTATTGGGTGGATAAGAAGAGGCAAAAACACCAAGAATGAAGGTAAGTTCCCCAATGGAGTTGCCAATTTGTTATGAGGAATTATGAATTACGAATAAAACACATTCCCTAAATGTGGTGCTATGCATTTATAACAACAGATCGAAGACTTTGCAAACACTTTCTTTAATAGTAAATAAACACATGAAAATATAGAGGAACTTACTTGTGATCTAAGTACTTCCTATTCTCCTTCTGTTGCTCTTGCTGTAGTTTCCAATCCAACTTAGAGCGCCATACTAGTTCCTGCAAGTATAAACACTAAACATCAAAGAGATTTCAATATACATATGTATATTTATCTTAATCAGTTAAATCGATTAAACATGAAACATATATATCAGTTAAGAATCCATCATATGAAAATTAGAAACATAAACAGATACATATAAGGGAAAATGAACAACAATCTTTATTAATGGATAGAAGGGGGAGGTTACAACCAACGATCAATTTGATGTCACTAGCTCCATCATTCATCCCATCCTCATGACAATAAACACCTCACCAGAAGCATATCACTCTTATCACACACTAAATTGAGAATCCAACAACATTTCTTTACCAAATTTCTTCCTTCTTTAGCACTAGTATCTGTGCTCAATTTATAGGGCAAATGATGGTAGTTTCTGAATCAATAACTTTCTAATAATAGGCAAGACATGTTCGCAAGCTCATAGGTGTTATATGGACACATGGATTTGAAGTTTGACACATATGGAATCTTCTAGAAGGCACTGGCCATGTGGAGATTCTGGAACAATGGGAATTTTTCTCCCATTTGATGAACACACTCTTGAATGTCGGGAAGTTCTTTGCAGAGAACCCTAAATGGGGGTAGCTGCATCTGAAAAGCAGTTAGTCCCTTGAGAGGCTGTGTTGGTTAGCTCATAAGTGATATAACATATACTTCAACCCTTGGAAACCTTGCAATAGAAGTCATGGATAGTTTGTTTTTGTCTTAGGGCACGTAGCAACTGAAATGATAAGGGATGATCTCATTGGTCCTAGGGATGGTGTCTAGTTTTACCCGGTCATTGGGATGATGCCCAAATTGACCTATAACATATTGGATCGATAGTATTTTTTCATTCACCTGATTCATCCTTTTGCAATTTTTCCATCAAGCTTTTACACTCTTCTGGTCCTAGATTATAAATAATCTTATCGAGCTTCATCATTTTGTGCCTCTACATGATACACAGTAAACAATACATATTAGTTATAATTGCATATAGTTCAAATATAATATTTTTTGTAAATAATTTACAAAAGAACTTGCATTTTTTTCTTTTCTTGATGTGTTATCAGTATTTTTGTTACTTGATCTCTTGTTAGCCATTTCTTTAACAATATGAAACCTATACCATATCATTCATTAATATATTTTATAAATAAATTGTTAACTTTTTAGGTAAAAAAATATATATATCAAGAAACTAGTGCGCTTTTCATGGTGTACGCACTGACGTCGGTGTGTGGTGGTCTTACAAACTTACCACCCAAACAATATAAAACACCGTACAATACTCTATGTCAAAAAGGAGCACCAATGTGTTACATGTTAACCACCACACCGATTAGCACAGAAAAAATAATAAAAATCGTCTAGTGTTAGTTTTTGTAGCATATGGGGGCAGTGCGGCCTATTCTTATAAATGCCCCGCAAAAAAAAGGGACCATTTTACGGTGCTCTCTTTCAACTAGGAGACCCAGTGCATTATATGTTACATCGATTAACAAAAAATATTTTTTTTTGCCAAACAATATGTCACCAGTGTGCTATAATGAAATAGCACATCGGTGCCCTATTTTACATATGGCGCATGGATTAAAAAAATTTGTCTTAATTTTTTTTCAAACAGTACGTGCGCAGTGCGCTGGGATAAGCCAGCGCACCGGTGTGCTAGGTTACGCAGGGTGCATCGATTAAAACAAAATTATTTTTTTAAAATTCACGCAAGGGCCGACATGGATTGGAATCCGACTATGCAATTCATCCCGTGGGTTGGATGTCACAGGCCTATATGTATAGCAATACAAACCTAAAAATCTAAAATGAAAAGCCCTAATTATGAAATCATAGAAACAGGAAGAGGCAAGGGCAGAAACAAAAAGAATGAAGGGTTTAGAGTAAAAATGGATTTTATTTTTATTTTTATTTTATTTTTATTTTTTTTTAATTTTATTTTTTATATTCTAAAAAATGAAGAACAAATTGAAATTTTTTACTTACTGCGTAAAAAATATTGTAGAAAATGTAAAAAATAAATAAAATTCAATCACGATATCATTTGAAATTCTATGTTATAGGGTTTGAATCACCACAGGTTTGGAAGTCTGATTGTTTGAATACTTCTTTTCGAAAGTATTTTGCTACTCCATAGTGCTCTTATGCTCTCTTGCTCCAGGTATGTCTTCTGCAAATCTCTTGCTGAAATTTTTTGAAAAAATAGTGAAATAATGAAAAGTGTTAAGTATTTAAAGATTTTTTTTATGAAATTAGATTTTCGAAAATATTTTTCCGCCCATTTTTCAATTTACCGTTTTTTTTCACTTAAAAAAATAAAGCTGTGTTTTTTTTATTTGTGGCTTTTCATCCCTGGTGCATCAATTAATAACACCACATCGGTGTGACAATTAATAACATGACACTGGTGCATAGTAACTAAAACAACACCAGTGCGGTTATCTATACATAAGTACCAAAGTGCATTTTTAAGGCACCGAAATTACTTTTAGGTGTGTGCGCTAAAATTTATTGTTGATTTTGCTCAAATGTAGGGAGAAAATATCATAATTATATCGAATGGACAATTCTTCAAAATCCATCTCATTCCATAATATTTCTCAACTTCCATTGTGGAGTTCTCCCTATCCATCTCAGGACGTAATATTTATTTCATATTTTATTTATATTTTCATTATCTAATTGAATTTATGTAATATCTCCAAATGGGATATTTCACAACTTTTGCCTAAATATTGATAGTCCAACATTTTACCATAAAGTTACTAAATTAATAAACAAAAGATTTCCATGTAAAATAAAACACATAAGCACTGAAATCATTTTTATTATAAATAATAACTAGGGTTATAAATACATCTGACCCAAAAGAGCTGAGATGGAGAATTGGACATCAATATGAACTGTTGCACTGTTTTGGCCTCCAAAACTGAATTGCTGCACTCTCCCTCCAGCAACAACTACCACTGAATCCACTGAAGCACCCATTGAATATATGAATTATCCTCACTCCAATATATCTGAAGCTCTGTGAAACTTCGGAATGAATTCTCCTCAAAGAGAGTTGGATATTTGTCCAACACCCACCAATCACCTGAGGGTTTCTATCCTAGGGTTACCAATGATGTAGAGAACCACATCTCAAAGCTCTCACATAAGAAAATGATCTAATCCAAACACGTCCCTCAATGTCCTCCTCCCTTTCTTTTATTGATCTCTTAGATCCTTCCAGAGCCTTATTTTATTATTATTTTATTCATGGAGCACTTTTCCCTCTTATTAAAATATTCATTTTTAATGCAGAAAAGACTAAATCGGCTACCACGTCTCCTCCAGTCACTGAAACTCTTGTCCAACTGTCCCATCGTGTTGGTATCCCCATCTCGGTTCTAATGAGCTATTATACTAAGGTGTTCTATTATGTATTCCTTCCGGAAGGCTACCTTGAGCGTAATTAACTTAGTTAAGCCCAAAAATAGCTCAATTTTCGAAAGTTGTTGGAATGCACCAGAACGAAAGGCAAGCTGCTCGGATGATGGAATATATCAAGTGAATGCCACCCGACCACATATAAACTTCTCAAAACACTTCCAAAAATCCCCTAGGCCCGCTGATGACACCAACCTATACCTGTGACCTATCTGCTCCTAACTCAGGAAGTCCATCCTAGCCCTAACATATGTGACACCAAAAAAGGGAATATTATAGACCTTCTGCCCCAAGATTTCTTACCCTGAAGCAATCCAAATATGTGGGCCACCATGTTGGCCCGATGCAACTGAGACGCAATGCCCAGATCCCATACAAACCTCTAGGTGTTGCAATGCACCTGTGTCAAACCACTCAGAATAGACCCCTTAATGTCAGGATCCCAAACTGATCTCTCACAGGACCTGTCATCAAACAATCCTCCCATATCCCAACACCACCATGGCCAAACATTGCCCAAGTCTTGTGGTTTGGACTGTGCAATGCCTCTGGCTATAGCTGATGCCCCATGAAGTGAAGTCTGCCAACAAGCATCAATGCTCCCTGACCCCTACTATGTTGTACCTCTAACTGTATAAGCTGCCCCACCAACTGCGTACCAACTCATCACCTCTCTCCAATATAAGTCCTCACTCAATCCAATGTTGATCCTACTTTCCTAAAAATGGGATGGCATGCTGAATAAAAGACAACATGTGCCCCACTACCCGCTGGAATATGTAGCATCTGTTATGTCCAAGGGCCCCTGCTCCGTTGTGCTCCCTACGAAGAATATCATACCATCAAGTGGGTACCAACTCATGATCTCTAGCCAATCTATCTTAGAAGAAGAATCCAATGTAGTGACAACTGTATACAGAACATGAATAGAGTGTTGTCGCAAGTTCGTAATCAACTTCATGGAGAGTGTTGGCGCTAGTGTAGGAACAAAGATTTATTCAGAAGGTATAAATGGTGTCTTTACTAAAGGCTTTTTACTTCATTCAAGGGCTTGAACTAGTCCAGGTTCAAAGCACTTAGATCCCGTGGAAAGAAACTAGTTCTTGCACCGGATCAAAGCTTCCTGCACTTAGCATTTAATTATTAAAATGAGTGCTTTATTATTGCAAGTGCTATTATATTGTTAAATCAAATTGCATAGTGCAGGAATAAAGAAACAATCAATATACATTTATCCTATCATAAGCATTTAATGAAAGAAAGAAGATTGTGGGAAGTAGACTAAGAAGGCTTGCTGCATGACACCAACGTGCACTGGTGCAGTTTCATTTCTCCTGCTTGGACCAGGTGGGGAAAGCCAATAAAAAAAATTGCAAAAAGGGAGATATCACACCAATGTGCATTGGTGCAGGGTTATTTCTCCTTCTTGGAACAAGCGGAGGAAAACCAATCTGAAATCAAGTGCAGGAAAGGAAATTGCAGGAAAAGGAAATTTATCTACTTCACACAATGGATCCGCTTTCATTAAAACAAGAATGCATGTGCTTAAAATTAAATCATACTTGAAAATATAGACACAAATTACAAGAAAATAGGAAATGGGGTAAATGTGTTGGGTTGGATGGGCCCTAGCCAACCAGCGCGTTTCCATTTTAAATAAGAACGTTGTTCAGTACCTTAATCAATTCATCAGCTCAAATACAGAAACGCAATTTGTGAAACATGAGGCGGAGCTCCCTTTTTATTAATTCACTAAGGCAAGTACATACATTAATACATTTTCCAGCCCATATTCGGGTGATAAAAAAATACAACAACCTGTTACCGCCTCTCTATTCTCTTCACCTATCAAAATTTTTTCCTTAGTCCTATTTACATTCTACATTATATAGATATTTGGCCAAAGGCCAAAATAGATCATTCAACCGATTACATAACCAAACGCGGAATTTATCTTTTTGGCCTTCAAAATTAGACAGTTAGCAAACTGGTCGTAGCCAATCTCCATCTTTCGTCCTTCATAGATTCAATCTCGGCTGCCTTTGGATAGATCTTGTTGTCGTTGATGAAGCTAATAAAAATGAGGCAGTGATCAAGGAGGTTCAGATCTGCTGCAAGGATTTGTTGTGCTGGCAATGGTGCAAGATCTAATCTTGCACTAGGATCAGCAGTCACAGTAAGTACTCTAACTACCAAATAAACATTGGAGATATCGATAAGTTACAAAGAGTGATTAAAAGTAAGAAATCATGTAATAACTGATTAATTAATGCTAATTTGAATTAAAAGTATGAAAAATGAATTTTATCTGAAATATGTCACTGTTCTTGGACTAGTGCAAGATGAGGGAGCATAAAATAGGTAAAACAAAGGTAAATGGTTATGATTTAGGAAGGGGAAAATGGAAAAAAGAGAGAAAATTAGGGGGCTAACATCCTCCCATCCCTAAGTTGTTGTGTGTCCTCACAAAACTCTTTATCTTTGAAAAAACCCTTCAAAACTTTGAGCATTCTAGCTCAATCCTGCTCTAACATACTAACATCAGCCTACAATGTTTCAGACTTATTTATGATGTTCTTTAGTTTCTTTGACACCTTTCTAAGTCACTTGAAACATTGTGCAACTCGGTACTTCCAAAATCTAACTTCTCCTTTCTTTTTATAGATCTCTGCAGTTAATTCTTCTTTATTTTGTTATTTATCCTCTTGTGCTTTAGCTATGAGCTATTCTAAGTTCTACACTTGAAGCTCTAGTTCAACTATCTGAGCAACAAGATTTACCAAATCTTCTTCTTATTCTGTCTCGACAGGGACTGTGTCTTCCTCAGGGACCTCAGTATCCATCATGGTTACATCAAGAAATTATTCTTCTTCTGTCTCGATGGGGGCAATATCTTCTTTAGGGACCTCAGTATCCCTTGGGGTTTCAAAAAACTCTTCTTCCTCTTATTCTTCTTCTTATTCTTCTTCTGGTTCTTCTTCTTCTTGCACTGGTGTAGAAGGGGATTCAACGTCCTGTGGGGACTGTGGTTCCTTGCCTACACTAGATTCTTCATTATTTTTTCGCACCCTTTTAATGAAATCGGCCAACAAAGTGTCATCTTCAACCTCTAAAAATTTTGTTGCGTCCGCAAGGACTAACAAGTTGTTTTCTTCAGGGGTTCGTGCCTGTACTGGTGTCATAGAAGGAGTCTCTTCAATAGGTGCACTAGATGTCTTCTTATTTAGAGATGGGGCCCTTTATTATTTTTATTTTTCAGGTCGTTTCCTTTTTGCACTGGTGCAAGAAGGACTCCCCTTTACATTCTTACTTGGACCCTTGCTTGTGCTGGTGGGGTCCTCTATCTCCTTTCCAGCAACTGTCTTTCCATGTATCTGTTTTAACAATGCCTCCCAAGTCATGCCTTTAACTTCTAATTGTTTCTAGACCAAAATATTTATTAGCCCATGGTGATATAACTTCTTGTCAGCCTGGTCTGCCCGTCTGTCCCACACACCCTTGGCCAATTTTTCTAAGCTCTTAAGCAAAAAATAGGGGAAATCAATCCTCCACTAGATGTGCCAGTCGGCTTCGAAATGATGTAACATCCTAAAATGGTACACAAAAGTGAGGGAGTACCTTCCCTCACAAGTTACGAATTTTTGTAGGATGAAAAGGAGGTCCCGCCACTGTCCCAACAGGGCACTGTGTGGAATTCCTTTCTTCCAATCTACCTTCATATTCTTGTCGACGATGAAACACTACCATCGCTTCCTTTATAGTTTCTGATTTTTAAACCACTACTCACCACTATTTTCCAAGCCTGTCGCTGCTGCTATAAACTCCTCCGTAACCTCAAATTTTAGAGGCCCAATTTTTACTCGGCCAATTTTGAAACTTCTGGCAAGCTGTAGGGCCACTTCACTGTTGTGCCCGTCAAAATTTTGCAAGAATTGAAGAAATCCTGACTCTCGCAATAGTGCAAGACTATTTTGATACTCAGCAGTCTGTTCTACCCTACTGAGAGACGAAGGTTCGCTTCGAGCAGGTGACATTGCTGCTTAACGGTTATGAACAGTCAAGAATTTACATGCAACACTGGGAAAATTGGTTCTTATATATAGGGATCCAACCGTCCACCATCCCTTCCATCTTATCATCCATTCATTCCACTAAAATAGTCGTGGATGTGTGGCATCTTTGAGATCGTGCCGGACTGTTGCTTGCGGCAACGTTTTAACAGCTAGGTGAAGTAATCATTACGAGTGAAGGACATCTAGGATTATGGAAGAAAGGGGAAATTATATCCAAGCAATGGTTAAACACTTCCGCACTCCATAATTCAAAAAAAGAGCTTTAGCATTCATTAAAAAATGATCATAATTCTTAACTTAAAAACACTTTGTACATTAAATAATTTTCTCCTAGTTAATATGATAGCACAAGTACTCATTGACTAATTGAAATGATTTCGTATAAACTTTCATGATGACCACTTTCCTATGACGTATGATATGAAAAGCACAAATTGTACTATGTTTCTGACGGGGTGCATGCTTGCATCGGTTTGCTTGCACCGTTTAAACTATGCTATTCTGCTGGTACCATTATGCTTGCATTATTATATAGGATGACATGCTTGCACTAGTGCAAGCATAATATCTGAAAAAAAGAACAGGGAATTTAAGTAAAATATAGGTTGGAATTCTAACATGGCTTCCTCAACTTATACTGGAAATTTTCTTCACCCTTTCTTTATGCTTCAGAGCATATCCTCTTGCTCTTAGTGCGCGAAATCCTGCAATGAATTCATGAGGGAACAAAGAAGTGGTAAAAGGGAAATTTTAGAATGGGAAGGAATTCTATTAGATGGATTCCAGGAATAGTACCACAAGAGGGGATAAACAGAAGTGGGATAGGGAAAAAAAATTTAAGGGTAAAGTGGGGTTTTTACGAAACGGATAGGGTAAATTCAGAAGAATATGGGAAGGTTAATCATTCTAAGATTGAAGAAGAAAACTGAGGGACTATTACGAAAGTGGAATATGAATAAAGGCATAAAATTTTCTGGAAGGTTTGCCTGCACTGGTGCAAGAAAAATAACTACAACGAGAATTAAGCGTTACTTGAATAAAAATATCCATGCTAATTACCCCAATTGTATAAATTTTGGTTCTATTGAACTTGCTTTTACTTGGTGGTCGCTAGCATATCTAAAGATCAAGAAAAAATATATTTTTATTAGAAATTTTTGATCTTCCTGCCAGCAAGCTAGTTTTCAGGTTGATCCTGCTGTAATCATGTTAGAGAACTGATTTTCATAATTATAGGAAAATATTTTTTCATTACTTTTTATTTACATTTTTTTTTAAGAAGAAGACGAATTTATGTTTTCAAAAGGTTGGTATTACCATTCACCACTATTGTCCTAAATTGTTGTTGGACTTGCTGTGTAAAATATTTCTTGGCAAGTGGCTAAAAATACTTCTTTAATCTGTGTCCATTTACCAAGAATACTGAATTTTTTCCATCAATAGTTTTAACTTCTACTGCTCCATTATCGAATACTCGGATCATTCATGTTGAGTCTCAATTCTGCATCTTTTCCATACACTTTTATATACCTTTTTCACTCACCTGAACCTCCCAAGTTGTCAAATATCATTGTATATCAATTGCAAATGAGCATCTAACATGGTTTTTAATTATATTTTTGTGTTTTCTATTTGATTTATATTTTGTCCATCTAGCTGCGGAATCCTGCCACTTTCCGCAGATGCTGTAACTTTCCGTAGCTATTTTGTGAAACTCTATGTTACAGGTGTCTACAGGAAAAATGAGCCACATGGGCAAGTCAGGAATGATGTGGACATGGTTCGTGTCCTATTGGTTCGAGCAAACTCATCTAAAGAAGCCGCGGTCAAAGGCGTCCACATGGAATTCAACCATAGAGTCTTACAGCGACAGGACTCTATTCCGTGTCACATAAAGGTTCATATGGCCGTTTCTGAGCTTGCGGAGGACAATTCGACATCTGTACATGGCTCCATAGCCGAATTCAAGCAACCACTCCTCATAGATTTACTTTCCAACACGGCCATGATCCTAGATCCGTGGACGTAATGGTCTACGTGTTCTCCACCAGCATAAACTTTAGGAGACAGTTATATTTCTTTTGTTATATATAACACGTTTGCATACGCATATAGAGTTAGTCTCGATTAGTCTCTGTTATCTTTTATTAGTCTGCTCTGTAATGTAATTACGTTGCCTTAGTGCCGTAATACTACCTTACTGTTATGACTGCATTTTAATATAAGAAGACTCTGTTTTCCAACTTAATTCATACTTGAAGATCATTGCCAAGGCTGGTGTAGAGGGCCCCTGCTCAACTAAGGTTTTGTGCATTAGTTTACGGTTCTTATTTTATTTCTTTAAAGCTCATTGTGCCATAATCCATTCACATGTTTATACACTGCATTTTTCATGATACATATGCTTCATTTCTGTTTATAAACTTTCCTGCTTTCCATTTCACTTCTGTCTTTCATGTTTTATGTTATTAATCATTGATCAGTGCTCTTGTTTCAAGTTATAGATAGGCAGCCCGAACATTTTCATAGCTTTTTGACTAATGACATGGAATTAACATTGTTCTGCTGCTAATGTGTTTTTCTTAGTTTCTATTTAATTTCAGTATTGCTTTGTTTAATTCAGTTTTGTTCATTTGCTTCAGTAGTTAAATTTAGATATATTAAACTGCTCATAGCATCTTCAGTTGCCTCCGAAAGCCACAGCTGGACTGATGGTGAGGGATTGTATTACGAAATGTGTAGTTTAGTATTAGTTTCCTTTCTGCAAATTTAGATATATTAAATTGTGCATGACATCTTTAGTTACCTCCGAAAGCCACAGCTGGACTGATGGTGAGGGATTGAATTATGAATGTATGGTTTGATATTAGTTTACTTTCTGCAAGTTAGATTCAATTACTCAAGTTGTTTATGGTTACTTCCGAAAATCATAGCTGGACTAATGATGAGGGATCAGAAGACAAGTTGATGTAAATTGATTTAGATTTACTTTATTGCAGCTTTTGGATTTCTTTCAGCATAATTTATTTTGTGTTTAGACAGCAGCAAGAATAGTTTGGTTTCATGCTCACTAGTTCACTGTTTCGATTTATTAGATTAACAACACCTTTTCATTTCAGCAACATATTTTCATTTCCTTTCAAGTTTTGTCATTGTACTTTTCAAATTCCTTTTTAAGTTTCAAGTTGGTAAATCATTATAGAGGATATCATTTCCTTGAACAAACATAACCACACTTGTTTTCATTTTAGAATTTCCATTTCATCTTAGAAAACCAAAAACGACAAAAAGTTAAGAAATAGGTTATCTTGTACATATAGTGCGCCGCACTTCATTAGCTTACGAATCCCGGATTGACAAATTAAATGCAGCAATTTAGGACACACTAAATTGACCAAACATTTTGGCGCTGTTGCCGGGGAAGTGTAACTAGGTAGCCAATTTCTTAAAAAAAAAAAAAAACAACACAAAATCATAAAAGAAGGGAAAACTTGATAACTTCTTGAAGTATGATCTCCTCTTGCACCTAGTGTGATCTGGAGGATCAGAAAAGAGAGTTATTGGTTCAGTAATTTCTTAAGTATGCTCTCTTCTTGCACCTAGTGTGACCTGGAAGATCAGAAAAAGAATTATTAGCCCAACTTTTTAAAAAATAAAAAAATGACATGCATAGAGCAAGAGATTCTAGGGGAAGGTTTATAGCTAAAGCCAAGAGCTCGATTTTTATAACTCCATCTTCTTCAAGGCATAGACCAGATTCATCACCATCTACCCCTAGCCTTAAGATTTTTGGAAGTCAGGAACAGCTGAATTAGAGGATTCTCCTATACCACCTACTAAAACCCATTTAGAAAACAAAGAGACACTCTCTCATCCTCTTGGTAGAAGAACTAGAGGACTTTAAGAACTCTAAAGAAACTATCATGGTAGAGGAAGTAATAGATGGAGGTAGAGGTAGAGGTAGAAGAGGAGGAAACAATGGAGACAACAATGGTGAAGGAAATAATGGTAGAAATAGGGAAGGAGACAACTTGTTTGGATTCCCTATAGTTGATGAGGAAACTCACGCAACAATGAAAAATATCTCACCATCTGTCCTCCCTAACTTTTATGGATTGCGAAGTGAGGATCCTGAAACATTTCTGTTTGAGTTTGAAGTTGTGTGCCGAACCTATGACTATATGGAAGACTCTCAAAAACTTAAACTGTTTCCTTCAACTTTGAAGGGATCTGCTTTGAAATGGTTCATGGTATTAGCCACTCAATATATTAGGACTTGGAATGATATGAAACAAACATTTTTGGATAGATATTTGGACTATTGTATGCCCACCAATCACAAGGATGAGGTATTCAAGATGATGCAAAAAGAAGATGAAAATTTGGAAGACTTATTTGAAAGATTTCAATACAACTTGAAAAGAGCGAAGATGAGCAACTTAGATGATGAAACCTTGAAAGACCTCATATTAAAAGCCATTGGAGATGAATGGATAGATATTTTAAACATGATGGGGAAAGGAGATATTTCTCAACTCCCACTTCGTGACATAACATAACTATGTGTCCATCTCTCAAGAGGAAAATCTAAAACAGGAAAAGGGCCTAGGGATCCTTCTCTTATTAGGGCTAACAAATCTGCAACTGGATCAGTAAGTAGGGAAGAGATTGGTAATATGCTTGATGAATTCAAAACTGATATCTTGAGGAGCCTTAGTGAACAACTAGACACCCTTAAAATCCAAAACAAGTAGAAAGTAGAAACAGATGCTTTAGCCATCTTTTGTCCGAAATGTAGGAAGAAACATGGTTTAAGGGAATGTCCCTTGGATGCAAAAGTTGTAGAAACATGTATGATTTTCTCAGAGAATCATGAGATCAAGGATTTTCCTTCAATTCCTGGACTCAAAGCTGTCTTTCAAGAAGACCCAAATTCAGTAGAATCTCTCTGTTTTGTCGCAAGGAGACCTTGGCAAGGACAACAAACTCAAGGGTTTAACAACCCTATGAATTTTCAAACCCAACCAAGTTGGAATCCTTGGCAACAACCTTGGCCCCAACATCAAAATTCATATCAGCCATGGGTACAAGGGATGAAAAATCCTTATGGGAGATTTGCTCAATTTTATCAATATCCTCCATCTTTTCAAAATCAACAAGCTCCACAACTTCCAAATCCAAATCCACAAATTTCATTGCCATTTCCACAACAACAACCTTCTCAACAAAATCCAAATCCTCAACTCATGCTCCCATACCAACAAAAGACAAATCAACTTCCAGCTCAACCATTGCCAAATCCTAACAATAAGAATCCTCAGAATACTTACATGGTAGAAGGGCAACAATTTCCTACCTATATGATTGTTCCTCTCAACGATGTACAACTCAGATCTGGTAGAGTTTTAGAAAAACCTTCTATAGATATTCAAGAGCAAGATACCTCCGAGGAGGATTCTCTTGAAGTCAATAAAGGTTCTGAGGAAGAATCTCTTCAAAATCCAAGCATGCAAAAAGAAAAATAAAAGTTAACACCCACAACTCCTATAGTTGAGCAACCTGCATCTTCATCTACACCTCCTTTTCCTGAAAGACTACAAATTGACAAGGGGGTGAAAAAACAAATCTTGTTGCCTAACTATGACTTTCTAGATGAATTGAAGAATGTTTGTATCAAGATTCCCTTGCTACAAGCCATTCGAGAGATTCCTATTCTAGCAAAAACAATAAAGGAGTTGAGTTTCAAAAGACCAGGAAGGAAACTAAAAGACACAAGAAGAATTCACCTGGTAGGAAATATTGCAGATATTATGATGGGAAAAATTACCATGCAGAAGTATGTAGATCCATGAAGTCCAATTGTCAAGACACATATAAATGGGATAGAAATTCCAAACACATTGATTGACTTAGGGGCTGCTATCAACATTATGAGTAGACAGACTATGGAACAGCTAAAACTTCCTAACCTTCTTTTTACACCTACTTTACCGCAACTTGCAGATCGATCAGTTATTAAACCAGATGGTGTATTAGAAGATATTTCAGTCTCCTTAGATTCTTGGGAATATCCAGTAGATTTTATGATTTTGACTCCCAAAAGTAATCTAGGAGGACACCCACTTATCTTAGGAAGACCTTGGCTAGCCACAGCTGATGCTTTTATTAGTTGTAGATCTGGGGACATGTACATTTCTAATGGTAATTCGACAAAGAAATTCAATTTGTATCCTCCAGCAAGAGCAATCACAGAACTAGGAGACAATGAATGGGTTGATGATGAGGACACTATACAACCTGTCTTTACCATTTCTGAAATCAGTGAGGATAGTCAAATTCTGAACACATTAGAAAATTTTGAGACATCCTCAGAATATGACCCCACACAATTTCAGTTGGAATCTGACATAGAATATTTATCATCAAGAAAAATGTCTCTTTACTCTATGGAAGAGTTTGGTAGTTCTACTATTGAGATTTTTCCAGGAAAAACACTGAATATCAACAAACTTTTGGAAGAATCACAACAAGAAAAACTAACCAAAATCTTGCAAAAACATTCTACTGCATTTGCATGGGAGTATACTGACATGAAAGGTATTGATCCTAAGACTTGCATCCATCACATCTATATTGAGGAAAATAGTAGACCAATCAGACAACCTCAAAGAAGGATGAATCCAAATCTTAGGGAGATAGTGAAAGAAGAGCTCCAAAAACTTCTCAATGTAAACTTCATTTATCCAATTTCAGATAGTCGATGGGTTTCTCCTTTGGTTATAGTGCCTAAAAAGAATGGTAAATGGAGGGTATGCATTGATTACAGGGAATTGAACAAAGCAACTTTGAAGGATCACTTTCTGTTGCCTTTTATTGATCAGGTATTAGATACATTAGCAGGTAAAAAGTACTTTTCATTTTTGGATGGTTTTAGTGGCTATAATCAAATTCAGGTAGCACCTGAAGATCAAGATAAGACTACATTTACTTGTCCATGGGGAACTTTTGCCTACCGAGTGCTTCCTTTTGGGTTATGTAATGCACCTGCAACATTCCAAAGAGCAGTACTAGGAATTTTTTCTGATCTAATCCATGATTGTGTAGAGGTTTATATGGATGATTTTACAATTTATGGTAATTCATTTGAAGAGGCATTAGAAAATTTGGAAAAAGTTCTTATAAGATGTAAAGAAACAAACCTTTCATTAATCCATGAAAAATGCTTTATGATGTTTACTGAAGGGATTGTTTTAGGACATCATATTTCAGGAGATGGGATTAAGGTTGATAGATCAAAAGTTGAAGTCATCTCCAAGTTGCCTATTCCAAATTGTCAAAGAGATGTTAGAAGTTTTCTAGGATTTACTGGTTACTATAGAAGATTTATAGAAAACTTCACTAAAATAGCATCTCCACTCTTCAAATTGCTTACAAAAGACTGTGAATTTAAATGGGATCCTGATTGTCAATCAGCTTTTGAAACATTGAAAACAAGAATATCTGAAGCACCTATCTTGAGAGGACCAAATTGGAAACTCCCTTTCCATATTTCTACGGATGCTTCAGATACAGCTCTAGGAGCTGTGTTGGGTCAAAAAGATTTAGTTCCTTATGCCATTTATTATACCAGTGAAAATTTGACTCCCACAGAGTTGAACTATACTGTGACTGAAAAAGAGTTTTTAGCTGTTGTTCATGCAATCAATAAGTTTAGACATTATATAACAGGCTATGAAACTTTTATTCATACTGACCATTCTGCAATTAGATATTTGATGAACAAACCTGTTACTAATGGCAGAGTGACAAGATGGCTCTTACTTTTACAAGAATTCAATATTACCGTGTTGGATAGACCAGGGAAACAAAATACAGTAGCTGATTTCTTGTCTAGGATTCAGAATACTAAAGAAGATTCTCCTGTAGAGGATAAGTTTCCTGATGAATACTTGTTTGCAGTAACTATTAAGACTCCTTGGTATGCAGATATTGCTAACTATTTGGTTACAGGGAAACTGCCTTCACATTTGTTTCCAAGTGAAAAAAGAAAGATTATTCAAGAGAGTTCAAAATATTCATGGATTTCTAACGAATTGTTTAAAACAGGGCCAGATCTTGTGATCAGAAGATGTGTCAGGGAAGATGAAATGCCTGATATTCTTAAGGCATGTCATGATGAACCATGCGGCGGACACTTTGCAGACAAAAGGACGGCCTATAAAATCCTCTCTTTAGGATATTATTGGCCTTTCCTCTTCAAAGATGAAAAACAGTATGTCAAAAGGTGTGACAGCTGCCAAAGAGTAGGGAAACCTACCCTTTCAAATGAAATTCCATTGCAAACACATGTACTCATTGAACCCTTTGAAAAATGGGCTTTAGATTTCATTGGACCTATTAATCCACCATCCAAGCAAAAGAAGTATATATTGGTTTGTACTGATTATGTTACTAAATGGGTAGAAGCCAAAGCATTAGTATCTGCTACTGAAAATTTAGTTGTTCATTTTCTTTATGAGGATATTTTTACTCGCTTTGGTGTTCCAAGAGAAATTGTGACAGATCAAGGAAGCCAATTCACATCCAACTTGGTGGAGAAGTTGATGGAAGAATACAAAATCAAGCACAGAAGATCTACTCCTTACCATCCGCAAGCAAATGGTCAAGTGGAGTCTACAAACAAAGTTCTTGAAAGTATCATCACCAAAACTGTTCATCTACATAGAAGAGATTTGGCAGAAAGGCTTCCTGAAGCCTTGTGGGCCTACAGAACTACATGGAGAAATACAACAGGACATTCTCCCTATGAACTTGTTTATGGGAAAGAAATCTTGCTCCCCATTGAGTTCCAAGTCAAGACCTTCAAGATAGCAGTTCAGTTGGGGATGGACTTATCAGAAGCCCAAAAGCATAGAATGGAGCAGTTGAATGAGCTAGATGAGATCAGACAAGAAGCAATTTTAAGAACTCATCTAGTTCAATATCAAAGACATCAAAGAGAAGAAGTTTCAAGAAGGAGATCGGGCATTGTTATTTGATTCCAAGTTTAAAGATTTTCAAGGAAAATTTCAGACTCATTGGCTTGGGCCATATGAGATTGACAAGATCTTTAGCAATGGAGCTGTAAGAATCAAGACTATTGATGAGTTTCAAACTCCTCTTATTGTGAATGGCCATAGATTGAAAGTTTATCATAAGCCACTCTCAAAAGAGGATTTTGTCAAAATGTTTCAAGAAAGTTCTGCAATCAGGCTGGTACAGAAGAGTTCTTCTTCTCCACCAGCCTAGCTTTTGTTCTTTTCAGTTTTAAAAAAAAAAAAAAAAAAAAAAATGGTATAAGCCTGAAAACCAATCACTGATTGGCAGTCTTATACAGAAAATATAGGGTGAAAATCAGGAACACCTGACACTCTATATTTTCCAAAAAAAATCTCTCTTTCATTTCACAAGCCTTGTGACCACTCACTCCATTTCATTCCACTTCATTCCATTTCATTTCACTTCATCTCACTCCATTCCAATTCATTTTACCCATTTCATTCCATTTCATCAATAAAAATCTTTTTCATGACCATTTCCATCTGGTCATTTGTCATCTGTTCATCTCCATTCATCCAAGTAATAGCTGTGTCAGTTTCCGCAGCTGACATCTGTTTCCGCAGTTGACTCCAGTTTCCGCAGCCAGAAGCAGATTCCGCAGCTACAACTCTGTTTTCAAAAGAATGTACAGTCATAAGTTATTTCCATAATCATGAAATAAAATGCAGGTGAGAGGATAAAAAATGAAGACATGGAGCATTCAAGACGCCAATAAAGAGCAATTAGTTGAAGACCAAGGAAAAGGCAAAGATTCCAAAGGTATGAATAAAATTTATTTCAAATAGCATTAAAAAAACACATTTTTATATAGTTCTGAACCATGAGCTCCATCCATTATGTGCAATGATTATATTGACAATTCCGTAACCTCTCACGATCTCCATATTACCCTTTCGCATTCATTCTCAAACGGTTCCATCATTTAACCCCCGATTTTCACTCATGTTCCAATATCCCACCAGTGACAATGAGACGTATTTGATTTGACCACGAACTCTTACAGCCACATAAATCCATAACCGTTGTTGAAACGTGCTCATATTTATTGTGCAGCCACCAAAATTCAAAACGTTGCCGGATGTGTTATACTCTGTTAATCTCTCTGTTATGTCTCTGCCGTGCTTACGAAACCCCACTCTGTTCTGTCTCACTCCATTTCGTTCATTGTGCTCATTCCCATTCTCTGATATTTACCCACAGTCATTGCGCTTATCTTTGTGCATTCAGCCGTTCTATTTCCATTTGAACCCTCACGCAGGCAAATTTGTAAGAGCAGAAAGAAAAAATGGGTAAATTGCTAAGAGCAGAGCTAGAAGGACCTAAGTTTATAGAGGGATATCCACAAGTAAAGGAGATATTGAAGAAATCAAATTGGCTGCGGTTTATCTAGAAATTCAGAGGTTATCATAAAGAAGTCACGAAGGCATTCGCAAGGTCGTTTAATGGCTTGGAAGCAGAGATTGGAGACCTTAATTTTGCGGTCAATGAAGCATCTACAGCAACAGCCACGGAACTTCTTCAGGAGGGTGAGCGTTGGTTTAAAAATAAAAGCATCAGTGATGAAGCATGGAGAACAATCTTACGAAATCAAGGTATGGAAATAACTGTTTTTAAAAGAGGAATTCCTGTGCATGCATTGAAAGAGGAATGGGCTACTTTGCTGCTAGTTGTTCAGAAATTCATTACATGTGAAGGCCGTTTTGGGTCCATGTATATGTACCATACCAAGTTACTGATGAATTTTCTAGATAATCAAACTCTCAATCTCCCATATTTTCTATTCAATAGTTTGAAGAAAATGTCCGTGACTGTTCAGAAACATTTAGGAGATGTAGAACCCCATCTATATCACCACGGCCTTGTAAAAATTTTGATTGAAAAGGAGTTAAAGGAGAAGAAAGACACATGGGAACAATTTCTGGTTAGAAATTTCTTTGAGGAACCTCAGGAAATTCCTGAAGGTAGCACAGCAAGAAGGAGTAGAAGAAAAAGAATAAATGATGAAACCCAAATTACTCCTACTTAGGAAATTCCTGAAGGTAGCACAACAAGAAGAAGTAGGAGGAAAAGAACAATTGATGAAATCCAAAATACTCCTACTACTGCAATTGAAATAACTGATAGGGAAGAGAGACTATCAAAGAGGAAGAAGAAAGAAATCAAGGGTAAGAAGCCAATAACACCAAAAGAGAGAAAAACTATTGAGGCTATACATAAAAACCCTTCTTCTGAAGAAGAAGATCACCAAGTGTTATTTGAAAGATTAGTTTATCTTCAAAAACAGTCCTCTATAGCCAAGAAGACAGAGAAAGGAAAACAAAAACAAAAGGATAGTGCACCACAACGTGTGAGAAGAAGCAGCAGACTTAAGGGGAAATTAAGGAAAACGCAAATGAAGGGTCCTCATTTCATTGACTTGGGAGAGGAAACATCTGAATAGTCCCCAGCTGACCATAGTCCATCTCAGTTAGTTAGTGAACCTGGTTCATTTCATTCCCAATCAGACATTGAACATACTCCATCCCATTCTTAGCAAGATATTGATGTGAACCCTTCTCAGCCAGATTTTGAAGATAACTCTCCTTCACGGCATTTTGGGGACATCCCAATAAAAATGATACTTGAAATAGACCCCAAGCAGCAGGAAGTATATGACTATATAGAATCTTTGGAAAAGGCAGCAACAGGTCCTAGTACTTCGTCCATTCAGCCTCATATAGTAGAGGATGATTTAGTCCAATCACTAAAATAGGAAATTTTTGAGTTAGAGCTTTTAAATAGGCACATCAAAAATGAAAATGAGACATTGAAAGAACAAGGCAAACTGGACAAAATCATCCATGATAATACCATACTACATCTGGGAATATGGCAGAAGAAGAACAAGAAATTGAAAAGGAAATGCCAGAAATTGAGCAGAGCACTGGTTAATATCAAATTTAGGTGCTTAATGAAGAAACCCAGAATGTTGGCAGCACCAAGGAAGAAAAGGAGAGGTTTGGATGTGCTGGCTGAAGTGTCAAGGCACATGAACTAAGGAAGGAATATCAAAATTTTGGTTGCATGAGGACATGCAACACCTTCACAGTGGGGGTGTGTTGAGTCTCAATTCTGCATCTTTTCCATACACTTTTCTATACCTTTTTCACTCACCTGAACCTCCCAAGTTGTCAAATATCATTGTATATCAATTACAAACGAGCATCTAACATGGTTTTTAATTATATTTTTGTGTTTGCTATTTGATTTAGATTTTTTTCATCTAGCTGCGGAATCCTGCCACTTTCCGCAGCTGCTGCAACTTTCCGCAGCTATTTTGTGAAACTCTATGTTACAGGTGTCTACAGGAAAAACGAGCCACATGGGCAAGTCAGGAATGATGTGGACATGGTTCGTGTCCTATTGGTTTGAGCAAACTCATTTAAAGAAGCCGCGGTCAAAGGCGTCCACATGGAAGTCAACCATAGAGTCTTACAGCGACAGGACTCTGTTCCGTGTCACGTAAAGGTTCATATGGCCGTTTCTGAGTTGCGGAGGACAAGTCGACATCTTTACATGGCTCCATAGTCGAATTCAAGCATCCACTTCTCATAGATTTATTTTCCAACACGGCCATGATACTAGATCCGTGGACGTAATGGTCTACGTGTTCTCCACCAGCATAAACTTTAGGAGACAGTTATATTTCTTTTGTTATATATAACGCGTTTGCATACGCATATAGAGTTAGTCTCGATTAGTCTCTGTTATCTTTTATTAGTCTGCTCTGTAATGTAATTACGCTGCCTTAGTGCCGTAATACTACCTTACTGTTATGACTGCATTTTAATATAAGAAGACTATGTTTTCCAACTTAATTCGTACTTGAAGATCGTTGCCAAGGCTAGTGTAGAGGGCCCCTACTCAGCTAAGGTTTTGTGCATTAGTGTATAGTTCTTATTTCATTTCTTTAAAGCTCATTTTGCCATAATCCATTCACATGTTTATACATTTCATTTTTCATGATACATATGCTTCATTTTTGTTTATAAACTTTCATGCTTTCCATTTCACTTCTGTCTTTCATGTTTTATGTTGTTAATCACTGATCAGTGCTCTTGTTTCAGGTTATAGATAGGCAACCCGAGCATTTTCATAGCTTTGACTAATGACATGGAATTAACATTGTTCGTCGCTAATTTGTTTTTCTTAGTTTCTCGTTTAATTTCGTATCGCTTTGTTTAATTCAGTTTTTTGTTCATTGCTTTTAAGAGGTTAAATTTAGATATATTAAACTCTGTTTATAGCATCTTCATTGTTTCAAAAGCGCAAATTCCCGGACCGATGGTGAGGGATTGTATTATGAAATGTGTAGTTTAGTATTAGCTTTCCGCAAATTTAGATATATGTTAAAATCGGCATGAAATCTTCAAGCATTTCCGAAAGCCACAAGCTGGATCGATGGTGAGGGATTGAATTATGAATGTATGGTTTGATATTAGTTGTATTTTCCGCAAGTTAGATATCGCTTACCTGGTTGTTTATAATATTTCAAAAACTAGTCGGACTTAACATGAGGGATCAGAAGACAAGTTGATGTAAATTTATTTAGATTTACTTTATTGCAGCTTTTGGATTTCTTTCAGCATAATTTATTTTGTGTTTAGACAGCAGCAAGAATAGTTTGGTTTCATGCTCACTAGTTCACTGTTTTGATTTATTAGATTAGTAGCACCTTTTCATTTCAGCAACATATTTTCATTTTCTTTCAAGTTTTGTCATTGTACTTTTCAAATTCCTTTTTAAGTTTCAAGTTGGTAAATCATTATAGAGGATATCATTTCCTTGAACAAACATAACCACACTTGTTTTCATTTTAGAATTTCCATTTCATCTTAGAAAACCAAAAACGACAAAAAGTTAAGAAATAGGTTATCTTGCACATATAGTGCGTCGCACTTCATCAGCTTACAAATCCCGGATTGACAAATTAAATGCAGCAATTTAGGACACACTAAATTGACCAAACAGCTACCATCAAACTCCATCAATGGAATCACATGAGTGTGCCATCAAGTGTGTCATCATCAATAGGATCAATCATCAATGCCAATACATATCGACACACACCATGGTCCATCAATCTACATCATCATGAGGCTGAAATAAGTGCATGACATCAAGATTTAACATCAATGCCAACACATCCATCTCATTTTCAATACATGAATGCCAACTTATAGGAACATAAAGTCATAATCCATCTCACATGACAAGCAGCATCATGACCATGACCCTGTTGACATCAATGCTAACAATATGTGTAGAGGGGTATGATACTTATCTAAGAGCCATCAAGAATGTCTAATTCCCTCTCATAATAGCTGCAATAACATTTTTTTAGCTTACGCATTCATCAACCATTCATCCATTAATCAAACATGTTAAGAGTCATAGCCACAACATGTTATGAAACCATGCTTATAACTAACATATAACCAAAATAATATCCATGATATAAAAAGCCAAATCCACATAATAACAAGTAAAAATACTCATGAAATAGAAAAGGAAAAAAAATCTTATTAACATATGAAAAATCCAACCAAGTTAGGGACTTCTACGTACCACCCGACCATAGATTAAGTTGAACCAAAGCTTTCTTTTAGCCAATCGCCCCTATTGCATATTCCAAGCATGAACATGGGACTCAAAATAGAAAAAATTAGGGCTTACCAGATATTAAATCACTTACACCCTTAGGATTTCCCATAATCATTCCAAAACTGGTCAAGGGATCACTTGGCCCAAAACAAGAACATAAACCACCAGGATTTACTGCAATCAAGATCGGTCAAGGGATTATTAGGCTCAAAACAAAAACATAAACCACCAATATTTACTGGAATCTCACCAAAAACATTAAAGGGATTCCTAGGCCCAGAACAAGCTTGGATGCCTTCGAATTTCTTCACCAGTACCTTGAGGCCTATTCTCGGCTCCACCCACAAGATTTACCATAATCCCACCAAAAATAATCAAGGGATTACTAGGCCATTGGAAATTTTCCCGAGACCACCTCACCCCATTCCAAAACCATATGGAAATCGAAAGCTCAACCTAATTAAAGAACCCCATCACACCATGACTATCTGGAAATGGAAAGGAATGGTTGAATGCACTTTCATACTTGGAAGAACTCATGCCAATGACAACAAGAGAACCAAATACATACATTTATGTACCATACATTCATAAACTAGCTAGGAAATCACACATGCAACCTATTACCTACAAGTATTCTTGCTGAAGCTGCATGATCCAAATTTTCCTTGGTTTTTCTTTGCTTTCTTTGTCCTTCGTTAGCCTTCCTTTTATTTATTTCTCCAATGCTAGAGTGCTCCAAGAATTATCTAAGTGTGCAAGAGTATGATAAAATAGAGAGATCTCAAAGACTTAACTGACGAAAAGGATGTGAACTGATCCTCATAAGCCTTTTTATCATTGAGGAGTATATTTTCTTCATTTTCCTCTATTTTTCCTTCAATTTTCCTCTCATGCAATTATGTGGCCTTTCAACTCCCTTTTCTCCTAATTTCATTTATTTTCATAAATCAAATACCAATTAATGCCTCTTTTCATTTTGAAATCCTTTTCTAATTCCTTTTCCAATTTCCTTAGCCATAATAAATTGAAATGAACAACCACTAAGATTTTTTTCCCAACATTCAACTTGGAACACGTTTCTCATGACCTTGGCCCTATTTTTTCCTTTATTAATTTTATTATATGAAATTTTAACCCAAGGTCATTACATACCCCTCCCCCTTATAGGAACAACATCCTCGGTGTTCTATGACACCTATGACTAGAAAAACCATTGAAAACCAAAACATAATGCCCATGGAACTTTTCAACTTAGCTTGATCCAGTATTTACAATGAGAAACCTGTTGAAAAGAAAAACAAGCATAATAAACATGAAAAAATTACAACCATACCACTTATTGGAGATTTATAACATAGCTCATTGTGGTATTTACAATAAAAACCATACATAAATATGTAGATATACCAAAATCCTTTGCCTTAACCGACAAATAATGAAGGGTACATTGTCTGCATCTGATCAACCATATCCCATGTATCTTCTTTGAGCCTAAAGTGCTTCCACTGCAATTTAACTTGTTTGATTGATTGGTTATGAATCATGATTTATTTCCGTTGCAAAATGCATTGAGGTTCCTACTGGAATTATCCTTCTCGCTCCACCTACAATATAGACTAATCAATCACATGATCAAGATATTTCACATATATTTTAAGCGATGAAACATGGAAAAAATCATGGAATTTCATTTTCAGAGGCAGTGTAACTCTATAGGCCACTAGTCCAATCCTCTCAAGGATCTCAAAAGGCCTGCAATACTGAGGTGCCAACTTGGCACATGATCTAATCATCAGTGATATCCTCTTGGGTTTGATGCACAAATATAAATGTTCCCCAACCTAAAACTCCTTAAACACCATATCTTGATCCACATAAATGTTCTTTCTATCTTGTCCCACCTTTAGATTCTTCTTGATAACTTGCATTTCATGTTCCATCTTAACAAACACGTTTGTTCCTATCAGTACCCTGTTCATTGTATCACTCCAGCTGATGGGAGTATTACAAATCCGCGAATAAAGTGCCTCAAATGGACTCATCCTTAGTGACTCCTTTTGTAAGAAAACTAATCCAGTGGAACTGTTAGACAGACAAATCCCTCTTGCAGACAAGAGCGATCTCCCTAGTATTCTAACGATATCTAGAAACAAACAGACAGATGTAGCTCATTTTCTCTAGAATATTTTGCTTAAGAATTACTAATTAACTATGGAGAGATTCTCCTACCTGAATTCCAATGCTTACTCAGTCTTCAATCCAGTCGTTCCAGAAGGTATTGATCCAGCATGTAAGATTTGCAATCAAAGACAAGTAAATAGGATCAAAAGCACCTGCAAGATATGATAATTCAAAAGCAATAATCTATCTTAGTGATCAAGGAATCCAAGAATTAGATTATTCAAAAGACAGATGAACAAATCAATGAGAAAATAGAACCATTTGTATTAACTTTGAATAAAAAGAAGAAACCTTACAACCTTGATGCCTTGATGTTTGTATAGGTTCTTCCGGGGTCCCGAACAACCGTTTTCCTCAGTTTGACAAGACTCCAACTCTTTGAATCAACATAAGAATATGGCTATGATTATGTAACCTCTCTGATGCCAATGATGCCTAATGTGGAGAGTATAATTTCTTCAGCAATTCACCTCAAAACTACCAAGTTTTGAGTTCTTTGTTCCAACTAAGAAGTACCCTTGAGACTAAAACATGGTCTCAAGTTATAACATAAGGGAGGTAGTTTCAGCTCCAATAAGGAATGGATAAAGCCCTCTCAACATGGGATTTTAGCTCCAAAAACCAAGGGATAGCTCCATTTATGAAGGGATAAAGGTTCATGAATGGAAGGGGCGAAGCCCGACCAGATAGCACCTTTAGAGGGCCCCATATAGGAGAATATTCGACCAGAAGGGCTTCTAGAACTTAATTTTTTTTTATTTTACCTTTTACAGGGGTCTGTAGTTTTAATGAGCAGAACATGCGGGATGTGCCGCAGGTTTTGTAGCAATAAACTGCGATACCGCATGAAATGACTAGGAAAAGTGTGGAATTAGGATTTTTAGGGTTTTAATAAGCTTTTTCCCAATTCCAAGACTTGATTTAGGAACTTTATGATTTTGGACCTCTAAGGGAGCAATAAATAGGTAATGATGAACCCATATAGACAGCTAAATTCCATGGTGACAAATTTTAGTGTAACAGATTTCCCCCTTAAAGTGTGAAGTTTGAAGAGTTATGAAGAATTCTGAAGAGTGAAGTGCTTTATCATTCCAAGGATCGGGCTGCAGGCACACCAGTTGAAACCTGGGAAAAACATTCAATGCTAGCATATATATATATGTATATCATCGCTGAGGTAGGTATTCCCATACTCAGATCAAAACTAAGTACATGTTCTGATACAGAAATTATTTTAGAATTACATTAATAGTAGACACATCATGGACGCAACCATCTGTCATAAGTAGTCTACTGCATAATGAATAATAAAACTCCTCACAGTCTGGATGGTGGAAACCAGATCTAGGGTCTTGATTTCCGCTACCTGACTAGTACGATTCTATCCATGCGATTGATTGTGTCAAGGTCGAACATGATAGAAACTGCTTGATTACCAGTCAATGATGTGAACTGTTAACAAGTGTGAGAGAAACCACCAATAATGACAATGGCTCTCAAAGTAATCAGTACAAAATATGAAGTGTGAATAAATGATTTGAAGTCGAACACTTCACAGAATCGTTCGATCGAAGGTCAATAATGCAACTTATCATCGAAGGTGAGAAACCTGCCATTAGGGCATGCAGATTCCAAGGTACTGATAGGATTCTAGAACAACTTCCTAGATAATGTGTTGTCGTTGATAGAAAGTGACCCGTCATAGGAAATCCCATGACACGAAACCATTAGATCAAGTTTTACAAAAATATTTGTAAGGACAAAATCAGGGATGGTCAATGCGAATGGAGATAAATGTTTGCAAATGAATGGTTTATTATACTGATCTCTTGAACACATAACGACACTGCAGATGGTGACGATTGACCTAAAGCTAATACCCAGAAACTGGTTGAAGACTTTCAATGTGGTTCGATTAACTGTTTGGCGAAAGGATTTTCCCAACCCAAATATGAATGTGACAAAAGTGTCCTGTTCAAGAGTGGTATACTACTTTTTGGAACGAAGTATGACAACTAGATTCATCTTCTGTCTTCCCCCCCACCATTTCTGGCAAGTACCTCTTTATTTTTGACAACCTTGAGGAGAATAGCATTTTCTTGTTATATAAGCTCATCCTTTAGATGACTCCAACTTAGTATTAAAATCAAACCCTAAGAAGGAATGGTTCGTTCATGTTTATAATTGACAGGTCCTTTACTGTTAAGTTTTAACGAGTCTAGTATAGGTGAAACTCAGTGTTTTTTAGTTTTAGGGAGTCAGAAGAAAAACTTAAGAAAACTCCATGGGTGTTATTTTTCGTAAATTTAGTCTCTCAAGCCCGAAAAAGGATAAAATAATGCAGGAGAGAACTCTATTGACCATGATTAGCCAACATATACCTTTTTTGTAAATAGTCCATTTCAGTCCAGAAAAGGGGTAAACTTATATTGAAGGGATGACTGTTCATTTCCTTTAATGAGTTCAAATAGTCAAGTACTCGGCAATATTTTCATTTTTAGAGCGTCTGAAAAGGGCTTAAAAGAGAACTCCAGGGTTTCACTTTTTCGTAATTTTCAAGAGCCCGAAAAAGTGATAAAAGTGTACTCATCATCAAAATAATCCTTTTCACCTGACAATCTTGTTTTCTGCACATAAACTTGAAAAATTAAACATATCCTTTTCCAATAAGTAAAAAATTTCGAAAAATAACTTTTTAAAGTGGAAAATAAATAAATTTATATTTTATTTATTCAAAAAATATTATAAAAAGTAGTTCAAAAAAGTCATTTTCACCTTTTGTGTTCAGAGTTGAAAATTGAGAGCTCTGGGCAAAAAACATTCCGGAGGTGATAACGGGAGAACCGACCACTCAAATAAAAATCCGTCAAATCCAGGTAATCCAAAACACTCTTCTCTTCATTTTCATCTATTTTAATTCTCTTTTTTTAGTTTTTAAATCCATTTTTCGAGGGAAAAAAGGTTCAAAATTTTACTCAAGGGAGTCTGCAGGTCAGCCATTGGTTACTTGTCGACCCCGATAATTTTCCTAAAGGAAAATTATCGAGCTAATGCAATTTGTATGAAGGGTGCATGTGGGGGTCCACACTGTCCCTATACAAAAACTGTGGAGGCGCCATAAGAAAATGAAATTTGATACATTCTCTCAAAAATGAATAATTTTTTTCACTCTAATAGCTTCTAACCATTAAATGTGTCCATTTGTAGGTCATTGCACAATGTTGGAGTGGTGAGAATGCGAGCACAAAGAGGTAGATGATGCAGCCATGAACAATCCAAACAGAATGCGTGTTTTGAGAAATTGCGGATTATACAAATTCTGGGCCATTTAGGGCATGAGGGCATGGGTAGAGCTAATGACCTATCTGGTGAATAAATGGGACGTTCAGGAACAATGTTTTATCATTGGATATCACAAGCTAGAAATTGAGCTTGAAGACATCGACTTCCTCACCGGTTTATCAAAAATTGGTGAACCTATCTCTTTGTTTGGAGCTAGGCAAGGTGGCCTGCCTATCGCTAACTACAAAAAAGAATTCTGTAATGAAGAATCTAATCCCAAAGACAACTGGATAGACATAAAAACTATCATACGTCTTGATCTGAAAGTCATTGCATTCGCTGTTACCAGATTATGTCAAAGTGCAGCTCCACATGTGGCTACCAAGTCACAAATGCAGACAACTGTCAAATGCTACAAAGGCACTATCTTCAATTGGTGTTAAGGCGTGTTGAAGAATATGAAGGGTCAACTGACCACAACGAAGATCTCAAAGTTGAAAAACTTTGGGTATGGAGCGATCTTAGTATCTTTCTCTTTCGAGAGGATTTCGTCCCTGGCCCCTCAGTTAATCTCTGTTGACCATGGTGAACCTAGAGAGCCTTGTATGGTACGATGGGTGGCACTGATGGCTTGCCATAGTGGTGATAGCTGCATGGTAGTCCGATTCACTCTAGCATATTTTCGTTGGTTAGAGAACCAAATATTTGCTATCGAGGATTTCTCGTATGCAGGCATAGACTTTTGAGGAGACCCCAATATGTCCTTACCTCCAGGGACACAATGGGATGAATCAGGTAAATGAATTATTTTGATGTGTTTTAACTCTAATTTTTATTTTGTTTTACAATCGTCCAATAGTAATAACAAAAATTTTAAATGCAGATGTTGGTCCACGAAGACCAGCCAATCTCCGTCGCTTCGAGAGGAAGTCGAAAGATCCTATTACACCTCCACAGAACCAGGCAGCAGAGATTCTCACCAAATTAGAGCACAACATGGAAAGGTTGACTAGAGACATCCCAGAGACAACGATGGATGATATTCCTCTCTATATCCAGAGGCACGTCGCTGGTGTTCTTGGCCAATTTCGGAGATACCTGTGTAGAGTGGCGCAGGCGATAGTATATTATCATGATCATCACCATGGATAGTGGATGATAATCACATACTATTATATTTTTGTTTTTTGTATCACTATCTTTCAGATCATAAGGTGTTTTAAACCTATGGTCCTAGACGATGTAATATTTTTTGAAACACAAACTCTATCTATGATAAGACTACTTTTGCTGGCTATCTTGTTCAACACATATCGAATGTTGCTTTAATTTATTTTTTAATGTCATAAATTTATATTTATAACATTATTAGCTAATGCATCAGCCAATGTATTTAATATTCTTGGAATGTGTTGATATTCGATGTAATAAAATTGCCTTTCCAAGAGACGAACCTTCAAAAATAATCTCAGTAACACTGGATTTTTAATTGCGTATACTCCGTTTAAATGTAATACAATGAGTTATGAATCTAACCTAATGATCAAACGTCAAATTCCAAATGAAATGGAATTAGATAATAACTCAATCACTGCGCTATATTCTGCAACATTATTCATTGTTTGACCAAGGCTTACCCCATGCATAGAAACTAACTCATCAGTGGGTGAATAGATAACCCATGCTACAAAAGAGATATTCTGTGTACTACGAAAGGCACCATCAAAAAAACCAATGTACGCTTGAAGGGACGTCGACATCTGCAATATCAAGAGTAATCAAGATAAGCAGGGATAGTAGTCAACACAAACTTAAACTAGACACACTCATCTAATCTAAAGCAGCAATCTTATAAAAATAACTAATGTACAGGTGATATATTCACACAGAAATTAAGCATAATATCTCTTCAGATAAAGTCCATTTCTAGGTTTATCTAAAGATACCCCATCATAATCAGTAAATTCATAGGCCCCTTTGCAAGAAATCGCTTGACAATATAAGGACCATGCCACATGGGTTCGAATTTCCCAGTTCCTATTTTATCATTAGCTTGGTCATATACCAATACTAGGTCACCTTCAAAAAAAATACGAGGTATAACACTTCGGTCGTACTAATTTTTAACACGTTTTTTATGAGCTTTGGCTACTAATGCAACGGTGCGCCGAGTCTCATCTAATTGTGCTAAGTACAAAAAGCTTTTTTCCTCTTCAGAGGTGGTTGGTAGTAACTCTATGGCTAATTGGAGTAGTAGTATTTCACATTCAATCGATAACACAAATTCTAAACCGTAGACGAGTTGAAAAGGAGTGAACCTTGTTGCAGTTTTTGCTGAGGTTCGGTATGCCCAAAGTGCCGAGAAAAGAATAATATTCCGATTCGATTTATGAATTATGATTATCCTTTTAATCATAGTGGTTAAAAATTTATTAATAGCTTCAACGTGACCATTAGCTTGTGGATAATATGGAGTAGAGTTATCATGGTGCAAGCCAAGTTGGCTGGAAAGTTTGGTCATCATGATGTTTCAAAAATGACTCCCATGATCAGTAATGATAGCTTGGGGTACACCGAATTGAGAAATCATGTGATAGAATACAAATGTAGCAGCAGTTTTTCCATCTGCCACAAATGTAGGCATCGCCTAGGTCCATTTGGTAAAATAATTTACTGCGAGAATAATATACCCATGCCCCTCGACTGAGTGAGGGTTACATGTAATGAAATCAATGCCCCATTTTGCAAAAGGACTGACAACAATTATGGGCTGAAGAGGAGCTGGTGGTGCACACATCTTCCAATCAAATATCTAACAGTTATGGAATTTTCGGACCACAAGAATGCAATATTTGAATAATGACGACCAAAAATAACTAGCGCGCAATATATTTTGGGCTGTGGCATACCCAGACATATGACCACCACACGCTCCAAAATGGCAGTCATTCAAAACTTGTTCAGCCTCTTCATGAGTCAAACATCGTCGAAATACAGAATCCACACCAGGACGATAAAGCATGTATCCAAAAATATTGTATTGCTGAGATTGGTAATGGATCTTTCATCGATGTGAATGTGAAATTTCAGGCCGAAAATTTTGGGTTTGGAGATAAATGATGATATCCCCATACCAAGGATCTAACGTACTGATAAGAAATAGAGACTCATCAGCGATCGGATGCTCTACCACAGTTTCTGTCTCAGTATTTGGGAAGTCACACATAAGTTCGACGAACACTAGTGATTTCTTTGATTTGGATTTTTCAAATTATAAATCAAACTCTTGAAGGATAACTATCCATTTAGATTATTTTCCCCCGAGAAATTATTTAGTCAGAATATACATCATCGGGTTGCAATTAGAGATCACAGTTGTTTTTCGTAACAAAATGTAATGACGAAAATGTTGGACAACTTGAACTGCTACCAAGGCCAATTTCTCCACATGCGAGTATTTAATCTCTGTTGGATTGAGATTTTGACTGAGATAGTAAATCACATGCTCGTTGTGGAATTGATCCACCTAAACTAATACCATTCCAATGGTGGAATCAGAGGCTGCTAAGTATAGAAAGTAATCCTGGTTGTAATTTGGTGGATGCAATAACATTGCATGGGTCAACACGTGTTTCAAAGCATCAAAAGACCTATCAACAATCTCATCCCAAATAAAAGGATCATTATGTTTCAACAACCTTGTAAAACCTTTGGTTAACTCAACATAGTTCTAGATAAATCTACGCAGAAATTTTGCTTTCCCTTGCAAACTTTGGAGTTGGTGAAGTCTGGAAGGAGGAGGTAAATTGATAATAGCCTCAACCTTCGAAGTGTTGACACAAATGCCTTCTTTCGAAATGACAAATCCTAGTAATCTACCATATGGTACACAAAAAACACACTTGTGGGGATTCAGGCGAATCTTATAATACCTACATCTCATAAAAATCGTTCATAAATGAGTAGGATGATCTTCCCTGTGTAATGCAGGTAAATCATCGAGATAAGGTTGCACAATGTGTTTAATGTCATGAAAAGCATAGGACATTTCCTGTTGAAAATTTTCCCAAGCATTCTTCAGTCGGAAAGGTAATTTACAGTAAGAAAATGTTCCCCAAGGACAAATGAATGTTGTTTTTGGTTGATCAGCAGGGAGTATGTTGATCTAATTGTATCCAAAAAATCCATCCATAAATGAATACATTTCATTTCCAACACAATCGTCAATAATTTGATCGATATAAGGAGTTGGATAATTGTCTTTAGGACAAGCTTTGTTAATATCCCTATAGTCGACACATACTCGTATGGTTCCTTGTTTTTTAGTAATAGGAATGATATTAGATACTCAATCTGTTAAAGGAATTGGATAAGATTTTAATAAATTTTCAACTTCAACTTTAATAGCAGCAGCTTTTCGTCGATGTATCAGACGTAATCTTTGCCTGACAGGTTTAGCATCTGGGTAAGTCTTTATTTCATGAATGACAATGTTGGGATCGATTCCTAACATTTCTTCATAAGACCAGGGAAATATGTCACAAAATTCTTGAAATAGGGCTTTATATGTAGTAATTTTATCTAACGTACAAGAAGCACCTATATGGATGTTTTCAATAATTCCTGGTTTAATGGATATGTCAATGGGAACCATAGAAGAAATATTTCCCAAATTAATTTCAGAATCCAAATTTGCAATCGATATTGGAATCTGAGGTTCATTGACATAATCAATTGGAAAAATAGATGAAAAATTATTTTCAAATCTATAAAATTCATGTAAAAATGATGACCTATGATGGAGATCATCCCATGGTAATTCATCTATGGACAAGAATTCAAGAAACTTTCATCAGTATTAAACACTTGTTGAAAAGGATCAGGAATTGATGTTATAGCTGAGCTTGATGGTGAAAATGATTCTTCGTTGATCACATTCATTGGACCATAATCTGTTGATAAAGGATTGGAAAATGACTGTACTACTTGGTATGCTATCTCAAAAGGACTCAAAGGCATCACGCCATTGAATGAATAGTTCTGATTCTAAAGGCACTACCCAAGGATCATCAAATGGAATAGTGCTTGATGTAATCATATTGATATTAGCAATAGTACATGGTACATTAGGTGGAGGCATAGAAAAATTTCCCATTAAAGCGGAATATTTGATTAAACCTACTCCTACATCCTCATAAGGGATAGTCGATTTTCCAACGTGTTGAATACTATCCATAGAAGCTGGGTCAGACCAATAATATGAGAGCTGATCAATTTTCACAATCTTTCCTTGATGAGGAAACATGATTAATCAAAATATAGATGACACTATAGTTTTCATAGCATAGGACCAACTTCGACCCAGAAGAAGGTTGTAATCTAGAGGGGCATCAACTACCTCCACATCTAAATTAACGGTTTTACCTACGACCTCTATAGGTAGATCCTGCAAAATTCTAAATGGATGGAATCCTCTTCTGTCAAAAGCTTTGAGGATTGTTGGTGATTGGTTAAGGGTAGGATAACCAAGTGATTTCCAATATTTTAACGACATGATACACGTAGATGCTCCTTCATCAATAACAGTACGAAAGAAATGTCTGTTTTTGACTAGTACTGGAATCTGAAAAGCCATTTGATGAGGGAGACGAGGTGTAAAATTTTCTAAATCAAAGAACATGGGGTTCAAATCTCGAAGATCTACAGCTCCAACTACTGATAAGAGTAACTTCCTTTGTGCTAGGCATGATTGTAGCACTTCTAAGGCCAACATTGCTGAAGGAGATATTGCTAAATCCTCTACAATGTTGTAATTCTGAGTAGCTCTCGCATGTGGATTGAAAGATGATTTATGAAGTACACCTTTGGCAGGCAGTTTGATTATTAAATCAGGATTAGGTTTCTCGATATGAAGTGGATTAGAAACCGAGGGAGATGTAGCTGGTGCAAAATTAGTATTTTCTACTTCTTTACCAGCAACGGGATTTTTACTACCATAATCTTGAGATCGAGTTGCAACCATTACTTGAGACATCATAAAAATATTTGCTGATGTATTAGAAGAAGATCCAATCAATTTTCTATATTGAACTGGAAAAGGATCCTTCAAGATAGTGAGGGTGGGTAAACCTTTGACGAACATAGATACCTCATCCCTGTGCGGACATTCCTTGGTGAAATGATCCTCGTCACAGATAAGAAAAGGATAACAAGGTTTCCATTTATCATCAGTCAGCTCATTTTTATCAGTTTTTTCCTTGGGAGATGAAGTCTGTTTACTTTTATTCCTCCCTTTCTTCTTGTTGCCAGATTTTGACTTTGTAGTAGATAAATCTACAATGTGAATATCGGCAAAAGTTTCCAGGGAAGATTCTCCTTTTATTGAATCAGGTAAATTTATTATGGGAGAAGTAGCTTTTGAAGATTTCTTCTTACTCTTAGTCGTACTAACTGAACCAATTACACCATCAGCGGCATGAGACCCTGAAGGAGTTGTTGTTATCTGACCAGGACACGGTAAATCAAGAATTTTCTCATACAAAGTACCTGACTGGGTATATACCAAGTGTTGAGAATGCAACAAGATGACAAAGCTTAGTGGAAAGAAGTCGCCTTCACTAAGTGGGCCCGCAGGGTATTTTTGGCGCAAAGTCTATTTTTAGACTATGTCTATTTTTAGACATGTCGATCATGATTCTATGAGTTGCAGGATGCTATTTGTGGAGGTATGGTCAAGATGGAAAAAAATATGGACTTCTATTTTTAGACATACTGGGCGGAATCTATTTTTATATTGCTAGTCTAAAAATAGATATGTCGAATATTATTAGCTCTTAAAAATATTTGGACTATAAACATTATCTTATCCTCTTGGAGCACTTCAGTTTGATGCCTGGATGTGGCACATGCAGCTGACAAAAGGAATTATGTTATTCCTAGGGTCTAAGTGGAGCTATTGCATGATGACTTCAGTTAGAACTCATGTGAGTGAGTTTGGTGGAGTTGATTGAGGAGTTGATGGAGTTGTGTTCAGTTTGACTTAGTTGAACTAGTTGTATTTAGTCTAACCGATTAATACACTAGTGATGAGTGGTGTGAATTAATTATTAATTAATTCACTAATTATTAACTCATAAATCAACTAATGAACACATTAGTTAACTTCAGTGCATGGACAGTTTCAGTGGAGATCAGTGATGGAGGTAGGTGAAAGAGCAGGTTGACTATCAGTTGTGACTATACTGGTGCATGAGATTTGCACACACATTGATTGAGAAGCCAATGAGGATTGCGCAGTACATCTTGGTGGGATTCAAACTTGGATCTCATGATTATCCATATTAGATTGCGCAGTAGAGGCTGGCTAACAAGTGGAGGATATTTGAGCATGTGACTTGCTTGATCTGAGCTTGTGTAGTGTGTAGCATGTGAGATAGTGCTGAGAGATTTTGAGGAGCTTTGTGCTATGTATTGTTACATGATCTCTATCATTATAATATACAGATAGTTGGGGGTTTTCAGCTTTAAGCTTTCCCATAAATACTGTGTTTATATGTGTGATTGTTTATGGTTTTAATGTGCGCATGCGATTTTTTATATTTCCGCAAATTGATGATCAATAGTAGAAGAGGTTATCTACTATGCATGAAGCTAAAATAGTGTGTAATCAGGATAATCTCGGTGAATAATTTATCTATTATTCAAATTTCTACATGGTATCGGAGCAGTATTGATCATCGGAGAAATTGCAAGACATTGAAGCGGTCGAGTTTTGTGCTGGTGGAATTCGAATTTGCAGCAGTGTTTTCTTGGTGTCGAAGTTGAGATGTCTTTAAACGGATTGCGATTGAAGTATGCCATTGAGGGCAGCTCGAATTATATTGCATGGAAGGACAGGATGGAGGCGGTGTTAGATGACAATGGGTTGAAGGAGTTCATAGATGCTGAAATTCCAAAACCTACTTCTAGCGATGCTTCCGTACTTAACGCATGGAAAAAGAAGATAGAAAAGTGTCGAAGGATTCTGTTGGAAGGTGTGAAGGATCACATAGTATCCAGCCTTCATGGGAAAGCTTCTCCATTCTTGATGTGGAAAGCCTTGACAGATTTATTCCAAAGCAAGAGCGACCAGAGGAAGTTGGCACTCAAGGATAAACTCAGAAACATAAAGATGGAGAAAGGCGACAGTATGCCCAAGTACCTCACGAAGTTCACCCAATGTAGGGATGAGCTGGGAAGTGTGGGGGTGACTGTAGATGATGAGGACTTGGTGAGCTTGGCTCTCCTTGGGCTTCCGAAGAGTTGGCATTCCTATCAGGACTCTGTCAATGGTTGGGTGAAATCGCCAGGATGGGAGCGACTTTGGTCGGATCTTGTGCAAGAGGAGATAAGGCGAAGTACCAGGGATGGATCGTCATCAAAGAACTCTAATGAAGAGAATTGCGCTTTGGGTGCCAAAGAAAATAAGGGGAAGAGCAAGAAATCTTCTTATTCCGGTGCGAAAGGCAAGAAGCAGGACATGTCCAAGGTGAAGTGCTTTCACTGTCACCAACACGGACATTATGCCACAAATTGTCCGCAGAAGAAGAAAAATAAGCAGGCTACTGGATCTGCAGCTGGAGAGGCCTTAGCCTTGTAGCTCTGAGTCGATTTTTCACCATCGCATGCTTGAGCCTGCGGTGGCGGGTTCAACAGGCTTCCGGACAAAGGTGCATCTTTTCATTTCACATGACAGGAGATCTATATTTGTTTACTGATCTGGATGAGAAATATATTGGAGTGCACATCGAGATGGGCAATGATGGTAGATACAGTGCGACCGGTATCGATACCATTTCCTTTGAGAGGGAGTCTGGTAAACCCTTCTTATTGAAAGAAGTGATGCATGTTCCAGGATTGAAGAAGAATGTTATCTCTGTGGCGATGTTAGAAGATAAGGGATATGATGTTTTCTTTAGCGAGGGAAAGGCTTTCCTACGCAGTAAGGCAACTGGTGAGACTCAGAGGATAGGGGTTCGAGTTAAGAACCTTTATCAATTATATAGATGTTTACAGCAATGCAGGCGTGCAAGCAAGCATGAGTGGTGAGCGGGATGATGGCGAGTTGTGGCAACGGAGATTGGGCCACCTTCACCATGGAGTTTTGAAGATATCAGAGCAGATTTATACTGGTCAGGGCTACACTCTGCTAGCTCACGTTATAAGGTGTACCTTGGGAAAATTTGTGAAAGCCACCTTCACGGTGGAAGGATAGTCGCGCCACGACGATCCTTGAGAGAATTCACACAGACGTGTGTGGACCTTTCTCAGTAGCTTCGACAGCAAAGCACAGGTACTATGTGATCTTTGTTGATGATTTTTTTCGTAAGTGCTGGATCTTCTTCGTGCAGAAGAAGAGCGAGACATACTCAAAGTTCTGTGATTTCAAGGCACTGGTTGAGAAAGAATCGGGGAAGCAGGTGAAGGCTCTTAGGAGCGACAATGGTGGTGAATTCATCTTTGGTGAATTCAAGGACTTTTGCAGCGTAGAAGGAATTCGAAGAGAGCTCATAGCACCTCATAACCCACAACAGAACGAGGTTGCTGAGCGGAAGAACAGAACGATCGTGGGTGTTGCACGGGTGATGTTGCATGATCAAGGCCTACCCATTCACTTGTGGGTAGAGGCATGCAATACTGCAGTATATGTGCAGAACCGTTGTCCTCATAGGATACTTGGAATGAGTACACCCGAGGAGGCGTTTTCTGGTAAGAGGCCTGATATTTCCCATTTGAGGATTTTTGGTTCACCTATTTACATTCATGTGATGAAGGATGCCAGGAAGAAGCTGGAGCTGACTGCGAAGGTTGGGATATTTTTGGGGTACACTGATACGCCCCACAACTATCGTGTGTATTTTCCAGACAGTTGCAAGACTGTTGTGGGACGGGATATCAAATTTCAGGAGGAGAAAGCCATGAAGTGTTTGCTTGAGAGGGAGCTACACTTGCATGTAGAGGAGGAGCTATTAGTTCCTAAGGATGAGCCTCAGGATGTGGATTAGCCACAAGAGGAGGTTCATGGAGTGGAAGAGACCACTCATGCAGCGCCAACCATCATAGGGCGGAAGCGCACTACATAAGCTGAGCGATTGGCTCAAGATGCAGAGAAGGTTGTAGGAGCACCTACATCACAATGCAGACAGAGAAAGTCACCTGACCGGTATACTGGATACATGGCTCTTATGAGAAAGTGTATCGTGACAGAGCCATCCTCTTTCGAGGAAGCTGTGGAGGACCCCGCATGGGTAGATGCCACGGTGGAAGAGTATGATTCGATTGTCAGAAACAATGCATGGGAGATTGTCCCGAGGCCGGAAGGGAAATCAGTGGTGGGTTCGAGATGGATCTACAAAGTGAAGCAGGTAGCTGACGGGAGTGTGGAGAAGTACAAGGCAAGATTTTTTTCCCGAGGCTTTTCACAGATAGAGGGGATCAATTATGAGGAGACCTTTGCACCTGTCGCAAGGTATTCTTCCATACGGACGATTCTTGCTCTCTCAGCGTAGATGGGGTGGCACATTCATCATATGGATGTGAAGACTGCGTTCCTCAATGGAGTCATTGAGGAGGAGGTGTACATAGAGCAGCCCGAAGGTTTCGAGATCTTCAGCAGCGAGTCGCATGTGTGCAGGCTCAAGAGAGCGCTGTATGGGTTGAAACAAGCACCTCGTGCTTGGTACACACGAATAGACAGTTATTTCACCAGACTTGGATTCTCCAAGAGTGAGGCGGATCCTAACCTATACCAGATTGTGGTGGAGGGTAAGTTGCTGATCATTGTACTTTATGTAGATGATTTGATTTTGACAAGTGATGAGATGTTGATACTCTCATGCAAGGAGGATCTTGCAAAAGAGTTTGAGATGAAGGACTTGGGCCTCCTTCATTATTTCCTGGGATTGGAAATTTGGCAGCGCAGTGGTGGACTGTTTGTTTCTCAGGGTAAGTATGCCCGGGAGATACTGGAGAAGTTCAACATGCATGGATGCAAGCCTGTTGATACTCCTCTTCCTGGTGGTTGGAGGAAGGAGGATGCTACTTCGGCGGAGGTAGTGGATGCCACTGCTTATCGACAGTTGGTGGGGTCACTTATGTATCTGGTCAATACACGACCCGACATATGCTATGCAGTTAACCAGCTTTCACAAGCTATGGTTAAGCCTACCAAGCTCTTTTGGAAGGCGGGGAAGCATGTATTGAGATATCTCAGAGGCACATCGGGATATGGATTGTGGTACAAACAGTCGGATGAGGTGAAGCTGTGTGGCTTCATGGATGCGTACTGGGCAGGAGCCCACAGACGTGTGAGCACATCTAGAGGATTAAACGCCCATGTAGTTTCCTGTGCTTTACAGAAAGGCAGATCCTGCATTCAAAGCCAGGCAGGGCCATGATATGTGCACAGTTTGACCAGATGCGAGGCTGTATATTATGTTGAAACCAGACTTGGTTGTTTATTCACTAAGCCTACTGTGATTGGTTTTTATTAACAGAAGTTGCATCGTCTCTTATTATCTGGGATGTGATAGCCTGACTAAGCATTTACTCAAGAGCAAATTCGAATACCACAGGGGCAGGATAGGGGTTGCAGATAATTTGTATCTTGTTGAGAGGGAGGGTTGAGAATGCAACAAGATGACAGAGCTTAGTGGAAAGAAGTCTCCTTCACTAAGTGGGCCCGCAGGGTATTTTTGGCGCAAAGTCTATTTTTAGACTATGTCTATTTTTAGACACGTCGATCATGATTCTATGAGTTGCAGGATGCTATTTGTGGAGGGATGGTCAAGTTGGAAAAATAGATGGACTTCTATTTTTAGACATACTGGGCAGAATCTATTTTTAGATTTCCAGTCTAAAAATAGATATGTCGAATATTATTAGCTCTTAATAATATTTGGACTATAAACATTATCTTATCCTCTTGGAGCACTTCAATTTGATGCCTGGATGTGGCACATGCAGTTGACAGAAGGAATTACGCTATTCCTAGGGTCTAAGTGGAACTATTGCATGATGACTTTAGTTAGAACTCATGTGAGTGAGTTTGGTGGAGTTGATTGAGGAGTTGATGGAGTTGTGTTCAGTTTGACTTAGTTGAACTAGTTGTATTTAGTCTAACTGATTAATACACTAGTGATGAGTGGTGAGAATTAATTATTAATTAATTCACTAATTATTAACTCATAAATCAACTAATGAACACATCAGTTAACTCAAGTGCATGAACAGTTTCAGTGGAGATCAATGATGGAGGTAGGTGAAAGAGCAGGTTGACTATCAGTTGTGACTATACTGGTGCATGAGATTTGCACACACATTGATTAAGAAGCCAATGAGGATTGCACAATACATCTTGGTGGGATTCGAACTTGGATCTCATGATTATCCATATTGGATTTCGCAGTAGAGGCTGGCTAACATGTGGAGGAGATTTGAGCATGTGACTTGCTTGATCTAAGCTTGTGTAGTGTGTAGCATGTGAGATAGTGCTGAGAGCTTGTGAGGGGATTTGTGCTATGTATTGTTACATTATCTCTATCATTATAATATACAGATAGTTGGGGGTTTTCAGCTTTAAGCTTTCCCATAAATACTGTGTTTATATGTGTGATTGTTTATGGTTTTATGTACGCATGCGATTGTTTATATTTCCGCAAATTGATGATCAATAGTAGAAGAGGTCATGTATTATGCATGAAGCTCAAATAGTGTGTAATCAGGATAATCTCGGTGAATAAGTTATCTATTATTCAAATTTCTACACCAAGTCAAGATATTGAGCTTGAGAGATGACTTGTTCTTCTGTAACAACCCCTCCTTTAGCTACATCTTCAGTGATTTTCGGTAGAAATGATTTGATAAACCATTCTGCCAATATCTGGTCCAGAATAAAAACTTTCACCAAACGTATTCTACGTCTCCATTAATGTATATGATCTGATATGTATTTAGACGTGGATTGTTTTAGTGAAGTTAATAATTTCGTGCCATTGTCGTATCTGACTAGCAACTGAAAATGAGTTAAGAAAGTGGTTGCTAGAGCGTTGAATTTGTTAAAAGAGCCTCGTGGCAGTTCAATGTACCATTTGGAAGCTAATCCTATTAACGTTCTCTTAAAAAGTATAAGTCGAATAGAATCATCGATTAATGAGTTGGATGTACACCAGAGGTGGTAAGTCATGACATGGTTGGAAGGGTCCTCTCCTGGTTTTCCTTCAAACTTTGGGATATCACTGGGCAACTTATGTGGCATTGGTGGCCAATACGGATGATAATAAATGGGATCATTCGTAAGGTGCGATAAAGTAGGTAAATCTAAAGTTGCTATGAATGTTAACCAAAGGTTAGGGTCTTGTGAAACTATACCAGTTCCAGGAGGACGATATCCAGGATATCCTGGAATAGCCTGTGCATTGGGAATCGGTATGCCCCCTAGATAACCAGGACAATATTGGGGTTGAGTAGGCGTTTGGTACATATACCCATGGTATGGTTGATATATTGGATTTTGCGCTACAAGTCCATATTGATACGGCCCTTGGTAAGGTTGATAAGTAAACTGAGGCTGGCTTATTATAACCATACTTATACTAGGTTGTCCTACAGGCATCTGAATAGTAGTTTGGGGTGCAGGTCCAAACTGTGGAACAAAAACTTGAGGTATTGGTACTGATACTTGAGGGGCTGTAGAAATAGGAGCTATAGATACTCCAATAATATGTGTGGTAGGCTGTGTTATCACCCAAAAATTTTCAAAATATCATTGTGTCAACTCTGTTTTTTATCATGGTCTCAAAATGGGTTTGAAAGTCATTTTAGGATTTGGTTAAGGTTAGATTTTTTATAAGTTTAAAGGTCATAATTGAATTCAAATAAAGTCTTTTAAAGGTCCATTCATGATCAAATACTCACATTTTCCATTTAGGAGTCAATCCATAATGTTTCGGGCTAAATTTCTACAATTAGCCAAGAATCCTCTATTTCGTAGCGTCGTTAGTTCAAAAAATAGGTTTTACGCTACGAAAGCGCTGCTACTTTTGTAGCGCAAATTGCGAAAAATACACTGTGTGTGCTACGAAATCGCGGTTTCTTAGCTGTCATGTCAAGTAAGCCATAATTTTTCAGAAATCCATTAAGAAATGATAGGAAAAGGGTATGGGGAGTCAGTTAGAGGTCAGATTCAAAGTACTTACTCATTTCACAGCCATCATCATCATGATAGGGGCATCATTCAGTTGTAAGATGAGATTTCAAATTCAAAAATCTTGCCTAATTCAGTCATTCCAATTTTCGTTTGCCTCCACATAACTGTTTAAGCTCTGAAGAATTAAATTTAAGCCTGTGGTTGTTCTATGCCAAGGTTATCTTCACTATAATCAAGCGAGGCTGTTCCTTTTTCTCAAGTGAGGATGTTCTGTTATATCAAGCGAGGTTGTTCATTCATAATGAAGCGAGGTTGTTTTACTGATTCCAAAGATGATGACAAGTTTTTAAAAAAGGAAGCATGGTAGAGGATAAGAAGGTCCACAAAGGGGGACATTGTCTAAGATATGAGTCTGAGAATGTAAATTCTATTGTTGAGGATCAAATAGTGATGGAGGCTTTTAGCAAAGTAGGTTGTCTCAGATTTTGTGAAAAGCTGCAGGGTTGCCACACTGAGGTGTCTAAAGAGTTTTCTTTACACTTCAGTGGAACAAATACCAAAATTGGGATGTTAAATGTGCCAGTCACACCTGATATCATTGCTTTTGTGACAAAAATACCAAGAGGGTAGGAGACTTGGTTTAAAGGTTTTAAGTTTGACATGGAACCATGAAAGGAATTCATGAAACTTGAATACACAGATATGGACCTGAATAATGCAATACCTAGGAGCTGCATCAAAGATACCTATGCCGAGCTGTTGTTCAACATTCAAAGATACTTACATGTGAAGGCAGGTACCATAAATTTTATACTTATCATTTCAAGTGTTTGTTGCATTTGACAGGTAGGATATCATTAGACTTGCACTTTTACTTACATAAGAGCCTTGCCAAAATGTCTGATAAAGTACAAGCTAAGTCTGATGGGTGTGAAACCTCTCTATTTCACCATGGTTTGATAAAGTTATTGGTTTTGAATGAGCTTGAGAAAATAAGCAGGGATTGGTCTTCCATTTTGTTTATGAGTGGATTTGAAATGGAAACCCTAACCCCAGCTAGAAACCCTAAAACTAAAAATACTCCTTCACCACCACCACCAGAGTCTAGTCAGCCTATGATTGCAAAAGAAAAGAGGTCTGTAAAGTTGAAACCAAGAAAACATGTTGATAAAAGAGTAGAGAAGACACAGGTGCTTGTTGCCGAAACTCCATCACCTGCAATGTAGAAATTAGCTGAATAAATCACTTATTCAATGAAGATTAACCCGATCATACATCAATTTCGAATTGCATGCATAACACATAACCTTCTTCCATAATTAATTGTCACATGCGGAAATAATATAGAAGCAATCGCACATCAAATCAATCACACATTAACTCAGTATGTATGGGGAAAGCCTATAGCTGAAAACCCCGTAGCTATTGTGTATATTATAATGGAGAAATCATGTAACAATCATAGTACAAAAACTCTTCACAAGCTCTCATGCACTACCTCCCATGCTACACACTATCAAGCTAGATCTAGCAAATCACTTGCTCAAATCCTTAGCCACTTGATAGCCAACCTTGATTGCATATTTCAAAGCTATATCATTTCTAAAGAGACAAACCACTGAAAGTCAAACTTTTAAAATACATTTCCAGCTACCTAATCTCCATTCTTACTATGTTTATGCAAATTTGTACCGCATAGTTACAACCGATAGCTAACTTTTTCAAAAATCCTTTCATCTATCTCTTTTTCTACCTAGTCTTCACTGAACCGATCATGCACTGTAGTGAACTGAAGTATTCTTGAGTTGACTAATGAGTTACTAATTAATGAATTAAATAATATTTAATTCACTCCACTCATATCTAGTTGATTAGTTAGTTAACTAATCCCAACTAGTTCAACTAAAACAAACAGAACACAACTCCACTACTTGTCCCGTTAACTCCTCCAAAACTTCTGCCACTGAAGTCTAACTGAAGTAAACCATGCAAGATGCCATCAAACCCTAGGAACCACGTGATTCCTTGTGTCAGTTGCATGAGCGAGAGATCCATCTCTGGACCCAGGAGGGATAGATCCTGTTGGACCATAAAAAGGTATCTTTTAAACACCTAATTAGCCTACATTAATCATCAATCCGGGAGCATCTTTTTATTCCAAGAGTGTACTCTGTCTGAGGCTGCAATTATCTAAGAGCAATGCTTGTGAAGATGTAGCATAGAATATCAAATAAAAAAGTAATAAATGCTTGGAAAGGAAACCTAATTACAATGACAGGAATGTAAAAGCTAAACTACAGCAATCTTGCTGAATATCGATCAGGGATGCATTAGCAATAACTCTTTCCCCTAGAAATCGATGTAAGATGACCAAATCTGGGGACTTGGAGCGAATATCTCTATCCTCTACAGTTTGGAGATCTTAAAGCAAGTAAAACAACTGAAAGGAAATGAAATCTAGAAAAGGAACAGTAGCATGAAATGAACAGCAATTGCAAATTTAATTCAAATAAGTAAATCGTCGCACTCAAGCCTGTCGATAGTCAATCATAATCCAATAGCAAACCATAAGTAAATGGAACAGCAACTTAATACAATTACAAAACAGCAAAGCAGGATAATTGATCGATAAATGTAATTGCGGTAAAGAATGAAACAGCAATGGCTCTGCACTTGCTTTAACAATCAATGAAACAACTCTGTAATGAAAATAAATACTAAACACACTTCACGCATTAGCAAACCAAGATTAATGATACAACAACATAGTAATCCACCAGAGCCGGGCCCTTAGCGCCAGTGAAATACCACTGGGCTTAACTCAGAATTCTAAAGAGTAGATGAAACATGTGTTATTATATTAATCCAAAAGACATTACAGACAGTGTTCTCTCATGACAGAGAGTCAATAATCATTCGATTGCAAAGGAAATATGAAATTTTGTTAATGAAAACGTCTTTTACAATAATAACCACCACCCCTGATCACTAAAGATCATTGCTTTTATATTTGATCCTTGGACGGAAAAATCAAGAAATATGATAAGTTTGCACAGCGATCCCTCAGGATCTTCCGATCCTGAGGGATTCACTTCTCTCTAGTTTTATCATTGTTCTATTTACTCTGTTTAAGGCCGAGCTGTCCCTTGCCCCTTTCAGGCGATTCGTTCAGATCTTCTTGGCTTCAGCTAGATATGGTTCATCACGAATGGAGTAGGAGTCAGATTGTTTTCAGCCACGCCTTTGATATAGCTGCTCACCTCTTTGTATTCTTGTTTTGCCAATAAAAACAACCTTTAGTCATCTTTTAGGCTAAACATAAATCTTTCCAATTTAATTGAAATTCTTATGGTAAATTACCTTTCCAAGGAAAACATAATTATATCTATGGTAAAAGAATGAACAAATACATAGGAATTTCATACCTCTTTCACTGCCCAACATACCCCTCGACTTAACCTTTTTCATGCCCTCATGGAAACTATAGTTCACATGGAGAGCAGTCAAAGAGTAAGTTGGAGAAGGTTTATCATTGAAAGGCCTAAAACCATGGTGTGCAGCTAATTCTTCAAGAATATGTTCTGTCTGCCCCTCGGGAAGCTCATAAATAGCTTTGTAGTCCAAGGCAGGGTACCAAATAATGGGGTTGTGGAACCTACAACCTAACCAGAATGGCCCTTCTCTTAAAAAAAGATGGCTATAGGCAATGAAACGGTCTGCAGCTAGCCCAAAATTTCTATAATTAAGTGGCTCCCTATTTTGTATGTTTTGATTCGAGGTTCTCCACCGGAGCTTGGCTGCTACATAAGCTTGGTCCCTAATAGATGAAAAATAGTTTGTTCCTTTCAGAATGATTGACTTATGAACAGGCCCCAGAGTTTGGGTAACACCTTCCCTTATCATTAGACTTTTCTGTCTAGCCCACAATTGAAGTGGGTCCTGAGGTTCACTTCTGGCCCATAGATCCAATTCATTTTCGTGCCTTTGAAAGGCATTGTAGGCTTTAAACCACTTTAATTGATTTATGGCAAAAGAAATGAATGCCTGAAACTGTACATCTCCAATAAAAGGGCTAGGGTTTGATTCACAGTCGTTTTCAAGTATTAAATTATGCAGATAAAACTCACATAACAGGCACTGTACTTTGTCCCCGTAAAGCTTGCAGCATGATATCAGATCGTTTATAGTTCTTAGCTCTATTGATTTGCCAGCCCTAACTGCCTTGATTTTTAATTGCAAATATCTTTCTAATAGAAATAAAGCATAGTTTTTGGCAGGGCACCTATAGGCATTAGGGGAATTTTGAGGTCTAAAATGGGCCTCCCAAGGAAATTATAAAATAATAGTGGAAAAAATCAAATAAGATTTGATGACATCATCAAATTTTAGAGGGAAAAATGGAAAAATTACTTTTTCAACTCATATTTTCAACTTATCTCCCAAAGTTTTTACTCAAATTGCGAGTGGGAGTACTTGTTGGATGCGAAATTTAATTCCCCATTCAAGGAGTACCCATGTTGCATACTTTCAATGGGTCCTACTACACGAAAAATGAGAAATACATAAAAAAAACGTGATTACAATCACGTTTTTTATGTATTTCTCATTTTTCGTGTAGTAGAGTTCATCAAAAGTATGCAACATGGGTACTCCTTGGATGAGGAATTAAATTTTACATCCAACGAGTACTCTCGCTCAAAATTTGAGTAAACATTTTGGGAGATAAGTTGAAAATACGAGTTGAAAAAGTAGTTTTATTATTTTATTATTTTTTAATATTTTTACCCTTCTATTTAAAAAATGGTGAATCATCCCCCATGGTTGACATCATCATCTTGAATCCTATTGGTTATTATAAAGTTTATTTTTGTTGTACATTTTTGTTATGAGGCCCATTTTAGACCTCAAAATTCCCCTAATGCTAAGACATCAGTATATAAGGAGCAGAGAGTGTCGATTTCATTTCGTGCTAATTTTAATTGGTTGCTTACCTTATCAGCTTTTATCTCTGCCTCTCGACGTTTTTCATGAGCTTCAGCTTCTGCCTCATGAATAATTTTCATCTGTTGCTGCAATTCTTGATATTTCTTCCTTGGGACAATATCTTCTTCCAATTTCTGTCTTTCGATTCGGGCATGTGCCAATTCTTCTTGCAGTCTGACTAATGCTGGATCACTGAAGGTATGCTGACTGCTAGATTGGGTATTTTCGTTTAGAGCAGGTTCCTCTGGAACAGCTGGTGTTGGAACAGCCGTTTTCTGCTCCACATCCTCATAGTTAGGTTCAGGCATGGTTTCTTCTTCCACTTGAGGGTTCCTATTGGCGGTTACCCTTCTCCTTTTTGATCTTCTCCTAACAGCAATGTTTCTTCTTTTAGGGGCTCATTTAGGTGTCTGTTTCATTCTTAGAATCCTAATGGTTTTCCTGAGCTGTTCTATCAGTTTATGAAGTTTTATCCTTTCCCTGCAAAGCTTCTCAACCTCAGTCGTTTTCTTCTTCTGTCTCAAAGGAACAGCGGCTTGTTCATCTGAACCCGTCTGATCAATAGGGTTTTGAGCCATGCCTTCAGTAAATTCTTCTTCTTGCTCCTCTTCTTGGGGTTCTTCTTCCATCCTTTCATGCTCTTAGATAGATTCCTCAGGAATCATTTTCTCAATCGACTCTAAAATGCCCTGGGGGGGTCCCAATTGAGGTATTGATTAAAAATTCTCTTCCTCCTGTTCATACCTCTCGGAAGAAGCAACCCTAGCTTCGCTAGGGTTTTCTGTTTCATTAAGCTTTTCTCCAGTTATTTCTCTATCGTCAGCAGAGTTTTCTGGTAATTGATTGATGTCGATATTAAGGTTCAAAGGGCTATGAGGGCATGCATACTCAGTCATATTGGCTAAAATCTGGACCAATTGGTCTTCCTGCGAAGGGCTTACATTGATATTTTCAGTGGGTTCTGTTTCATGCCCATTACTGCTACGATTATCCTCTTCCCCATCACAGGTGTGATAACTTCCTTCCTCCTCATCTGAATATCGAATTTCTCCCTCAGCTTCTTCTTCCTTTGAATTTCCCTCGATCTCTTCCTCATCCGAATAACGAATTTCTCCTTCGGCTTCTTCTTCGTCCGAGTAACGGATTTCTCCTTCCAACGTACTGGGTTGTTTTTCGCTACTGGTATGACAACTTACTTCCTCTTCATCTGAGTAACGAATTTCTCCTTCCAACTCTTCTTCTTCCTCATTACGAGAACTAACTCCCTCCAATTATGGAGGTTTTTCCTCTTCATCTGAGCTATGCAATTACAGGGGCTCGCTGCTGCTGCCCGGGAGTTCCTCCATTATCTTCTTGCTTCGTTTCAATTGGAGGGATTTTTTGTGAGTGGAGGGCTCAGCTATTGAGCCGGCCATCCTTTTCCGTCTCGGAGCAGGTAGAGCTAACTCTTCTTCAATAAATTCTTCCCAGCTGGTCTGCTGCTAGGCAAGGTTATAACTCACTATCAGTCGAATTAAACAATGGTGGCTAACCACCATGTCTGCATGTTGGGATTTTCTAATTCCGCAAGAAATATCATGCAATAAATAATTTAATAATGTAGGCAGATTAATAGTGCACCTCTGTTTTAACACAGCTATCAGCTTAAGGTGGCGAGGTCTTACCACGTCTTTTCTACCGTCGCATGTTATATAAGCCTGCACAATCCTGGCCAATTCTTTCCATGGTTCGTCTAGTGACGCCGAGTGGACTCCTCTACCTTTGACAGTTAGCATCTGTCCGTCATCTTGAAAGCTTTTTATGGCTTCACGAATCCTAATCTTCTTCTGATTCCAAATAGTCCCTTGAGCGGGAATGCCGGATACTTCTGCAATTATCTCACCGGACACAGCTATCTGTCTTCCTCTGACTGTGGAGGATCCTTCCTGCAGGTTTAATAAGAATTCAGTAGCCACTGCTTCATGGGCTTGTTGCATTCTCATAAAATAGGTAGTCCATCCTAGTCTTTCTAAGATTGCTCGTGCAGCGTCAGAGACGATCAACACCTGTGGTTCACTGCGGATTGGGTGTCCTCCCATCTCTGCGCTCTGTTAATTCTTCACAACACACAGTATTCTCAATGGAACAGCATAGCACAGTTCGCTTGAAACTTGTTATTTCCCAAAAAATGCGGGGGATTTAATCCATATACAATAAAGGAGTCAAACGCGGGGATACAGGTAAAGAAATCTTCGGAGATTTGGTCCAGATAAAGAGATCTTCGGATTTTGATCTGCATGCAGACATCCGTGCCCCCCAAACGAATGGTAGGTCATCCTCGACCGTCAATTGAGGGTGGCATGTGTGGCGCAGCAATAGGACAGCAGTAAAAACAGGCTTAATTATAATACATACAATCAAATCATCGTAATTACTGAGATCAATGCATGGTGATAAATCGGTAATAGATAGGAAATCACGTTGTAATGATTAAAATACGAGGGGGGGGATAGCATAAGGTTGACATAAATATAATTGCATTATTTACCATATTAAACTAATATGATCGATTTATAATAATTTTCATATATAATAGGTTCGAAAATAGAAATAAGGAATTCATACTTTTCATTTGATATTAAATAAAGATATAGGAAAAAGGGTTGAATAACTATTGATGTGTATAAATTTGACTTCAATACCATCAACAGAGCCTTGTTGCCCACAAGTGTCCATAACCTTGACAGAGTTGTTTTCTTACCCACGGAACCATTGTCCTTTATTCATACTGAGGAAGTGCTTCTTTTTATTTCTTTATATTTTTATTGAGTAGCAGGACGGAGGCCATTGTGCTGGCTTGGTGACCAGATAAATAACAATGTCGTTCACGGGGAAGAAGTGAAAGGTGGGCAGGTCGGCTCGTGATGAGACCTCCTGTTCCAAGGACTTCTTGATTTTCAATTGTCTTTTGGACCATTTCCCTGGTTTGGTGGCCATAATGGGAATGCCACTTCACTGTCTTCTCTATGATCACGGTAGGCTGGCTCTTAATGAGACCCCCTATCCTCCATCTGCAAAAACATTAAAATATGTAAATATTTTATTTTTCAAACAACACTTTTCCACAGTTATTCATAAGGGATGGCTCAACACTCCTTAAGAGTAGGAATGGTGGAAGAAGTCTGAACATCTCAATAGAAAAAATATACCCTTATTTCCATCTCAAAGATAAATATCAAATAAAGCTATAACATATGGAAAAGAACCAATCATGATAAATATAATCGATCAGATTAATTTAATGGTAAAGTAGAAATATTATGTTATTAATCATGTCCCTTTTTCCTCCTTTTTTTCATTACTAAGAAATTTCCATTAGAAATGACGATTTGTTTTGATGTGCTGATCACAGTAAGCTTAGATTTGAATGATTGTATATAAATGATATATTTGCCCTTAGAAAAGTGAAAAGAAATTAAAATGGTAGCTTAAAACAAACAAAAACAAAATCACTCAAAAGTGTTGTTCCTTTTAAAAGGAACAACAAAAAAAATCTGCGAAACTATTGTTCCTTTTGAAAGGAACAACAAAAAAATATTCTGCGGAAATGTTGTTCCTTTGGAAAGAAACAGCAAAAACACTGTGAAACAACGAAAAAAAATATTTGGCGAAAGTGATGTTCCTTTGGAAAGGAACAGCAAAAGCATTCTGCGAAACTACTGTTCCTTTAAAAAGGAACAACATAAGTGTTGTTCCTTTAGAAAGGAACAGCAACGCGAAAAAAAAAAAACAGGATTTTTTTTCATTTTTTTTGTTTTTTTTTTGAAAGAAACCAAATTCAAGAAGTAAAGAAATATTAACAGAAAAAAAAAAAAATGAATTTCGTAAAAAAAAATCAAAAAACAGAAAAACATGCTTTATGTACAAAATTAAAAAGGAACGATTTATCAAACTGGTGCCAGGGAGCAATTCTCCCCTTCATCAAGAATTTCCATGGTCGAATCTTCCCGTAACTGCTGGTAAAAGGATTCCCGGGTGAGCAGCTTGTGATACAATCGGACGCGATGACTGTTTACCTTAAAGGAATGTCAGATCCGTCAATGGTTACCAATGTGAGAGTGCCATTATTATGCACTTTCTATATTTCGTAAGGTCCAAGCCATCTTGTCTAGAGCTTTCTAGGGAATCCTGAAACCGAGAATCATATAGGAGTGCCGAGTCTCCTTCGTGGAAGATTTTTTGTTTGATATGGGTGTCATGCCATTTGGATCTCTGTTGCTGAATTAATGTTGTATGCTGAAGAGAAGAGAGTCTAATTTCATCTAATTCGTTAATTTGCTGCAATATTTTAGCCTGGGCTTCATCCAAATTCAGACCCACCTTTTGAGCTGTTCTTAAAGTTTGAATTTCAAATTCGATAGGAAAGATGGGTTCTTTTCCAAATACCAGTTGATATGGCGAATAGCCTGTTGTAGGTCTCCATGTTGTTCGATACGCCCACAATACGTCTGGAAATATGTAGGCCCAAGCTCTTCTATGTGAAGCAACAGTTTTTGTTAATATAGATTCGATTACCTTGTTTGTGCTCTCAACTTGGCCATTGGCCCGTGGGTGGTATGGAGTTGTAATTTTATGCTGAATATGATAATTCTGTAATGTTTTAGCTAATTTGTTACCTACAAACTATGGTCCACCATCTGTAATTATGTCTCTTGGGAGGCCATAGCGGACAAAGATTTGGAAAAGAAACTGAATCACAGAATCCTCTATAGCTTTTGAAATGGGCTCTGCTTCAACCCATTTGGTAACGTATTCAGTTGCAACTAGGATATATGTTTTCTGGTTTGATGGAGGGCTAATGGGACCAACAAAGTCAAGTGCCCAATGTTCAAAGGGTTCAATCACTAGTTGAGGGTTTAAGGGCATTTCATCAGACAGCCCAGGGCGACCTACCCTTTGACAGCTATCACAGGCCTGCACAAATTTTTTAGTGTCTTTAAAAATAGTAGGCCAATAGTAGCCTGTTCGTAAAACTTTATGGGAAATTCTGCGATCTGTAAAATGTCCGCCACACTGTCCATCATGGCATGCTTTCAAGATGTCAAATACCTCATCCTCCCTAATGCATCTCCTTATTTTCATATCTGCACCTGTATGAAATAAGTAGCCCCCAATCCAAGAAAAGCGGGTACTACGATGTATTATTTGCTTTCTTTCATTAAGGGATAGATGTTTGGGTAATTTACCTGTTGCCAAATAGTTCGCTATATCAGCATACCATGGTGTTCTGGTAGTAACAGCGAAGAGATGTTCGTCCGGAAAGTGGTCTTCAACTGCTTCTATGTCTGTTGGCTTTGGCATTCTTGACAGAAAGTCAGCTACAGGTTTCTCTTTGCCCGGTCGATCTTTGATTGTGATATCAAATTCCTGCAGTAAAATCAACCATCTTGTCACTCTTCCGTTTGTAACAGGTTTATTTACTAAAAACTTAATGGCAGAGTGATCTGTGTAAAGCACTACAGGATACCCAGTTATGTAATGTCTAAATTTATTTATAGCATGGACTACAGCTAAAAATTCTTTCTCAGTCACAGTATAATTTAATTCAGCAGGGGTCAGATTTTTGCTAATGTAGTAAATTGCATATGGCTTCTTGTCTTCCTCCTGCCCAAGTACTACTCCGATCGCTGTGTCTGAGGCATCAGATGAAATTTGGAATGGAAAATTCCAATTTCGGCCCCTCAGGACAGGGGCTGTTGCAACGAGCTTCTTCAAATCATTAAAGGCATTGTCACATTTATCTGTCCAAACAAAATCAATATTTCCAGTCAGTGCATATAAAGGTGCCGCTATTCGAGAATAATGTTCTATAAATCTTCTATAATAACCAGAAAATCCAAGAAAGCTACGTACCTCTGTTTGTGTAGTAGGTGTAGGAATTAACAAGAGTATTTGAATTTTGGCCGGGTCTACTTGAATTCCATATACTAAAATATAATGACCTAAGATAACTCCCTCGGTCATCATCATAAGACATTTTTCATTGCTTAAGCAAAGCCTGGTGTCAATACATCTTTGCAATACTTTTTCTAGATTTTGCAATGCAGGTTCAAAGTCATCCCCATAAGGGGTGAAATCATCCATATATACTTCGAGACCCTCATTTATCAAGTCGGAAAAGATGCTAAGAATTTCCCTTTGAAATGTGGCAGGGGCATTGCATAGGCCAAAAGGTAACACTCGGTAGGAAAAAGTACCCCATGGGTAGGTAAAAGTAGTCTTGTCCTGGTCTTCAGGGGCAATTTGGATTTGGTTGTATCCACTGAATCCATCCAGGAATGAAAAGAATTTCTTCCCTGCCAATGTGTCTAATACCTGGTCAATGAAAGGAAGGGGAAAGTGGTCCTTCTGTGTTGCCTTGTTAAGTTCACGGTAATCTACACATATCCTCCACTTTCCATTATTTTTAGGTACCACCACTAATGGGGAGACCCACTTACTATCAGATATTAGGTAGATGAAATTAACATCCAATAGTTTTTGTAGTTCATCTTTCACAATGTCTTTAAGGTGAGGATTTAGTCTCCTTTGAGGTTGACGAATGGGTCTTGCATCTTTCTCAATATAAATGTGGTGAGTACATAATTGCGGGTCAATTCCTTTCATGTCAGGGTAATCCCATGCAAAGGCTGCTTTGTATTTTCATAATAATTGGACTAATTTCTCTTCTTGTTCAGCAGTGAGATTCTTGTTAATATTCAAAGTTTTACCTGGTTCAATTTCTACAACCTTGGTATTGTTTATGGAGGTAGTAGGTATTTCTTGATCATGAATATATTTGAAAGGATCTTCTTCTTCTTTATTTTCGAATGCTACTTCAATCATGTGACATTGCAAATGAGGTTCAGTTTGTGATTTATTAATAAAATTACTAATGAGATCATCCTCTATTTGATCTTTAAAATTTAGAGCTTCTTCTATAGTTAGAGGTGACCTCATGTTTTCCTCAAAATATGATGCAGGTGGTTTTCTTGTTCTTATTATTGATAGACTTGGCTGGGCTGGGGGATATAAGGCTAGATTCTTGACATAATTTCCCCTTGTGATGGTCATGTTGCCTTGTCTGCATCCGATATAAGCATCGATAGTTTCCAACCAAGGTCTACCTAAAATTAATGGATGTCCATCTAGTCGATTTTTTGGATTGATAACCAGGAAGTCAGCAGGGTACTCCCAGGAATCTACAGATACCATGACATCTTGTAAGGTGCCTTCTAGTTTCACTACTGATCGGTCAGCCAATTCCAACAAGGTTGTTGTTGGTTCAAGCGATGTAATGCCAAGTTTCTGACAGGTAGTGGTTGTTAAAATGTTGATTGCTGCCCCTAAGTCAACTAAGGCATTTGGAAATGATTTTCCATTGATCTGAACTGTCACTATAGGATTTCCTGGATCTTCATATTTGATAGGTGTTTCCATTCCTGATAATAAATCAGATAAGGTACCGACTATTTGGACAGTAGGATTGGTTGTTGTTCTTGTCTTGGGCTTCTTTATACATAATTCCTTAATGGTATTTTCATATATAGGAATATCTTGAATAGCTTGGAGGAGAGGAATTTTTATGCATAAATTTTTTAATTCTCCCAGAAGATCAAAATTAGGTTGTTCTAATGGGCGAGGGGTAATTAATCATTCTGGGAATGGTGGAGACGAAGTTGCCACTTGTTGCTGATTTTTTTGTGGATTTTATTGTTGTTGAACTTCCTTCTCATTTTGTTATATTTGTTCTTCAGGTAACGGATCTTCACTTCGGTCATCATTATTTCTCTATGTTTCCACTATACGCCCAGACCTTAATTGAAGATCATTGCACTCCCTGAGTTCAGTTTCTGTTTCTGGGGGTTCCATTATTTGTACAGTCTGAACTGGTCTATTGTTTGGGTTTGGGTTGGGCTGGGCTGGGAGCTGCGGTCTTAGGTTGGTCTGGGGATTTGGATAGGGAGCTGGCAGTGTAGGTTGGGATAGAGGAATTGATCCGGCTGGCTGATTTGGAGGTTTCTGCCAGTTTGACTACCAGGCCTGATTCTGAGAAGTAGAAGGGGACCATTGTGTAGGCCAAAAAGGTGGATAGAAAGGAAATCTAGGCCAGTTATTTTGATTCGTTTGATTATTCCAAGCTGTGGGAGGAAATGGTGGTTGTGACCAAGTAGGGAAGGGTGATTGATTCTGCCACATTCCACTATACTGTTGAGTATTATATTGAGGAGGATGAAAAGAAAATGGATCATTTTTCATACCTGATGGTCGTGGCTGCCATTGTCAGCGCTGGTTAAGCAGGCATACCACTTCTGATTCTTCTTCTGCCTTCTTATATACTACTTTTAGGCCAGGAAGTGATGGGAATCCTTCTGTAGGGTGGTCTTTCGTGCAAATGGCGCAGATTTTAACCACATCCAATGGACATTCTTTGTGACTGTGTTTCTTTCTACATCTGGGGCAGAATATTGCCAAGTTTTGCTCTGCTTCTACCTGCTTATGTTTGGCTTGCATGATGTCAAATTGCATTGTTAAAGTCCCCAGTATGTCTGTCTTAAAGTCTTCTAGCAGATTTCCAATCTCTGCACGAGTCACACCCTCATTAGAGGTCTTATTTTCCCTTGTAATGATGCCACGTTCTGCTGATTTCAACCTTGTATTACCTCTTGAGCACCTGATACACAAATCAACAATGTCAGAATATCTTTCTTGATATATATCACCTTTTCCCATAAGATTCAATGTTTCAACCCATTGATCTTTCATTCCCCTCATTAATGCAGTTTTCAAAACATTATCAGGTAAGGGTGCAGATGCATAAGGGGATCTTTGAAGATTATATTGGAATCGTTCCACATACTCTTCCAAGGTCTCACTTGGTTTTGCTGTCATCTGAAATATTTCATCTTTTAATTCTTGGGACCTGCAATAATCTTGATATTTCTTTAAAAATGCAGCCTTAATATGATCCCAATCAATTATGACACCCCCACCTAATCCCATAAACCATCGTAAGGCTGACCCTTTTAATGCAGAAGGGAACAGTTTCAGTTTCTGGGCATCAGTGGTGTAATCATATCCTCTACACAGCACATCAAATTCAAACAGAAATGCATCTGGGTCTTATGATGTTAAACCATGAAATGTGGGAATATATTGGAGAGGGATAGCTTTCATGGGTGCGTTAACTGCAGTATCTACTATAGGATATTGCAGCGTAGAGATCTGCTGGTTATGATTTTGGTTCTGGGCCAATTGATCAAAGACATTCCAATACCCCTCTGGGATTTCCAGGGAATTTCTAGGTTGACGAGCAGGGGTAGAAATAGCTTTAATAGCACTCCCTTTGTCTGGAATAAATATTCCCTGTTGTTCTATCGTTTGAGGTGATTCAGAACCCTGGTTTTGAATAAATTGAACAACACTACCCTTGTTTGGGCTGTTTATTTTTTGGGAAATTCTAATAGGAGATTGTGAGTTTGTGGTTTCTCCCATTTCCCCTTCTCCTTCTCGGAGATTGCTGGAGTTCCCTTCCTGAAGGAGACTTATGCAAGGATTCTCAATTTCTTGGGAATCTTGCTCGATTCCTTCTGTTTGACTGTGTATCTCAGCGAAGGCTTCAGATGGTGACTCTACAGCCTGAAGGGAACTAGTAGGCTGTCTAGAAGTAGTTCTTTTAAATCCTACAAATGGCTAAGATTCAGTTTTCTTAAGGATTTCGTCAATAAAGGTCGTGCGCCCAAGGGTCACCGGTCCCTTAGGTTTTTCAGTTTTTGGGGGAATCTTGTTTCGCTTAATTGGTTTATTCATTCAAAGAAACAATCCTTCATTCCTACCCAAAAGAAAAGCTTACTTACTTCTGCTGTGAAGCGAGCTACGAGCAAGTGTGTTTCTTGCCCAGTGCGCAGGTTCTTACCTTTTGTCTTTAATACCCAATTCTCCGCAAGCAGAAGGAAATCAGCTGTGCATTACTCCTTTAAAATGGCATACACTCTCCCCGGCAACGGCACCAAAATGTTGGACCATAAAAAGGTATCTTTTAAACACCTAATTAGCTTACATTAATCATCAATCCGGGAGCATCGTTTTATTCCAAGAGTGTACTCTGTCTGAGGCTGCAATTATCTAAGAGCAATGCTTGTGAAGATGTAGCATAGAATATCAAATACAAAAGTAATAAATGCTTGGAAAGGAAACCTAATTACAATGACAGGAATGTACAAGCTAAACTACAGCAATCTTGCTGAACATCGATCAGGGATGCAGTAGCAGTAACTCTTTCCCCTAGAAATTGATGTAAGATGACCAAATCTGGGGACTTGGAGCGAATATCTCTATCCTCTACAGTTTGGAGATCTTAAAGCAAGTAAAACAACTGAAAGGAAATGAAATCTAGAAAAGGAACAGCAGCATGAAATGAACAACAATTGAAAATGTAATTCAAATAAGTAAATCGTCGCACTCAAGCCTGTCGACAGTCAATCATAATCCAATAGCAAACCATAAGTAAATGGAACAGCAACTTAATACAATTACAAAACAGCAAAGCAGGATAATTGATCGATAAATGTAATTGCGATAAAGAATGAAATAGCAATGGCTCTGCACTTTATTTAACAATCAATGAAACAACTTTGTAATGAAAATAAATACTAAACACACTTTACGCATTAACAAACCAAGATTAATGATACAACAGCATAGTAATCCACCAGAGCCGGGCCCTTAGCGCCAATGAAATACCGCTGCGCTTAACTCAAAATTATAAAGAGCAGATGAAACCTTTGTTATTATATTAATCCAAAAGAAATTACAGACAGCGTTCTCTCATGACAGAGAGTCGATAATCATTTGATTGCAAAAGAAATATGAAAGTCTGTTAATGAAAACGTCTTTTACAATAATAACCACCACCCCCGATCACTAAAGATCATTGCCTTTATATTTGATCCTTGGATGGACAAATCAAGAAATATGATAAGTTTGCATAGCGATCCCTCAGGATCTTTCGATCCTGAGGGATTCACTTCTCTCTTGTTTTATCATTGTTTTGTTTACTCTGTTTAAGGCCGAGCTGTCCCTTGCCCCTTTCGGGTGATTCGTTCAGATCTTCTTGGCTTCAGCTGGATATGGTTCATCACGAATGGATTAGGAGTCAGATTGTTTTCAGCCACGCCTTTGATACAGCTGCTCACCTCTTCGTATTCCTGTTTTGCCAATAAAAACAACCTTTAGTCATCTTTTAGGCTAAACATAAATCTTTCCAATTTAATTGCAATTATTATGGTAAATTACCTTTCCAAAGCAAACAGAAGTATATCTACGGTAAAATAATGAACAAATACATAGGAATTTCATACCTCTTTCACTGCCCAACAGATCCTAAGGTCACAAGGTGGTTTTGATGTTGTCTTATCTTTTGGTAGAGCCAAACCTGCCAAAACATAGGAACCCCAACATAATGGAGACTTTGCTGGGGACTGAGTGCATTTTATCTTAGATACCCTTAGGCACTCAGAATACCAAAAATATCTGGTTAGATTTGTATTTAATTGTTGATGGTGGACAACAGCCTGATTCAAATAGTCGAATTCATCCACCTGGCAACTCCACACTCCATAACTCTCAAAAGACTCCACTGGAGGAAGAACCTGAAATATGGCCAGACCTCATAGGAGGATAGAACATTTAGGCTGGATTTGGTTTAAAGAATTCATTGTTTTTATCTATCACTATGTTCTATCCTACTTTAAGCCTGATCAAGTGTACAAATATGAAACTCACATTGAGTATGGGGAAGATCTCAAGCCTCAGTTTTCAGACCATAAGTAGACCTATGCTCCTGTGAAAGACCTAGTGGAACAAGAGCTTCATGTTGTATATCTCACTCCTAAAGAAAATTCAAGTAGCCATGGACCTATTGTTGCACCACCTACACCCACAAAGGTCATAGAAAGATATAAGTCCCTGGTTTTTCCTCTTATCTTCCAACCCCTTCCTGCAGGACTTACCAATAAGCTGCCTCTTTTCGATGGAGAAAATTCAAATATCACTGCTAAGCAGCATGTTCAACAACTTGAGGATTTACTTGACTCGTATGAAATAGAAGAAGATGATGTGCGTACTATAATTTTTGCCTTGTCGTTACAAGGAAATTCTAAGAGTTGGTTTAAAAACCTTCCAGCCGTAAGCATCATCAATTTTCAGCAGTTTGCTCAAGTTTTCCTTGGTACATGGGTAGTCCCAGTAAATGTCTTCCTCATCCTAGAAGAATATCAGAATTTGAGAAGACAGACAGGAGAAACAGTACAAGAGTTTTCAGCCAGGTTCAATAAGGTATACCATGCAATACCTGCTAACATAAAACCACCCCTGGGATGGGCCCTATTGCACTATCCAAGTTCGTTTGACCCTGAGGTGGAATTCCATATAAGAGAGAGAGAGCCTTTGAACCTGGAGGAAATGCAGAACATAGAAATTACTATCGAATACAACCTGTGGTGCAGAGAGGAAAGATTTAAAGTAATAAAGAAGGACCAAGCAGAGAAAAAGGCAGATCTCTTTAGAAAACAAGCTAGAAAGACTGATAGAGACAGCCAACACCTTGTTGAACATAGAGGAGGAAGAATATGAGGTTGAAAACATAAATGATGATTGGGAAAGACCTACACCTTTTCCTCACGAAAAGAAAACCAGATCTCTGCAAAACATAAGCAACATGCAAAGCATGTATGATGAACAAGATTTTGAATTAGAGGATGAACTTGTAGATTGTTTTGGAGAAAGACTTACTGAGAGTCCAAAAGTTTTGATTGGTAACATTGTCTACCATTATTATTTCCATAGTTTTGATCCATCTGATGATGATTTTTTCCAAAGGGAAACTAAGCTTGCAAGACTATCATCAGAAGATCTATGGGAGGAGGATCATGACCAACAACTTCAAAAGAGAAATGAGCCAATGCATGATATCTATGATACTGATGAAGAGAGTGTTGAAAGCCTAATAGCAGATGAAGATTCATTGAATCTTCACTCTTTTATATATCAGATCATCAGTAATAATTTCCATGGAGATGGAAGTCAGCAACTTTCTAGCTATGAGGATAAGGAAGAAAGAAACGAAGAAAATTTTGAGCAAGATGAAAATCCTGAGCCTTCTCTTGAAAGGGTTGAGGTAGTCAAAGAAACCCATACTCAAGAATATGTTAATATTTTCACAAAGCTTAGTGCACTAGATCAGAACATCTCAGATCAACAAGAGGACAAAGTTGTATTATATGATGAGTCCTCCAGTCCAGAAAATGAAGAAGATAAGGGATATTCTTTGTCTCAAGAGAGTCTTGTTCTTGATCCAGTGGAAGAGGACGAAAACCTGGTTGAAGCCTGCTTGCCAAATATTCACAGCCAGGTATCATTTCATGATCCTTATGCTCATTTCCTGCAAACATTTGAAGAAGGATCAAAGGTCTTTTTAAGCAACTTGTTGCAGACAACAAGAAATTTTTTAAAAGCTGCTATTAAAAAACAAAGAGAATGGGAGTGGCCCTGCCTATCTAGCATGCTCAAATAATTGAGCAGAAAAGACCAGTCATGGGATCATCTGATTGACTGGATGTATTGGAAGAGAGTGTTCATAAGCTAGACATGTAAATATCTCAACTCAGAGTAGGGTAGGTAGGAAATCTCAATGAAGCTCAGTCTGTGAGCATTTAGTTAGCTTTCTTAAATTTCTACAAAGTTCAGTCCATGAGCAGTTTTGTCTTTATGCCATGACCCACAGCAAGCCAGACAGTCTAATGCTGGCTTGACTGTTTTTCAATTTATGTCTTGGAATGTAGAGAAGAAATCTGCTAGACAGTTTAATCCTAGCAGATAGTAGTTTAGGTAGAGAAACTATGAGGCCAACTGCTTAATCTGGTTTCATGGAGTAATAAGGGTAGAAATAGAATAGGTTTATTTTCTTGTTTGTAAAAAATTGATGATGCAAAGGGTCTGCAAGTCCAAATGCACCCAGAAGAAAAATGTTAGGACAATAGTATGGGTAGGTAGTTGTTTGGGAGAATGTTTACTGTTGAAATAATGTCTTCATGATTGTGGCAGCTGATCCAAGAAAGAAAAAGATGTGTCAAGTACCAGGCATCTAGCCTACTCCAAAGATCATTTTTTGAGGTTCTTGACACCTTCAAGAAGATGTCATCCCCATGTGGGGCCACTGTTAACCACCTATAAATTTTTTGACAAGCAAACAGGTGGCTAAATTTTTCTTGAGCCTTCAAGGAAAACATTTCCTCTGAAAACATATCATCCTTGAAGCCTCCTTGTGTCTTTTTCCCTTTGAACAATATTCACTGTTGTTTCCATTAAAAAGCCTCTCTGTTTGTGGAAGAAAATGCTCAGAAGACCTCCATTTCTCCTTATTTCATCCCCACTAAGCCTCTGTTTTCATCACCTTTTTCCCCTTTTTAAATTCATCCAAAATCCCTCATTAACCATCTAAATCATCCTAACTCCCCTTTAAACCTTACAAATATCCTTTGTCTGGCTTAAAAACCCCTTATTCCCTCTACCGAAACCCTCCTTTGGCCTTAAAAAACACTAAATTTAAGCCAAAACCCCACTTTCTACCTTATAATAGGCCTAAGCCCCCTTCGGCTAAGCCCAAACCACTTCCCCACCATGCAACCCGGCGTCAGAACCAAGCGCTAAGGCCTTGGGTGCTTATCACAATCGGAGGTTTTGTGGTGGGCACATTTCTTTGTTAAACGAAAAAATTCCAATGCGATTGAGTCTGGTCTATTAGACCCATGCTGTAATCTTAGCTGTCGATCTGTAAGATCCGACGGCCAACACTTGTCTCTCACCACACCCGCCTCGTCCCTTTTTCAACCCCGCTGATTGAATATAGACCATTGATCTCCTTGCCAGATCCGACGGCTATCGCTACATCGCCACATCGCTAATCGTAGATTTCTTAAGGTGCTTCTTCTTGTTGCCCCGATTGTCGATCCCCGATCCGATCTCCACCGTTGATCTCTTGAGATCCAACGGTCCAGATTTCATCACTCCCCGCTCATTGCACCCGTCTTTCTCCCTGCCAATTTAATCTTCGTCGTCGATCTTGTTCCAAATTATATGGCTGGTGCACCATCGCTAATCGGAAGTTCTTAAAGTGTCACCCTCTGTCTCCCCTGATTGCAATATTCCGATTCAATTGTGACTGTCCGTTCAATCCAAGATCTACGGTCCATGTTGCATCACGTCTCCACCATATTTCTTCATCGGAGCCTCTATTAACTTCATCACTTAACCTCCGCCATTGATCTTCTCTTGAGATCCAATGGTCCAAAACTAATTGCCCTCCGCCCACCGGGTCCCACTACCTAAAGGCTCCACTTTCATTCATTTTTCATCATTTCCCATTGTATTCACCCAAAGGTTAAACCTTTGGTGTTCTGCACTAAAGGATAATTTGTTCCACCTAACCTTCTAAAATTAATTCCACCAGTGAATCCTGACCGTCGATCCCCTTCACCACATCTAATCCAACGGTCTGCGACATTTTCACACCAGACCTCCGTCAGACCATTCTTCCACCATTATTTCACAGTTTCCATTGTTTTCCACTGTTGCGCCATCATTCCACAGGCTTCCACAATGCCCTTCCCTCGCTCCCCTGGATTTCTATAGCGAAGTTTATTACATTATGTAGGGTTTACAGTCTCTACAGTCACAGTCACTATGACTGAGAGCGCAGAGAGGCCATTACAGCAGTAGCAAAGTGAATCAGCAGAGACAGATTAAAGGGGTTAAAGCCTGTTATCAAATATTTAATGCTTTAATCCCATGTTCAAAGGAAGAAGATATAGTTTGAATACTTAAGCGCACAAAAAGGTCATATATGTTCTTTTATATCATCAGAATGTTTTTCTCCAAAAAGGACACCTCCATACAACGTCTCCATGCTTCCTCGAGCCCCTAAAGGCTATTACACTGACAAAACCTTCTACAGAACTGTCAAGATAATAGTTATGGAAGTATGGAGATCAGCGGACTTTCTATCCTTGTCACTTATTTCGGAAGGCGATACAGAGTACCTTGCAGTCGAAAAGTACATCTAAGAACATACCTGGAGTTACTATTAGCCTGTCGAAGACCACTCTTTCTTCCAAAGAGCACTGAAGATCAATGCATAGATATTAAGACAGAATGGGCCTCGAGCCCCTTCCTTCTACTTCTATTTTAATGTTTCATTTAAGGTTTCACCTACCTCCTCTGCCTCTCTTTAGCTATAAAACTCATGAAAAACACATTGTAAAGGTTGTTGATCGGATATCTATGGATTGTAAGATGTTTCTCTTGAGATATAGTTCTGTGTGCTAAGTTGTAAAATAGGCTAAGGAGATGATTTCAGACTGAATATCAAGCTGTTGGAAAATGTTGTATATGACTGGTGTTGCTCTTTGATATGACAAGCATATTTCTTTGGATCCTGATTTAAAGCAATGGTGATGTGTTCTATCTTTGTCTTTGTTTTCCTTCTGTAATTCATTACATTTCATTTCTCTGGTAAGAATCAGTAATCTGGCTTAGGATATACCCTTGTATGGTACCCTAATGCTTCCTGCTCTTCTTATCTTTGATGTTTTCTACTAATCGTGCAAATATGAGAACTAATTCAAGATAATTTAACTAGTATAGTAGTTGTTATTCAGTGCTTACTGATGTATGAATTTATGAATTTGTTCTTAGATGTTCTTGTTTGGTTTTAATTGAAAGAATTGGGATACTGGGAGATTAGAACTGATTTTAGTCTCACTAGGGTCCTTTTCTAACTCTTAAACCTTTCTAAGTTCCCTTAAGTTGAATGTAAAAGCATTAAAAGTTCAAAGCCTTTCTCTGATCTCAGGCTTCACCTTTGTGTTTAAATCTTTAATGTTTCCCTTGTTTGAAGAGTTAGCCTTTTAGGGGTTGAATCATAGGAGTTTAAGGCATGCCCTTTCCCTAGATCTGCTTCCTAAGTGGTCACCTCGGAGGTTTCCTTGTCATTCACCTTCATTCCTTATCATTTCATACCATACTATCATCTTTAAAGATCCTCTGTTTTAGATGACTAGCCCAATTGAAAGCCTTGGATATTGAATAGCAAGTAAACCCTTTTATGACTCCATTGCCCAATGGTCTCAAGTGTTCTTTGCATTATCTCCCTTTTTCCTAGAATCCTTATTTGCTCACCTTTGTCTTATATTGAACCCTTCTTTCATGTTTCCCAACAACCAAACAAACAAACAAAACAATAACCCTTGTGCCTTATAACTAGCCTAAAACCTTAAATCAGAACCTCAAAGATATATATACCCTTGCCTTCATAGAGAGATCCCTCTCTGGACCTAGGAGGGCTAGATCCTGAGGTCCCAAAGTGGTTTTGATGTTGTCTTATCTTTTGGTAGAGCCAAACCTGCCAAAACATAGGAACCCCAACAAAGTGATGGCCTGAAGCATGTAAACTATGCTCTCTTGGTCGAAGCCCATGAAGATATAACAGGGGGTTAGTATGCAGGCAAGATGGCATTGCAAGAGATCTTGAAGGCAGGGCTATGGCAACACAAAATTTAAATTGGAAGAAATCACATCAGAATGAAGTCAGTGCATTGGGAACACGGGAGGGTTGCTCAGAGCGTAGGGGTGCACTGGGATCGCAGGGGTACGCTGAGCGCACCCCGGGTGCAAAAACTAGCCATTGAAATGGTCAAATCGGGCAAAAATAAAAAATTACCAGTGGATGGAGTAGGTGGTCGACATTTAATGTGGCGATTTTGGGAGATTTTTGTTGAGATTCAACAAGATGATGAGGTTAGTGAAAAGAGTCGCCTTCACTAAGTGGGCCCACAGGCTATTTTTGGCACAAGTCTATTTTTAGACTATGTCTATTTTTAGACATGATGATCATATTTTAGAAGTTGCAAGATTCTATTTGTGTATGGTTGATCAAGTTGGAAAAATAGATGAAATTATTTTTTTAGAATATTGGGCGAAGTCTATTTATAGATCATTGATCTAAAAATAGATGCATGTCGATTATTATTATCTCTTAATAATAATCAAACACTAAACAGGAACTTATTCTCTTGGAGAACTTTGTTTTAGTGCACAAATGTGGCACATCAGTGGACTGAGGGAATTACGCATTTCCCAAGGGTTTACTGGGGCTAATGCATGGAGGACTCAGTTAGAACTCAAGTGACAGAGTTATGACACAGTTGGAAGAAGTAGTTATGGAGTTGCATTCAATTTAACTCAGTTAGACTCAGTTGAGCTAGTTGTATCTAGTCTAACTGATTGATACACTAGTGAGAGTGGAGTGAATTAATTAGTTAATTAATTCACAAATAATAACTCATTAATCAACTGAAAAATACAATATTTAACTACAGTGCATGGCAGTTTCAGTGGAGACCCAGTGGAGAGATAGGTGAAAGGGCAACATAGACTATCTGTTGTGACTACAGTGATGCATTGAATTCATCACACACACATTGGAGTTACCAATGAGGATTGCGCAGTCAAGGCAAGGGTAATTTTAATTCATTCAAAGCTATTCTTCAGCAGGGATTGCGCATTGGAGGCAAGCTAGCAGGAGGCAAAGATTGGTGCATGGATTTGCAAGATTGTTCCTGATTAGTGTATGACGATTGTACTGTATTGAGAGCTTGATAAGCTTTGTATGAGGATTTTCATATGATTCCATGATACATAATATATAGTTGGGGTTTCAGCTTTAGGCTTTCCTGGTTAAAAAATGTGTTATGTGCGATTATTTTTATTTATGCTTTACATGTGTGTGCAATTAAATTTTCCGCAAAAGATTAACAAGTGGAATAGATTCAGTATCTTGCGTAAATTTAAATAGTGTGAGATCAGGTGGATCTAGGACATATGCATGCTGAGTGCATATAATTTCTACATGGTATCAAAGCATTGTTAATTGAATATTACAATTGTAAAGTGAGTTTGTGAGGGTGGACAATTCGAATTTGCTACAGAAGATTCTTCGTGCAGAAGTTGAGTATACATTGAAATGTCTTTCAACGGGTTGAGATTGGAGTATGCCCTTGAGGGGAGCTTGAATTACATAGCCTGGAAGGACAGGATGGAGGCAGTGTTGGAGGATAATGGACTGAAGGATTTCATTGATAGCGATGTTTCTAAGCCGAGATCTAGTGATGTTGCATTACTTGACGCATGGAAAAAGAAGAAAGCAAAGACGAGAAGGATTTTGTTGGAAGGTGTGAAGGACCATATTGTTTCTAGCCTTCATGGGAAAGCCACTCCATTCTTAATGTGGAAGGCTTTTACAGACTTTTTCCAAAGCAGAAGTGACCAGACGAAGTTGGCGCTTAAAGACAAGCTCAGAAAAATAAAAATGGAGAAGGGCGACAGTATTCCAAAATACCTCATGAAGTTTGTCCACTGCAAGGATGAACTGGGAAGTGTGGGGGTTACTATTTATGAAGAATACTTGGTGAGCTTGGCTCTCCTTGGGCTCCCAAAGAGTTGGCATAGCTACGAAGACTCTGTCAATGGACGGGAGAAACTGCCAGGAAGGGAGCGACTTTGGTCGGATCTTGTGCAAGAGGAGATAAGGCGGGGTACCAGGGATGGATCTTCATAGAAGAATGAAGATGAAGAGAATTGTGCTTTGGATGCCAAATAAAAGGAAGGGAAGGGGAAGAAACATCCTTCAAAATCCGATGTTAAAGGCAAGAAGTAGGATTTGTCCAAAGTGAAGTGTTTTCACTGTCACGAACATGGAAATTTCACCACTAACTTTCCACAGAAGAAGAAGAACAAGAAGGTTGATGGATCTGAAATTGGAGAGGCCTTAGCCTCGTAATTTGAACTTGATTTCTCCTTAATTTCATGCTTGGTTTCAAGCTGTATGGGATCGATGTGGTATCTTGATAGTGGTGCGTCTTTCCATATGACGGGAGACAAAGAGTTCTTTAGTGACTTGGAGGAGAAGGACCTTCAAATTCATATAGAGATGGGCGATGATGGTCGGTACAGTGCGGCTGGAATTGGGACCATTACCTTTGTGAGGGAGTTCGGTAATCCATTCTTGTTGAAAAATGTTATGCATGTTCCAAATCTGAAGAAGAACTTGGTTTCAGTTGCAATGTTGGAAGACAAGGGTTATGATGTTGTTTTCAGTGAGGGAAAATCCTTTCTTCGACATAAAAAAATGGGTCAAACCAAGAAGATAGGGGTTTGAATTAAGAATCTATATAAGCTGGAGTTAGATGGTTGCGCTGCAATGGTGGGCAAAGCAGAAGAAGTGGTGAGCCGAGATGAGGGCAAATTATGGCACAGGATATTGGGCCATCTTCACCATGGCGCTTTGAAGGTTTTGCAGCAAATTTCTACTGGACTTCCCAAGGGTACTCTTGCGCAGTTAGATCAGTGCAAGGGATGTACTATGGGTAATTTTGTGAAGACCACCTTTCATGAGAAGGAGAACTGTGCTTCAGTGATCCTGGAGAGAATTCACATAGACATGTGTGGACCTTTCTTGGTTGCTTCAACAGCAAAACACAGGTATTATGTGATATTTTTTGATGACTATTCTCGTAGATGCTGGATCTTCTTCATGCATAAGAAAATTAAAACGTTCTCAAAGTTTTTTGATTTCAAGGCATTGGTTGAGAAGGAGTCAGAGAAGCAAGTGAAAGCCCTACGGAACGATAATGGTGGTGAATACATCTCAGGCGAATTCAGAGACTTCTATAGCAAATAATGAATTCGAAGAGAACTCATAGCACCTCATAACCCACAGCAAAACGGGGTCGCGGAGAGAAATAATAGAATTATCGTGGGTGTTGCAAGAGCGATGATGCATGACTAGGGCCTACCGATGCACTTGTGGGCGAAATCATCCAACACTGTGGTTTATGTGAAAAACCGTTGTCCTCATAGAGTACTTGGCATGAGTACACCCAAAGAAGATTTTACTGGTAAGAAACCTGATATTTCTCATTTGAAGTTTTTTGGCTCACCTTTTTACATTCATGTGCCGAAGGATGCCAGGAAGAAGCTGGAGCTGACTACAGAAGTTGGGATATTTGTGGGGTACACAGAAACACCCCATAATTATCGTGTGTATTTTCCAGACAGTCAGATGACTATTGTGCGATGGGATATAAAATTCAATGAGGTGAAAGCCATGAAGTTTTCGCTTGATAGGGAGCTACACTTGCATGCAGAGGAGGAACTTCTTGTTCCCAAAGATGAGCCTCTAGATGTGGATCAGCCACAGGAGGAGATTCATGGAGTGGAGGAGTCCACTCATGTAGAACCAAACATCAGACAAGGCAGAAAGCGTACCATAGAAGTTGAGAGACTGAAGCTTGATGTGCCACAGAATGTAGGAGTTCCTACATCACACCGCAGACAGAGACAGTCACCTGATCGATTTACTAGATACACGGCTCTTATGAGAAAGTGTATCATGACAGAGCCATATTCTTTCGAAGAAGAAGTGCAGGAGCCCACATGGGTATATCCCATGGTGGAGGAGTATGACTCCATTTTCAGAAACAGTGGTTGGGAGATTGTTCCAAGGCCGGTGGGAAAATTAGTTGTAGGATCAAGATGGATCTACAAGGTAAAGCAAGATGCTGATGGGAGCATCAAGAAGTATAAGGCAAGATTTGTTTCCTAGGACTTCTCACAGATCGAGGGGATTGACTATGAAGAAACCTTTGCACCTGTCGCACGGTATTCTTCCATACAGGCCATCCTTTCTCTCTCAACGTAGATGGGTTGGCACATTCATTAGATGGATGTGAAGACTGCATTCCTTAATGGGATGATTGAGCAAGAGGTGTACATTAAGTAGCCTGAAGGATTTTAGATCTTCAGCAGCGAGTCACATGTGTGCAGGCTCAAAAGAGCATTGTATGGGCTAAAACAAGCACCCTGTGCTTGGTACACTCAGATCGACAACTATTTCACTGGACTTGGCTTCACCAAGAGTGAGGTGGATGCAAACCTGTACCAGATTGTGGTGGAGGGTAAGCTTTTAATCATTGTAATTTATGTTGATGATTTAATACTAACAGGTGATGAGCAGTTGATACACTCATGCAAGGCAGATATTTCAAAGGAGTTTGAGATGAAGGACTTGGGCCTCCTTCATTATTTCCTTGGATTGGAAATATGGCAGCGGGAAGGTGAACTGTTTGTGTCTCAAGGCAAGTATGCCTGGGAGATACTGGAGAGGTTTCACATGCAGGGCTGCAAGTCTATCGACACTCCTCTTCCAGGAAATCGAAAGAAAGAGGATGCTACATCGGCAGAGGTAGTAGATGCCACTTTTTATCAACAGTTGGTGGGTTCGCTCATGTATTTAGTTAATACAACACTGGACATAGGCTATGCAGTGAACCATCTTTCACAAGTGATGGTTAATCCTACCAAGCTCTTTTGGAAGGCAGGCAAGCATGTCCTAAGATATCTCAGGGGCACATCTAAGTATGGTTTATGGTACAGAAAGACAGATGAGGTGAAGTTGCATGGCTTCACGGATGCAAATTGGGCAGGAAGCCCAAAAAACAGAAAGAGAAAATCAGGAGGGATTTTCAGTATTGAATCTACAACAGTTTCTTGGTACAGCAGGAAACAAAAATCCGTGGCACTCAGTTCAACAGAAGCAGAATACATGGCAGCAAGTCAAGCTGCATGTGAGGCTATTTGGATGAGGAAGATCCTGGTTGGTTTGTTCGATTCACATTTAGATCCCATAGTGATACATTGTGATAATCAGAGTTGCATTAAACTCTCAGTTAATCATGTGTTTCATGATATATCTAAACATATTGATATCCGGTATCATCATATCAGAGATTGTGTGCAGCGGAAGATCATGTTGCTTCAGTACATTCCTATGGGGGATCAGGATGCAGATATTCTGACGAAGGCGCCAGGAGAAAATTCGAATACCATAGAGGTAGGATTAAGGTGAAGGATAATCCCTATCTTGTTGCGAGGGAGTGTTGAGATTCAACAAGATGATGAGCTTAGTGAAAATATTTGCCTTCACTAAGTAGGCCCGCAGGCTATTTTTAGCGCAAGTCTATTTTTAGACTATATCTATTTTTAGACATGATGATCATATTTCAGAAGTTGCAGGATGATATTTTTGGATGGTTGATCAAGTTAGAAAAATAGATGAAATTCTTTTTTTAGAATATTGGGAGAAGTCTATTTATAGATCGCTGATCTAAAAATAGATGCATGTCGGTTATTATTAGCTCTTAATAATAATCAGGCACTAAACAACAACTTATTCTCTTGGAGCACTTTGTTTCAGTGCACAGATGTGGCACATCAGTGGACTGAGGGAATTATGCAATTCCCAAGGGTTTACTGGAGCTAATGCATGGAGGACTCAGTTAGAAATCAAGTGGCAAAGTTATGACACAATTGGAAGAAGTAGTTATGGAGTTGTATTCAATTTAACTCAGTTAGACTCAGTTGAGCTAGTTGTATCTAGTCTAACTGATTGATACACTAGTGAGAGTGGAGTGAATTAATTAGTTAATTAATTCACAAATAATAACTCATTAATCAACTGAAGAATACATCAGTTAACTACAATGCATGGCAGTTTCAGTGGAGACCCATTGGAGAGATAGGTGAAAGGGCAAGATAGACTATATGTTGTGACTACAGTGATGCATTGATTGCATCACACACACATTGGAGTTTCCAATGAGGATTGTGCAATCAAGACAAGGTAATTTGAATTCATTCAGAGCTATTCTTTAGCAGGGATTGCACAGTGGAGGTAGGCTAGCAGGAGGCAAAGATTGGTGCATGGATTTGCAGGATTGTTCCTGATTAGTGTATGACGATTGTAATGTACTGAGAGCTTGATAAGCTTTGTATGAGGATTGTCATATGATTCCATGATACATAATATATAGTTGGGATTTTTAGCTTCAGGCTTTCCTGGTTAAAAACTTTTTTATGTGCGATTTTTTTTATTTATACTTTACATGTGTGTGCAATTAAATTTTCCGCAAAAGATTAACAAGTGGAATAGATTCAGTATCTTGCATAAAGTTAAATAGTGTGAGATCAGGTGGATCTAGGACATATGCATGCTGAGTGCATATAATTTCTATAATTTTTTATCGTTTACTTGATGGTAAGTCTCGCACGAAGTCTACCCTACCGTTGTGCGATCCCCAAGGCTATAAAATGGCGAGATAGATCATACACAGGTTCTGTATTGCTCAAATAGCTTGTACTTAGCCTGGTTGTCCTGGAAGAAGTTGTGTTGTAAGAAAATCTGTGCCTCTAGCATCTCACTCATGTATGAGCAGTCTACCCCCTTTGATAGTAGCAATCCTAAGTTCATATTTCGCGCCAGAATGACGACCACAAACCCTACTGAACTCTCAAATCCAGTAACCTCAGTGGGACAAGACACTAAGGAAGTGGTGGAAGTCGAATCCGAAGTCAAAGAGATCCTCTCCACACCCAGCCCTACCACCAAGAAAGGAAAAGAAAAATATTAGGGCTCAGGCAAGCCCCCAAGCCTACAAAATGGGCCACAGGGAAGCCCCATACCTCCCTGTGAAACATGAAATCCCCGCGGACTGCTGAGGAGGAGACCCAGCCTGCCGAGCCGATCAACTAGCTATCCCCCTTCATTCGCCCATGCAGGACATGAACGCGCACTCAAAGGAACCTCGATGGCTTGATCACCTACCTGTAGATGCCGTTGACCCTAGGTGAGGTCCCCGTCATAGGTGAACCTTTTGGACGCATTCATGAAGTTAAGTTCGATGATCGTGATTTGGCCAATTTTGAGACCTTCCGTGAGCTAGCACCCGAGTTATACTTTGATATAGTTCATGGCACTGATGGGGTCAAAGTTTTCCCCCAACGCTGGGTACATGGTTTGGCGGGGTCCAGGCTCCTAAACTTGCTCAGGATGCCCCACTTTCGCCACTACAATATAACGGATTGGCTCGCACGACAACTTCTCGCGCTAATTCATGACAGATGCCTATGGATCTAGGGCAGGATCCCCATTGACGCTACACTCGTGCATCGTATTACTGGTCTCCCCATGAGCGGACCAAACCCCCTAGAGCGCGTGGGTAAGAAATATGAGGGGGATATTGCTGAGTTTGTGCGCCAAAAGTATCATGTGGACTGTAATACTCGAGGATATATCATCAAGACCATCAATGACCAAGGTACGTAGTTGGGCACCATTTTGTTAGCATGTAAAATGATGAGGAAGTGTCAGGTCACCTCCATTCCAGCCTACGTCATTTGGTTAGCTGGCCAATGTGTGAAAGGGGTATGTTTTAACTGGGCACAATATTTGTGTAATGAGTTTCTAATTAACATTCATGAGTCCCAGAAGTAGGGCCACAACTTTTTTTACTCTTGGTTGTTGTTTCTTATAACATTGGTTGCCTGGGAAGCTCCTACGAAATCAGTCCTCCCTGAGATTACCCCAGACATGTGTGAAGGGGCTCACTATGCACACTTATGGGATTCCACGGATCCGCAATAGCTCGAGGACAACCAGGTGTTTTGGGTCCTCTTCCAGAGTAGCGTGGCCACAGCTATTAACTCCTGACCACGGTTGTCCCCTACCGTGTACGACAGATACAAGGACATTTCCGCATTTTAGGTCACTCTGCACAATGTTCAGATCAAAGTGCACAAGGATAAAGCCTGGACTTCGCTTCCTTACATGGTGATGGACAAAGAAATCGACAACTTCCTTGCACTTTGGCCCCCTAACTAGAAAATTGGCTTCAAAACTGGTGTGAAGGGCATTGGAAGCACCAGCACATCCCAAATCAACCCCCTTGTCGTCGTCCCGGATATTAGAGGTACACCTGAGTACCAGGAAAGACACTAGCGTAGCCACCCAAAAGAATGCGTAGCAGTAGAAGGACATCGAGGAGGAAACCTAGAAAAACTCACAGACTGGTTTGGATGCAGGTAGACCTGCCTCCCCTCGTGGCATGAAGCACACCAGTGGGTCGGTCAGAACACCCCGCAAAAGGCAGCGATCTCAGCAAGCGAAATGGGACAAAACAGTCACCTTCAATGACTGAGACCTAGAACAAATCACGGATGCAGTCACTCTAGCCATGGAGGAAAGATGGGTCACCTTAGAAGAACAAAAGCAGGCCATGGTCGACACAATTCAGACTGAGCTGTGAGCACTACAATTAAAGATGGACACGTTGCATATTAGTGCAACCCCGGTATGCCCACCCTCCGTCGCCAGTAGCGCAACACTAGTTACAGATGACAGTCGCCTCTATACTCTCCCTGGCGCAGCTCTGGTGCTCAGTCCACCTGACCTAGGACTTCAAGTCCAAGCCAGTACAGAAGTCCAGTTGAACTTAGCTCGACTCCCCCATGAGGCCCTACAGGGTCTCCACACCGTTGTATTTCACGAAATCCACCATCAAGACCAAAAATTTCACCAACAGCTCAGCGTAGCTGAACAAACCATCCTTGCAAACAATGTTGAGGTATGTCTGGCCATAGCGAAGAACACAGAACTCAAAGACACGATTCACCGACTTTGCTCAGATGCTTCTGCAAAGATCCCGGCATCAGCCCCCCCTCAGGAAAAAGTGGAAATATTGGTCGTAGCACTCAAGGCCTCCTAGGATGAAGTTTCAGTTGTCAAGTCACGCATCTAGTAGCAGATCGCAGATCTTCAGGCTAAGTTACAGCCTAAAACACCTCCGGAGGTCCGGGCCCAACGAACTACGCTGGTCACCGCAGCTACGAATGTCATCATAGGGTAGATTGAGTAGGGAGGCCAACTACTGGAGACCACCATGCAGCTATGGACTAAGTTCCAATGCAATCCAATCTTATGAGGGATAAACTAGGACCTGCGACAAAAAGAGGAAGAGTTCGAGACAACCAAAGCCACCTTGCCCACTCTGGTACCTGCTCAGCGCTTGCAACAACTGTGCACTAGCCAAGCGCTCCAAGAGGATATTGATGACCTTCGACAAAAGAAGAAGATACTTGGCGACCGACTGAAGCCATGGGCTGGCGAAGCTCTCAAACTTTCACAGGATGCAGATGTTACTATCAAGTAGCTGAGCCAAACTTTGGAATGTGTCACTGCCGCAACTGAAGGACCGTTGTCAAAAAAATTTGGTCGACATTGCACATAATGCAGCTATCCAAAGCAAAGGCGTGCTACCTCCATTAGCCGAGGTGATCAGAATACTGCAAGCGCGGGTTGAAGCCCCACCGACACAGTGACTCAGGACGAGTCACAAGTTTGTGTTGGGGGACTGTTGGAGCAGGGTCTCCCAAAGGCTATGAATTTTGTACAGTTTTGTATAATTTTGTATTATTTAAGTCTAACGCAGGGGTTTTGGGGTGGGTCAAAGCCCCTAACACATTGTAAATGGGTTAAGGGTATACCAAGAGCCCGCAAAACACGGTTTGCGGACCATTGGATGCGTAGGCTAGATCATTATAAATAGATGAAAATTTTTTAGTCAGAAGTAGGAATGAATAGAGATTGATGCGAAGTACGAATTGTTAGATCTGTGGTAGGGTTGTTTGGGTTAGGAGTCCTGTTGGTTGTGTGCGCAGATATCCTTTGTCCTACTGTGTGTGGACCCTGCTGGCTATGTGCGTAGGTGGTAATTTGGGAATGTAAGAGGATTTTGGGTAATGATATATATATGCGGAAGTATTGTGGACGTCTGATGTTATATGGATCTGTTCTGTTATGTTGATGTCACTTGAGTATATGATTACATATCTTTTTGAAGATGCAAACTGTTTGTGTTCATTATACATATGTCTATGATCTGTTGATTTGCTGCAATTATATTGTTCTGTGATTATAACTGATAGTGCGCACGTGGATGCGATCCTGTTGAGTAGATCGAATAAGTTGTATTCTGGTTATTTATTGGAACCTCTGCGAAGAGCCCATTGTTGTATAGATCTGATAGTTGTGGACCGGCTTGACTTACCTACTCTCTCTCTCAGGGTGTGGAAACCTAGTTCCAGCACCCTCCCATACTGCTTCGGGTGAGACTTTGGCTTGCGCAAGTAGGTCACTACCGAAAGGGCCAATAGTATAGGGGTTTGTTGGCAAACCTTAACCTCCAAACCTGGGTCAGGACCCCTCAAGCCAATATTTCTTGGAACTCCAAATATTACAAATATTTCTTCAAAGAGGAATGAAACCACTATTTCTTTTGTTGCTCCTGCCACTAATTTTGCTTCTACCCATTTTGTAACATAGTTTGTACACACTAGAATGTACTTATTTCCATTTGAAGGCAGGTTAATAGGTCCCACAAAGTCAAGAGCCCATTTTTCAAATGGCTCTATAAGTACTTGTGGTTCCAATATCATTTCATTTGATATTACAGGTCTTCTAGTTCTTTGGCAGCTATCACATATTTTGAGATAGGCTTTTGAGTCCTTGAATATTGTTGGCCAGTAATAGCCTAGTTTGAGCACCTTGTATGTTGTCCGCTTGTTTGCAAAATGGCCACCACATGGCGCATCATGACATTCTTTCAAAATATCAATAATTTCATCTTATATAACACATTTTCTTATGAAAATATCAGAACTATTATAAAAGAGGTCACCATTGACCCAACTATATATAGCACCTTCTCTTATTATTTTTCTTTTATGCTTGTTAATGAAATGAGATGGTAATATTTTGGATGATAAATAATTAGCTACATCTGCAAACCATGGGGTTTTAGCTATTATAGAAAATAAATGTTCATCTGGAAAGTTGTCTAAAACGGGAATAGGATCACTGGGTGTATGAAGTCTTGACAAGAAATCTGCTACTTGATTGTCTTTACCTGGTCGATCTAGAACAGTGAGATTGAATTCTTGCATTAATAACAGCCATATAGTAATTCTTCCATTGGTAATATCTTTTTTCATTAAGTATTTTATATTTGAATGGTATGTATTATTAAACATTGATAGCCTAATATATAATTCCTAAATTTATTGACTGCATGCACAACAGCTAACATTTCTTTTTCAGTTACTGTATAGTTCAATTCTTCCAGAGTTAAATTTTTTCTTATGAAGTAAATGGCATAATTAAACTGATTTTATTTTTTTCCAAGTGATGCCTCTATAGCTATATCTGATGCATCAGTAGATATGTGAAATGGAAATGACCAGTTTGGCCCTCTAAGAATGGGTGCTAGTGAAAATTTTTCTTTCAGTTTTTCGAATGCATTTTAACAATTTGTTGTCCATTGAAACTCAATGTCTTTTGCAAGTAATTTGAACAGGGGTAGAGCTATTTTACTAAAATTTTCAATTAATCTTGTGTAATATACTACATATCCCAAGAAACTTCTTACTTCTTTCTGTGTTGTTGGTGGAATTAAGTTTACAATGACTTGTATCTTTATTGGGTCCACCTTTATTCCTGAAGAAGAAATGTGGTGTCCCAACACTATCCCTTCAGTTAGCATCATAAAACATTTCTCATTGTTGAGGGATAAGTTTGTCTCTATGCATATCTTTAGAACTTTTTCAATATTGTTCAAACAATCATCAAATTTACCTCTGTAGACAGTAAAATAATCCATGTAGACCTCTACACATTCATGAATTAAATTAGCAAAGATGGCCAGAACTGCTCTTTGAAAAGTAGCAAGTGCATTACATAATCCAAAAGGAAAAACATTATATGCATATGTTCCCCATGGACAAGTAAATGTGGTTTTATCTTGATCCTCCAATGCTATAATAATCTGATTGTATCTGCTAAATCCATCAAGAAAAGAAAAGAATTTCTTTCCCGCTAGTGAATCTAGTACTTGGTCAATAAATGGTAATGGGAAATGATCATTCAATTTGGATTTATTTAGTTCCCTATAGTCTACACATCTTCTCCATTTTCTATTTTTATTTGGTACCACAACTAAGGGAGAAACCCGTTGACTATCCGAAATAGGGTAGATGAATCCCACCTGTAACAATTTTTCAGTTCATATTTTACTATTTATTTCATCATAGAATTCATTCTTCTTTGTGGTTGTCTAACTGGTTTGATATGATCATCAGTATAGATATGGTGAATACATGTCTTTGGATGAATTCCTTGCATGTCTGTATAATCCCAGGAAAAATATTTTGAATATTTTTGTAATAATGCAATTACTTGTTGTTCTTGTGATGATTATAGATTATTACCAATATTTAGGCTTTTTCCAAGATTGATTTCAATTATTTTGATTTGTGAATTGGTAATTGAGCTAACAGGAAAAATTCTTTCAAATGAATTTTGCAATGATTGAATAGTACATTTTTCTTAAAAACATTGATTCAAAAGATGATTTGCAGCTTCATATTGTGTTATTCATATCTACTCAGAAATATCAGGTTCTAAGATGAAAAGGTCTATTAGATCCTCATTTTCTTCTTCTTATATAAAATTAAAGACTTGATTAATACTTAGAACATATTGATTTTCTTGTTGTTGTTGGTCATCAAGCCATGATAATAAAGAAGGAGATTGTGCTGGAGGATAGAGTGTAACATGTTTTCTTTCATCTCCATGTGCTATGATCATACTTCCTGATATGCATCCAATGAAGGCATCTAATGTGGCTAACCATGGTCTGCCTATAATTAAAGGATGGCCTCCTAGATTTGGTTTTGGTTGCAAGATTAGAAAGTCTATAGGATATTCCCATGAATCCAAAGAAACAATGATGTCTTCTAATATTCCCTCTGGTACAACTTTAGATCTATCTTCTAGCTCTAAAATTGTAGTATTAGGTCGAATATTGGGCAATTTTAAATATTTCATAGTCTCTTTTGTCATGCCATTTATAGCAGCTCCCGAAACAATTAAAGTGTTTGGAACTGAAAAATCATTGATTGAAATAGTAACCATAGGTATCCCAAGATTAATATACTTTTCAATTTTGTTTTTGTAGACATGAGACTAGCTAATTTTCCAATGACTTGGATTGTGGGTGGATCTCTTTTCTTTCTGCTAGCTTTCTTAATACATAATTCCTTTATTTTTTTTGCATAGATTGGAATATCTTTGATAGCTTGCAGCAAAGGAATTTTTGCATAAGAATTCTTTAATTAGCCCAAAATATCGAATTCAAGAAGATAAATTGGATTTTTATGCTCTACTAACCTCTCTAGATAAGGTGGTGTTTGAGTCATAATAGTTTTTCCTTTCTGAATTTGATTTCTGGATTAGATTTTTCATATTGTTCTCCTTGTTCAGCTTGTTCTTCTATGATTGGTGGAGAATATTTGTGTAATACTTTTCCAGACCTTAAGTGGATATCTTGTATAGGAAGAATAGAATATGTACGAAAATATGTTGCTTCTTCCACATTATATGCTGGTATTTCCACTTTGTTACTTGGATTTGCTACTAGTTGAGCTAGTAATTGAGTTGGTCTAGGTGGGGGTTGGTTAGAAGGCAGTTGGAGCTGCTGTGGTTGAGTTAGTAAGGGTGCAATATTTTGTTGTGGAAATGACATTGGTTGAGGATGCTGCTGGAATTGTTGATATTGAAATGGTTGTTGAGGATATGGTTGTTGATATAGCTATTGGTAATGTTGTTGAGGATATTTTTGTTGAGGTATCTGAGTCCCATAACTATATCCTCACCAAACTTGTCCAGGTTGGTTTTGGTATTATTGTGGAGGCCAAGCCTGCCATGGCATAAAAAATTTCTATGAATTTTGAGGAGGATATTGATAATTCTGAGGGATTTGTTGAGAAAATTGTTGAGGAATATGTTAGCCATCAATAAAATTCTGTCATAATTGATGATGGCTAAAACAAGTCTATTAGTCTTCAAGAAACAAATTTCATACAAAATATGTGAGTTCTTGAAGCCTTGTTGTTTTCCTTGTCCAAAATATCCTTTCCTCTAATAATCTTCATTCAAAAAATCCACTAAGTAACCCTGCTGATACCAAAAGAGACTGTTTTTAGGCCATTTTTCATCATTTCCTAAGCCTGTTTCATTCATTTTTCCCACTCATTCTCACTTATCCAAATCAACATTTTTTCTCGAAAAATTCCCTTTAACCTTTTCATTTACCCCTTTTAAACCATTAAAACCCCTTTATAATGGTTTCAACTCCCTTTATACACCTATCGGAACCTTTGAAAAAAGTCAAAAAACCCACCTTTTGGCCTATTTCCGACCTTTTTTATATATTGGGTTTTTAGCCCCCTTTGCTTAAGCCCCCTTCTGTTTCTCCACCATAGAACCTTGCGTCCGTGACTAGGCGTTAGCCCCCATCGCGCATCGCGCATCGGTGTTCCAAATTCCTCTTTCCCCTTACCTTTCTCTGCCGATTGGCTGACCTCCCGATGCAATCACAACCGTCAATTGTCTTTGATCTGATGGCCAAGCACTTAACTCTCCGTGCCAGGACTTTAGCCCCTTCTTTCCTTGGCTCCTGGTCCCTTACTCCTCCACGAGACCATGCCCCAGCACCTACCATTAGCCCCCATCGGCATCAGAAAATCACATTCTTTTTCTCCATTACACTTCTCCTTTCCCTCGCCGATGTTTCAACCTCCGATGAGATCTGCACCATTGATCTACCAAGATCAACGAATCTCTGTGTTCCCTCCCATTACCCATCACCCAATAGCTTTCTCATCCTCCTTCTCCCGAACAACAGATCTCCACCGTTGATCTGGGAGATCCAACATTTATCAAGCCCCTTTTCCTTCGTGAATTCCTGCTATCTCCAGCCCCTTATCTCTTCGCTCCCGGTTCTCTTTTCTCCCACAAAACCTTCCCTAGCTTTGTTTATCCCCTTCCTCCTTTATTCCCATCCTCCACACTATGTTCTTCCCTTGAGTGATCTCGACCATAGATCTCATTGATCTAACAGCTCCGCACTCCCCTCTCATCCTCCAACCACCCGACCATCCCTCCTCATACATCTGCCCAAACAAATATTGACCGTAGATCAAAGGCCTCAAGACTTGATCTAACAGCTACCATTCTCCATCTTTCCATCCCATCTCCCAACCATTCCCGCACTACCAAACAATTTTTCTTACGTCACCTATCAGCCCCACCATACGTTTCCACCGCAACTCTTCAATCCATCGTGCGCGTTTTACACCATTGATTTGCATCCTCGAAGATCAGACGGTTGACGCATTCCGATCACCAAACCCCTCCATCGCGCAAATTTAACGTGAAATCAATGGTTTTGGGAGGACACGTGTCGCCTGATAAATGATATTGCATTCATTTCGCGTTAAACCGCTTACCACTCTTGGCGTGCACGAAAACCATTCATGGTTTTCCCAAAACCACTTTCCTCTATTTCACGCCAAAACTCAATTTTAAACCCTGTTTTCACAGATTTTTCCACAGAACCTCCTCCTGCATGCATTTTCCCCTCCTCAAATCTCCTCTCACCCTCCGCCAAGCCTCCGAAGTAGTTTAGCCATGAAAATGTAGGTTTTATTAATATTTTTGTTCTATTTGCATGTCTTAAAGGTGGCTAAAGCGTTAAAAGGTCCTCCACAGCCAGACCAGTGGCGGGAACCCCCCAGGATGACGATCCTTGGGGTTTTTAGTGCAAAAGGGGAGGTGTGTGGCTTTCAAGTCTTTTATCAGTGCCTCATAAGCACTGGTTAGTTAATAAAAACCCTCCAGTGTGCCAAAGATACCTATCCACAGAAAAAAAAGGAAAATATCAGCGAAGAAATTAAAGGATAAAGGTTAAATAATAAAGCAAGAATATTGAAGACTTAACCAATGATTTACAAGGATAAATCACATTTAAGAGAAAGTAAATTAAAGGTTAAAATAGTTGAGAAAGTGATAAAAATTCTGAAAGATGATAAAGAAGCCTTAAAGCCAAATCAAAGGCCTAATTGAAGTTTAAAGTGCCAAATAAACACAAATCAACAAATAAAGTGCTTCGAATGATAGATCAATAAGGAAAGCCTCCAAGTGCCACATCAGTGAGGCAATTAATCCTCAGAAATGCCACCTACAAGTTTATTTTCCTCAAAAGAATACAAATTGAATGCACAGTCAGAGATATTTGCCAAAGACAGCTCATAAAGTAATTACAAGCCTACCAAATCCTAAAAAGTCAACAAAAGTGACTAAAGTTGATAAAAGTTAATGTAAAATTAATTAAAATATAGTTAATCATCTGAAATATTCTCCATAAGGCCTTCCAAAGGTCGAGAACCATTTACTCTGTATTAATTAAACAAATAACCCTTTCTTTCACTCCACCTCCTCATTCTTCTATAAATAATTCACAAGGAGACATTCTTATTGGTGGTTGAATACTTGTTGACTGTAAATAGTTGCTAAGGCATGCTGAAGCTCTTTCTGTAATTGAAGAAAGATAGGTTGAGAAAAGAAGTTAGAAGTTGTAAAGACCTACTGGACTTGAAGATTGTAACTAGTTTGAACATCAAATACACAAGTTGATTTATGGGATCCTATTCTATGTCAACGGTGATGTTTTTCTTACTGTAATTGTTATTTTTCTCATGTTTTCCATATTGTCCATTTTCTCTGATAAAGAACAGCAAATATAGATTATGATTTACTGTAAAGTACCCTATTTCTCACTAATAAATCTTTATCTTTATGTTTCTTCTAATTGTGTTTTGAGGATAATTCAATAAATTATAACCAGTGAAGTGTTGGTGAGCCCATGTTTACTGAGTACAACTTGAGATATTGTCTTTGGAAAGTTCTTGAAAAGACTGCTAATTAAAATTTGAACTAGAGAAGTTTATGGTTAGCCCTGTTCTCTAGTTTTTATCCAACAGTTGCTTTGAAAAGATCCCTTAAGAGTATGCCAAAAGTAGGCTAGGTTAAAAGTCCTTACTTGATCTTAGGCTACTTTTTATGTTTATCTTGAATTTTTTCTTTAAGAATATGTTGAAATCAGGCTAGATTCAAAGTTCTTACTTGATCTTAAGCTATTCTTTGTTTATCTTGAATGTTTTCCTTTGAAATTATGTCAAAAGAAGGATAGGTTCAAAGTCCTTACTTGATCTTAGGCTGCCCTTTGTTTTCTCACATGTTTTCTTCTTTCACAACACTTTTAATGTTCCATGTCACAAAATCAACTTAAAGAGATCCTATGACATAGATGACTTGCACCATAGACCACTCTTGAAACTTGTTGTGCAATTAAATCCTTTTGTGACTCCATAGCCCAATGGATTGATACTGTTTCTTACCTATTCTATCATCTAAACCATTATTTTAACCTACTCACACCTTTACCCTTCAAAAGAATTCCTTCATTTTGATGATATCCATCCCAACCAAAAACAAACAAAACTTTTGTACTTCATAAATAACCTAATATCATATCATAAGCCTTAAAGAAATATCTTTGAAAACACTTACATAGAGAGATCCCTCTCTGAATCCAAGAGGGCGAGATCCTAGGATTCCAAAGTGGTTTTGATGTAGGCTCTGCAGCATTTGTTCTTGCCAATATTGCAAACTACGGAGACCTAACATAGTGGCAACCATACTGGGGAAAACAATATTGAGTAACAGGTAACTTCACAACTCAACGAACCCCTATTTTTGAATGAAACAAGTGTCACCAAGAATGGTTATTATTGATTGTTGATGGTGAATAACAACCAAACCTTCAAAACAAGTAAAAATCCTTCACCTGGTGACTCCATTGGTATTCAGTAGGCCTACTGACCCCACTGAATTTTCCTAAGACTCCACTGGTAAATTATTCTATCCTTCAAACATCATTTAAACCCAGTTAAGAAGACTTTGAGTATTGAGTTTTCTTTGAAAAAGATTAGTTAGCCTTCAAAAGACTGTCATACTTGGTTGAAATTTTCTCATCATTAGGTCTAAAAACATCACATAGTGGCTTCTAGAAGAATTTTTACTAGAGCCTATCCTGACCCAAATCCTCCTGAGATAGTTGATAATCCAGAAAGTATCCTTAGGAAATCTCCTAAATCTAAGACTTCAACTGTTGTCAAACCAATTCATAGAGCTAATTCTGTCCCTGAAAATCTCTCAGCTCTGCAAAATACACAATTTGACTTACGAAACCCATCTAGAACTAAGTCACTTAGTGATATAGATCAGATAGACTTTGAGCCTCTACACTCACCCCAACATAGTGGTGAACATACTGATAGTAGAGAAACCACTCCACCTGATCTTCATTTCATTCATAACTTTGGTTTCTCTCATCCTAGATTAGCTCAATAGTCTCTTGCTGGTCCAAGTACTTCTATTATCCATACACCTACTATTCAAACCACTCCATTCCATCCTTCCCCTCCTTTCACAAACCCTCCATTTGTAAACCCCCCATTTTTCCACAACCTCCTATCATGGGAGCATGGTACTATATGATTCAGTCCAAGATTCCATTATATGATTCAAGTGGTACTATTACTACTCAAATACATGTGGACAAGATGAATGACTATTTTGATAGAAATGAGATAGATGATGAAACTGTTAAACTCATATTATTTGCTCAAAGTTTAGGGGGAGAAGAAAGAAAATGGTTCAAAAGCTTAACCCCTAATAGTATTAATGATCTCCAAGATTTCCATCAAACATTCATAAACAAATGGGAAATTAGGAAGAACCCTCTCCAAATACTTTCAGATTACAACAACCTCAAGAGAAACACTAGGGAAAGTGTTCAGAATTATTGCACTAGATTTAATACTGTTTACAATGCACTACCCCCAGATTTGAAACCTCCACAAGGGTCAGCTTTGGCCAAATTCCCTAAAGGATTTGATCCTAAAATGGCCTATCAGCTAAGATAAATGGATCCCTTAACTTTAGAAGACATGCAGAAGGGAGCTCTTAGTGTAGAAACAAATCTGATTGAGAAGAGAGCTAGAATGAAGACTGAGAAGAGGGTATCTTATAGGGATGAGCTGCACCTTCCACCTCTGACTCAAAACTGGAAAGGATGATGGAGAAGATGATGGATAGAATGAGCATATATGAGAGAGCTCAATCTAGAGAAAATCAATCAGCTCCTCAAAATAGAAATCAACCCCAAAACCAAAATCAAAACTTTAGGAGAAATCAACCTCAGAACAGACAAAGAGATGTTGATCAACAGATAAGACCTCATTTTCAAGAAAATTGTGTTAATGAGGATGGATAAACAAATGAACAAATAGAGGATGATAACATAAACATGTTGGGAGTAAGCAATGAGGATTCAGATTTCCTCCATGAAATAAAATAAGGTCTATATACACCCTATGATGATAGAAGACAAGAAACTGAATACTATGAACAAGATTTTGAAAATGCCATAATAGGATCACCTAAACAATATGACCTAAGAAGAAAAAAGAATCAAGAAACTCCCAGGAATAAAACCTCTGACAATTCTGCCAAAAACAACCCTATAAATACCTCCAAAAAGACAATATAAAATCATAAAATAGTGGCTGAAACTTCTGATCCAAACAAGGGAAAAAACACCCAAATCAATGAAAAATAGAGTGGTGACCCTAGCAGCACTAGAACTTCAGCTAATGCTCCTAAAAAAACCATTTTGACTGTTGTAAATAGTAGAAATCAGCAAGTTGTTTTTGCTAATGAATCAGTGACTAAGAACGCTGAATCAAACATTTCAAAAAAACATATTCCCTTTAGCCTAGAGAGTGAAATTGCTAAAATGAAGATCTCTGTCCCACTCACTGAGTTAGTCACTCAAAATTTATATAGATGTCAAGTTTTAAAAACTCTGAACATAGAATAGATTCATGATACTGTTAACTTAAATGATGATACACTAGAGCTTTTGTTTGGTCCTAAGATTGAAGGAAAATTTCAAAAAGGAACTACCCCTCCATTCTACATCAGTTTGAACATCCATGATAATATTTTTCACAATGCCATGCTTGATTCGGGGGCATCACATAATCTCATGCCTAAATTAATAATGGAAAGATTAGGCTTAGAGGTAACCAAACCATACAAAGATTTATATTTCTTTGATTCAAGTAGAGTGAGAGGACATTATAGTGGCTGATATACCCCCCAAATATGGCATGCTTCTTTCAAGATCATGGGGTGCTAAGTTGCAAGGTACTATGCAGATGGATATGAATTATGCCACCATCCTTGTCTTCAGTCAACCTAGAAGATTCTATAGGGAAACACACATGAAATACATGGTGAGTAACCAAGAAAGAACAGAAAACTCTACTCTCTATTCTATACATACTAACCTTGACTCATTCATTCTTTATAATGACGAGATTTATAATGAGCAAGGATTAATAAATGAAACATCAACCGAGATAGTGGTCACTCCACATCAAAACATAGTGGTAGCCATAGAGGGAAAGGAGAGAAAGGAGAAATCATTAGATCAGTTTGCAAACTCAGAAATTCACAGCAAACAAATTGAAGGTCTTGAGGTCCAAAATAGTCATAAACATAGTACCAATCAAGGAAATCAAAGAAAAAATCCTCAAAACATTGAAAACCCTGAGGAACAAAACAAAATTCAACATAGTGCAGACGTACAGGAACAACATAATGACATATTAGGCAAACAAAACAGAGAGGACAACAATGAAATGAATGACAAATCTAAAAATAGTCCTCTTTGGAGTATGAGTTTTGATGGGTCTTGCTCTAAAACTGGTGCAGGAGCAGGCATATGGGTACACAACACTGTGAATAATCATGCTAAGGGTCATTCCTATAGATTAAACTTCCAATGCACAAATAAAATAGCAGAGTATGAAGCTCTCCTTTTAGGCTTGAATTTATTGAAAAAATTAGGGTCCAAAAGAATAACAGTTCATGGGGATTCAAAATTGATAATTAGGCAAGTAAATGGGGAATACACTGCTAAACATCCTAGACTTAGAGCCTATATAGATGATGCCATGGACTTGTTAAAAATGTTTGCTGAATTCCAACTTACCTTTGTCCCAAGAAACCAAAACATTCTTGCCAATGGATTAGCTTTTGTTGCTAGTACTTGTCTAAGACCTTATGAAAGCAAACAATACACCATCCAAGTGAAATATAGACCAGCTATCATGGGTAATGAAAAATACTAGTAAGTTTTTGAAGGAGATAAACAAATAGAAGACTTCCTGCAGTCCAAAAATGATATTGAAATACCAAACTCAAATTCAGAGTATGAACAAGACTGTCCTACTGAAGAAAACCCACTTTTTGAAGAAGGAAAGTCTCCTGAGATTGCTGATATAAATCGGTTATTCAAAGAACCTGAACATACAACAGAAAATAGCACAAATTTAGAAAAATAAGACTTAGAAGTGCTGCAATCTAAAATTCAAAGCTTGCCAAAAGGACTGGTCCCATTAGAAGAATTGTTTGACTTGAATGATGTTGCCAAAAAGCCAAAACTGGAACCTATTGAAGCTGAAGTGGAAGAATGCAGCATAGGCAGTGAACACAAGCCTAAAATGATCAAGCTGTCTAAAACACTTCCAGCTCACATTAAACTGAAATACATTGAACTATTTAAAGAATTTTCTGATGTATTTGCATGGAGTTATGAATATTTGAAATCATATGATACAGAGATAATCCAGCATAAGATACCCCTCAAATAAAACCAGAAAATTTTTAGACAAAAATTGCACAGAATCAACCCTATTCAAATGCCTCTGCTAGAGAAAGAAATTAGAAAAATGTATGATGTTGGAATTATTGTCCCTATTAGATACTCAGACTGGGTGTCTAATCTTGTATCTGTTAGGAAGAAAATAGGAGAGATAAGGCTTTGCATTGATTTTAGAAACTTAAACAAAGCCTCGTTAAAGGACAACTATCCCTTGCCTAAAATGGATCATATATTACAAAGGGTAGTTGGTTCTAGAAAAATTTCTTTGCTAGATGGCTTCTCAAGTTACAATAAGATATTGGTACATCCTGATGATCAACTTAAAACAACCTTTACTACACCCTAGGGTAATTTCATGTATTTGAAAATGTCCTTTGGTTTAATGAATGCAGGTGTCACATTTCAGAGAGCCATGGATATTGCATTCTCAGAAGAAATAGGTTACTTCATAGTGATTTACCTTGATGATATAACTGTCTATTCAAAAAAATATGAAGAACACCTAATACACTTGAGAAAAGTCTTGGAGAAATGCAAAAAATATGGGTTATCTTTAAATCCAAAGAAAACATTGTTTGTCTCCAAGAAGGTAAACTTCCTGGACATATTATATCAGAAGAGGGAATAAGGATAGAGCCAAAGAGGATCGATGGTATATTGCAAATCAACCATCCTAGAAACATCAAGGAACTTCAATCTTTCATTGGGAAGATTAATTTCTTGAGAAGGTTCATACCCAATCTAGTTGAACTCATTAGAATCATGAAAAATATGCTTAAGAGAGAATAAGGAGTTAAATGGACCTTAGAAGAAAAGAAATCATTTGAGCTGGTAAAACAAGCACTTACCAAAACACCAGTTCTTATCAGTCCTGATTTTACAAAGGATTTTTTCATTTTTTCATTTGCATCAGAACACATAGTAGCTGCTGTCCTATTACAGAAAAAATTGAAGGGACAAGAGCAACCAATTTCATTTTTCAGCAAGGCATTAAGAGACGCACCTCTGAAGTAAAATATCATGGAAAAAACATGCCTTTTCCTTGGTCATGGTCTTAAAATACTTCAGAGTTTACATTTTTCATTCCCACATTATAGCATTTGTGCCTCATTCGGTTGTTAAAGACATATTGACCCAAGATCCAGATGGCAAAAGAGGAAAGTGGATTGCTGTAATTTTAGAATATGACTTAGAAATCAAGCCCGCTAAGCTCATCAAAGGTCAAGGATTACAAAAACTTATGGCTGAATCCAACTTTCAAGCTCTTGATATAAACATGTTTAATGCATTAGATGAACAGGAGGAGTTGACAACTCCACTTATTGAAGATCATTTTCTGAATTCATCTTGGTGTGCTGATATTTTGTATGTGTTGCTCAACCTAAATGTCCCTCCTGGTTTGTCTAAAACAAAGGAAATATTCTTAAAGTTGAAAGTTGTAAACTACTGCATTTTGAATAAATGTTTATATTGGAAAAATGCTAGTGGATTATTGCTTAAATGTTTTCCTGAGAATGATGCAGATAAGATCAAGCACGAGTTTCATGAAGGAGAATGTGGAGGCCACCTCTACTGGAAGTCAATTGCTAACAAAATCCTTAGAGTTGGCTATTATTGGCCCACCCTGTTTCAATATGTTAGTATGAATCCTTTGTTGAAGTGTACGAAAAAGGACCACTTTAGCTACGCATAACTAATAGCCCTAACAACAAAAGTGGCTGCCAATATCTTCAGATCTGCGGTTAGTAGAACAAGAAAAGAGCTGCAAATAACCAGATCTATGCATGAAAAGACATTAAGTAGTAAAAACAAGGGTTTGCTCCATATACCAATAGACAAGACAAGAACAATTTTTGAAGGAATTTTTGTATTAATGGGGCACCTGGGAGGAAAACAAGAAGGAGTATCCAATTCCCCTCAGTGGGATGGGTTCTTGGAAGTCCTTAGCACTTCAGATCTAAGATTTCTCTCTCTAGTTGGTGTAGAAAACCCAATGCAAAGAATAGAGCTCAATGGGAGCAAATGATGGAGGTATGTGACCAAGTGTATAGATCCAGAGTGATCTAATAGGCAACAAAAGGTGAAGAATGGTAGGAAAAACCCTCCTATTTATAACAAAATATTGGGTCATTCTAGATCTTGGTGCATGGGTTAACCAGATCCAGATCCACTTTTTATGGAATATTTTATTATATTTGTTGGAGGGAAAAGGTATTTGACTTGGGTCAAATCCCTTAATTTGTCAAAAATAAATAAATAAATGATTTATTTATCTTTTTAAGGAAGCGGTTAGAAGATAATCAAATAAATAATGATTTACTTAATTATTTAAGTGGTTGAAAGATAACTAAATAAATAATGATTTATTTAATTATTTGTGGGTGATTTGGTCATATTTAACAAGGAATACTATCTAAATAAGATTTAAATAATTATTCCTAGAAAATAATAAGATAAATAAAGGTTTATCTAATTAATTTCTTTGTTTTTGGGTTAAACATGACTAGGAATAATAATTAAATTATGGTTTAATTAATTATTCCATGAGAAAAATCAAACAAATATAGGTTTGTTTAATATTTCCTTTTGGGGTTTCCTGTTTGGACCATAAATAACCTAATAAATGTGGTTTATTAAGTTATTTAACATAGTGAAGACAATTTTACTTAGGGTAAAATTGGTCTTACATGGTGTACTTGGGTCCATCTAATGATAATAGGTTAGATGACCAAAAAATGGTGTAACACAATATATCCACAAAATGATCATTGCCTATCACAAATGCAAAATATTTGAAGGCAAAAGAAAGCTGCTTCCCTTACCTCTGCAACCAATCATTGTTGAAGCTCATTTTCAGCAGTGGGGTCTAGATTTCATTGGGGAAATCCATCTTGCCTCATCTGCCCAACAAAAATGGATCCTCATAGCAACATACTATTTTACCAAATGGATAGAAGCCATCCCCTCTAGAAATGCCACAGACTCAGTCATAATTTCATTCCTTGAAAGCCATATACTGTCTAGATTTGGCTGTCCTAGAAAGATCATAACTGACAATGCTGCTGCATTTGGATCTAAAAATATGGTGGAATTCTGTCATAAATATCAGATTATATTGGGTCATTCTACAGCTTATTACCCTCAAGGTAATGGTTGGCAGAATCCTCAAATAAAAGTTTGGTGAAAATAATTAAGAAGTTGTTGGAAGAGAACAAAAAATCATAACACAACAAGCTAGTACATGCATTATGGGCAGACAGACTAATAATTAAAAAATCAATTGGAATGTCTCCCTACCAGCTAGTTTATGGAACATATGCAATATTTCCATCCAGTTTAGGAGTGCCAATCATGAAGCTGATCCAAGAAGTACAGTCTGAGGATGATGATATGACAAGAAGAATACACCAGACTATACATCTACAACAAACCAGGGAGGAAGTATACATCGAGCACAACAACTACAAGAAAACATCAAGAAGTTGTTTGACAAAAGAACCAAGGCAAGTGACTTTAAAATTGGTGATAAAGTATTGAAATGGGATTCAAGAAGAGAAGATAAGGGCAAGCATGGAAAATTTGATAATTTATGGCAAGGCCCTTACCTTATTCAATATGCTATTGGAAACAATGCATTATTTCTGCAAGAACTGGATGGAGCTGAATATTTTGGAGGTCTTGTCAATGGCAAGATGCTCAAACATTATTTCTGTTAACTGATATTTTGATTTCAAAGCTTTTTGTTCATTGTATATAGCACTGCTTTGAAATTTGAAAAAAAAAAATACAAAAACAATAGAAAAAGAGAAAAAGAGGGCAGAAATAAAAGAAGAAAGGTACAGTACCATACCAAAAAAGAAAGTGTCTGAAAGTGTGCAAGCCTAAATGCCACTACCAAAAGAAAGCACTGCTATTTAGTCATACAACCTAATCATGACTAGATATACTTCAATTTACTGCTGATAGGTTAGTGAATTAGATTTGCCAAATTGTGAAATATTGGCTTATCAGTAGAATGGATTAGGATAGAAAGAAATGGTTCAAACATGTTCAAAATCTGAACCAAAGAATCAAAAGAAAGAAGAAGATGACTCTAAATAGATCAAAATCCAAGTCATAAGAAGAAAGAAGGATATTCATAATTTTCAGATCTTAAGCCTTCACAATTTTGTTTTAAATTTTTGTAAATTTCAGTCTATGCGCAACTTGTTTTTATGCCATAGTCTTACAGCAATTCAGACAGCTTAATCCTGGTTTGTTTGTATTTAAATTTCTTTTTTAGAATATAGAGAATAAGATCCGTTAGACAGCTTAATCCTGACAGATAGTAGCTTAGGTAGAGAATTTATGAGTTCAACTGTTTAATCTGAACTCATGGAAGAAATATGGGTAGATTTAGATTCGTTTTCTGCTTTCAATAAAATAATAAAATTTTGATGTCAAAAGGTTTGCAAGTCCAAGTGCACCTTGTGAAGAAAATGTTAGGAAAAGTAGGCTGTGTAGGTAGAATGTTTGGGAGAAATTCATTTTGTTGATACAAATACTGATCATATTTTTTAGCAGCATGATCAAACAAGAAAGAGGTTGTCAAAATGTAAAGCACAGGTCTACATTCCAGAGATAAATTTATGAGGTTCTTGACACCTCCAAGGAGCTACCATCCCCAAGTGGAGCCACTGTTAGCCATCAATAAAATTTTGTCATAACTGATGATGGCTAAAACATGTTTTTTAGTCTTTAAGAAACAAGTTTTAAGAAAAATTGTGAGTTCTTGAAGCCTTGCTATATACCTTGGCCAAAGATCCTTTCCTCTAATAACCTTCATTCAAAATCCTTCAAATTAGTCCTGCTGTTACAAAAGAAGGCTGTTTTTCAGACTATTTTCCATCAAGTTCACCTTCATAATCTCCTCTCCATTTCATCATTTGTTACTCATCTTCACCCACCCTAAAAATTCATCTATTCCTCTAAAAAACTCACATTTACCCCCATTTTCCCATAAAACCCCTTTAAGCCTTATAAAATCCCTTTATAATGGTTTAAAAGACATTTTTATACCTATCAAAACTTCTAAAAAGGCTCAAAAAACCCCTTTTAGCCTATGATCCGCCCTTTTAAAAACATTAAACCCTAAGCCCTTGTGGGCTTAAGTCCTTAGCTTCATTCTTCATATGATCAAAACCCACAAACCGTGGGCTAAAGCCACAACCTCCTTACCGTAAGCCCTCAGTCCCATCCTGTCCTCCACCAGACCATATTCCCCGCCTTTCTCCAAAACTCCTCTCCCTTTGTAAAAACTTTACCTCGACTAATGGCACCCTCGATGCATCTTAACCATTGATATGGGAGATCCGACGACCATCGGGCTTTCCCCACTTTCCCGATTCCTCGTCCACCACGTCCCCCTAGAATTCATCTTCACCGTTAATTCCCAATGATCTAACGTCACAAGTTAACTGCGGGGGCATCCGACCAAAGTGGCCTGTACTCCCCAGTGCCCCCGCAGTTGCCCCTTTTTACCGCGGGGGATCTCAGATCTACGGTTGAGATTTACTGCGGAGGCACAGGCTGCGAAATCCCTCCGTACCCTCACAATCCCCTCGCAGTCGATCTTCTCCACTCTCCGCTTGCCATATGTCCTCCTCCTTTCCCCCTCTACCATGTATCTTCCCAATCGCGTTCAACCTCAGCCGTGGATCTGGCTCCCCCAGATCCAACGGCTCACATGTGATTTCGCGCGTGATTTGCTCCCGAGGCTTAAACACCTCTTTTTCACACGAAAAAAGTGGTTTTGCGCGGGGCACATGACAATCAATGTATGGTATCGAGTTCCCCAGGGGAAAAACCACAAACCACCCATATGCAACGTGAAAACCACCCCCGGTTTCGCACAAAACCTTCATCCTCCATTTTCGTACCAAATTCAAATTTGCGTCATTTTCTCCCATTTTTTCCTATGGAATCCCTTTTCCCCTGTTCATCCTCTGCCTCTGCAAACGCTCCAAAACCTTCCACCCGAGCCTCTGAAGCAGTCCAAAACCCTCAAAACGCAGGATTTATATAACTGTTTTATGTTTAAATTGCAGGTTCTCAATGGCGGCCAATAATGTACAGGCCCCTCCCATAGCCGATATCAGGGGCAAAGAGCCTCAGGATGACGATCTTAGATTCTGAGATGCCGATGGGAGATTCATGAGTCGGTTTTAATGTTAACCAGTGCCTCATGAACACTGGTTAATTAATAAATCCTCCAGCGCAGCAAGAAAACCCTGTAGACACAAAGACAGGGAAGATTAATGAAGATCAGCGAAGAAACAGTGAAAATTAAAGGTTAAAATCAAAATTTAAAAGGTCAAAGGCTTAATCAACATATTTCAAGGATAAATCACAGTTTGAGGACAAAATTAGTTTAAAGTTAAAAAAGTAAGTAAAGGACAAAAAACCCGAAAGATGATAAAGAAGGCCTAAAATAATATCAAAGGCCTAAATCAGTGTTTAAAGCAACAAATTATGATAGATCAGTAAGGAAAGCCTCCAAATGCCACATCAGTGAGGCAATTAATCCTCAGAAATGCCACCTACTAGTTTATTTTCCTTAAAATAATACAAATTCAATGCACAGTCAGAGATATTTTCAAAGACAGCTCAGAAATTAATTGCCAGCCTACCAAAAGCCTCAAAAGTCAACAAAAGTGACTGAAGTAGATGAAACTTAATGTAAAAAATCAATTAACAGAGTTAAGACATTAGATACCTTCTCCATTCGGCCTCCCAAAGGTCAAGAAGCATTTACTCTGTAATAATTGAATAATTAGACCTTCTTTTCACTCCAACTCCTCTATTTACCTATATATATCATATGACGAGCCTAGTATTTTTGTTGGTTGAATACTTGTTGAATGTAAATAGTTGCTGAGGCTGTTGAAGCTCTGTTAGTAGTTGAAGAAAGATAGGATGAGAAGAGAAGTTTGAAGCTGTAAAGACCTACTGGACTTGAAGATTGTAACTGGTTTGAACATCAAATATACAAGCTGATTTATGGGATCCTGGTCTATGTCAATGGTGATGTTTTTCTTACTGTAATTTTTGTTTTTCTTATGTTTTCATACTGTCCACTTTCTTTGATAAAGAACAGGAAATATAGATTAGGATTTATTTCAAAGTACCCCAAATCTCACTGATAATATTTATCTTTATGTTTTCTTCTAATTATGTTTTGAGGATAATTCAATAGAGTATAACCAGTGAAGTGTTGGTGAGCCCATGTTTCCTGAGTACAACTTGAGATATTGTCTTTGAAATTTCTTGAAAATTCTGCTAATTAAAGTTGAACTAGAGAAGTTTATGGTTAGCCCTGTCCTCTAGTTTATCTCCAACAGTTTCTTTGAAAATATCCCTGAGAGTATGATGAAAGCAGGATAGGTTCAAAGTCCATACTTGATCTTAGGCTACTTTTTATGTTTATCTTAAATGTTTTCCTTTGAGAATATGCTGAAAACAGGCTAGGTTAAAAGTCCTTACTTGATCTTAGGTATTCTTTGTTTGTCTTAAATGTTTTCCCTTGAGAGTATGCCAAAAGCAGGCTAGGTTCAAAGTCCTTACCTGATCTTAGGCTACCCTTTGTTTTCTTATATGTTTGCTTATTTCACCACACTTCTTAATGTTCCATACCACAAAATCAACTTAAAGAGATCCTTTGACATAGATGACTTTCCCCATGGACCACTCTTGAAACTTGTTGTGCAATTAAATCCTTTTGTGACTCCATAGCCCAATGTATTGATACTGTCTCTTACCTATCCTATCAGCTGAACCATTCTTTCAACCTGCTCACACCTTTACCCTTCAAAATACTTCCTTTATTTTGATGATATCCTACCCAACCAAAAACAAACAAAACCCTTGTACTTCATAACTAGCCTAATATCATATCTTTTGAAAACACTTATATAGAGAGATCCCTCTCTGAATCTAGGAGGGCTAGATCCTAGGATTCCAAAGTGGTTCTGATGTAGGCACTGCCATGTTTGTTCTTGCCAATCTTGCAAACTACGGGGACCCTAACACACATCATGATGATCACAACATGTAAATTAAGTACAACTGTTATAAAATACATGGGCTCTCTCTCTCTCTCTCTCTATATATATATATAATGTAAAAAATATACAACTATAATATAAATGTCAAATATTAGCTGGTGGTACATCATCAATAGTAGTACTAGTTGAGGCCTGCTTAGTCAATGGTGCAACCTCGACAAGCTTAGATACATGTCGATCATCACGTGCATGCTGATTTGGTATTGGTGCCTCATGTTGATCAGGATCAACTGTTGGCTTCTCATCGTGATGACTCGACATGGTTGATGGTCCAGCCTGCTCATGATCATGAGTACTACTAGATGCTACAGGCTGCTGACTCGACGTGGCTGATGGTCTAGCCTGCTCTCCATCATTACTGTTACTCGATGCTACAGGCTGCTCATATGCAGTGCGAGGTGAACGATGATCATTCCCCTGATCGTGACCATCAGATGATGCATTGCTGCTCGCGGACTATTGACGTACTACGTCTTGACCACACCTACGTCGAAGGGCCCTCCTGAACCGTGTAACTAAGCTCGTAGCTCCTATAACATGCCGCATCAGGGTGAACATGTCATGTGGCATGCCTCTCCACATCTATACCAGCCTAGCATCGAATGTGTATCTCTCATAGTGGCGGGCTTGACTCCCACCTCCATAAATAATGCACAGAGTTGGTCACCCAACTCCATCCTCAATCTACTGTCAAGCCTACGCTTGGCAAAAGGCAGTACCAGCGCACCATGAGGACCAGGTATGTCTGCACCGACCTGATCCTCGGCATCTGCCATATCGTGATCGTCATCAGGATCCACACCTGGATCATTTAGTGGCGCTGGCATATCATCGTCATCAAATGACCCTATGTCTACAAAATATATATAAGTAAACAACATTAATTAGACAATTTCATTAAACATTTTAGTAAAAACAAGTTAAAGAACATGTTAGAATAAATTTAAATAAAACAATAATATTACCTCTATCATTCGATGACTCATCATTTGTGAAGAGGATGTTGGCACACCCTCGCCAATCCAAACTAGCATACGAACAAGGGACCATAACGAAGGGATGCTCATCAATACTGGCTAGAAACTCCAGTTCATCATGCGATTTCCTCGCGGAAAACTCAGACTCGCCCCTCATTGGCATCATCTGTCCCCACATCTGCATCCATACATGCAACATCAACCTACGAGGCTACAAACAAAAGTAGGCTTCATCTGTGGAAACCTCTCAAAAAATAAACAAAATATCTCTGAAGAAAAAGGGAAGTTCAACCACCCTTGTGCATGAGCATGAAATCTATCTAAAGCTGTAAAAAAATTCCGCAAAAAAATGGTAGACCACCTCACATGTCGTGGCTCCTATACTAAAGAATCATCATAAAATAGAAGCAGGCAACTAATGCATTGCCCGTCGCTGGTATTGTGTGAAATGGTTGAAATCAGTAGTGAGAGGCACCTCACCTCCTCTCTACCAAATGAAGCAATACGTAACTGACCTTTGGAGACCTGAAAATATGAAGGAGATAGCATATCCACACTAATTTAGATTTGGGAGTACACCAAATGAATCCCAGCTTCATAGGGAACTTGGACCTCTGGGAATGAGGGAAAATCCACCCCTCTCCTCGATAGGCTAGTAACGAAATAGATGTCCTCCTCAGTGGGTGCGTACCACTGGTTAGGACCAACCCGCAAAGCCTGTAGGTGGGCATTCCACTTGCGGATAAGATGTCACAAAAACTCACCATGGCTCTTTAGGGATGTAGCCTCCTCATAAAACTTGAGGAGGCCTACTTGCCTTAGGATCCGCTGGGTAGCTGCTGTAATAGGGTGAGGGTACGCATCTCTCTCCCTCTCATTCCTCCCATAGGCGAACCATGTTATATTGGTCCGCCTGTTGTTGCTGTTGTTCCCTCTCTTATCTCATTTCACGCCGCTGAATGATTGACAAATTAAATATTATTTTACTATTAAATGAGACATGTATTTAGGAATATACATATATAATTTTTTTTGAAAGAAAAAACAGTTGGTGCACCACAAAAAATAGGCATGCACCGGTAACGATGCGTATTTTTTTTATCGCGCACCGGAGGTGGTGCACCAGAAAATTTTCAGCGCACTGGAGGTGGCGCACATGAAAATTTTTAGCGCACCGCCCTCTTAGCATTGTTACAAGGTCAATGGTGCAGTGGTATAATTATCTGCATCGTTGACTATGGACCAGTTTCAGGAGGGTGGTGCACTGACCAAACTATACGCCCCGGGGTGTATAGCTTAGGAAGTGCACTACCCTCCTGAAATCACTACATAGTCAACGGTGTGGTCATTTACCCGGTCGCATCGTTGACCATGTCGAATTGTCGGAATGCAGTGCACTAACAAAATTACTCGCCTCGTGGAAAATATTTCTGTCAATGCACAACATTACCACAATTCGACATGGTCAACGGTGCGGCTAGGTAACCGACCACACTGTACTTTTTTTAATTAAAAAAAAATCATGGTGCAATGTCTCAGTACTGCCTTGGAACCAGTGCGGATACCGTTAGCACTAGTCAGAGTGCGGCCTGTAAATTTACAGGTAGCACTGTGAACTGGTGCAAGCCGAATGACTCGAGCGCACCGCGTGGGAATTTTTTTATTATTTTTTTAAATAAGGTGAATTTTAAGATATTTTACAAAACTAATCAACTAAAATGTTTAATTATGGAAAAAAAAAAGGAAAATACCTGTACATTTGGCTATCGAGGAGGCATATTGGATGTAGAATTTGCAAAACTAAATTTGCCCACTGTTTTGAAAAATTAAAAATGGAGATGGTGTGCATTGGACAACAGCAGTGCGTGCAATGGGAGCACCGATGGCAGGGCACCTCACACAAGGTAAAGTTTCACCAGTGCTTGAGAGCTTTGGAGAGCTGAAAAGTGAAAAATGTGGATTTTTCGCCAATTTTTATTATTATTTAACCTTGTTCTGGTGCACAAGTTTTATAGGTGCACCGGTGCGGTTTCTTAAGACCGCACTAGGCTATTTCAGTTTTGGCGAAGGGTTTTAGGACGCATCGGTGCAGAATATTTGTAAAGCACTGGTATGCTACAGTAATAGGATGCACTGGGCGGGTTTGTACCGAGCACACCGTGTCCCGGTGTGCCAATGTTTTGTGCGCACTGGTGCTTTCTCTAGTTGAATACGCCTCTGCAGTTTAGGATGATAAACACATCAGAAGAAAAACATCTGCAAAAAACTCCACCCACCAACCTCCGCTACAAACAGATGTCTGGGGTATTTTTATAAGGGGTTACTAAAAAACATCCACTATAGGGTATTTTCCTTGTAGTGCCTCGACATTAGTTCCTTAGGAACTCATGGATGCTATATGGTGTATTTTCAATCTCCTACTAAGTGCGTCATCCACTCTGTTCTCTTTGAATTTTATATATTTGATTTCAAAATAAAATGCGTTTAGTGTGGCCAGCCATTTAACTTGCCTTACATTTAACTAGGGTTTTTCCATGATTTTTCAAATAAATATTTTAGCCCTCCATGATCAGTCATTAGAGTGAGCCTTTTTCCAAGGAGGTAATTCCTCCACATCCTCAATGCATGGACGATGGCAACCAATTCTAAGTCATGAGATGCATAATTTTTCTCATGTTCATTTAATTTTCGAGATTTGTAGCAGACTACTTCTAACATCAAGACTCTACCAAATCTTTCCTTGCAGGCATCTGTGCAAACCTCAAAATTCCTTTCTAGGTTTTCAATTCTTGATATTGGTGCATTAGTTAACAACTTCTTCAACTGATTAAAGCTTGAAAAACATTCCACTGTCCATTCACATTTCTTCCCTTTTCTCTACAATGTAGTAATTGGGTTGCCAATCTTAGAGAAGTTCTTAACGAACCTCCTATAATACCTTTCTAATCTCATGAAGGACCTAACATTAGCCACATTCTTAGGTTTTGGCCATTCCATGATGGCCTTAACCTTATGTGGATCAACTGCTATCCCTTCACTGAGACAATGTGTTCCAAGTAATGAATTTGTGATTGAATGAGGTTGTACTTACTAATCTTGCATAAAGTTTATGCTCTCTTAGAAATTGTAGTACTCTGACCATATTCTCTTCATTCTCCTCCTTGGTCTTCGAATAGACCAAAATTTCATCAATGAACACTATGAAAAAATTATCCAAGTAAGGTTGTAACACATTTTCCATAAGGCACATGAAAGTTTCACATGCATTGGTAAGTCCAAATGGCACTACCATGAATTCATAATTCCCATACATTGTTCTAAAGGTTATTTTATGGATATCCTCACCCTTTTGTGCACTTGGTGATAGCCTAATCTCAGATCAATATTGGATAATACTGCTGCTCCTCTTAAATTATCAAATAAATTATCGATTTGTGGCAATGAATACTTGTTCTTGATGGTCACCTTTTTCAATTTCCTATAATCAATGCACATCCCAAGTGTGCCATCCTTTTTCTTCATGAATAAAACTCGTGCTCCCCAGGGATACACATTTGGCCTTATGTAGCCCTTGTCCAACATCTCCTTGAGATGTAGCTTCAACTCAACTAATTCTGGAGTGCTCATTATATATGGAGCCTTGGATGCTAGAGCTTCTCCTGGCACTATTTCAATAGAGAAATCCACCTCTATATGAAGAGGTAACCTGAGCATCTCTTTTAGAAAAAAATCTGAAAATTGTTTTAAAATAGGGTATTTTCTTAGGGTATTAACATCATCATTCTCAACAATGTAATTAGCTTTAGATTTACTATCAATTTTCACAAAGAATAAAAGACATCCCTTTCTACGGCTCCTCTTGGCTTGCATATATGAAATTAGTCTCACCGAAGTGGGTTTCAACTTTCCACGCAAGTCTCTATTCTCTCCAACTTCATCCAGGCATTCAATGGTCTTCTCAATATAATATACCTTGGTTCGATGAAGCTACAACTAGTCCATTCAAAAAAATATTCTATATGATCCCAATAAAAAAATATTGATATTTTCAACTGTTTACATCCCATTCAATTTGATTGGGAAAGACATCACCGAATAATCAAATCTTCTTTTTACCCCTGTGGCTAGTTGGACCAGCCAAGACTCATCGTGTGCTTCCTTCTTTAGTGCACATTTATCAACAATAGTGGGGCTGATGTAATTGAAATTTGAGTTAGGGTTAATCAAAACTGAAATGTTTTGGTCCAAATCATACCTTCCATCTCTATAATTACTGCCCGGTGATAATCTTGATGGTTTTCCACTGTTGCGTATATTCTGGGTATATTTTGAGTCATGTCCTTGACTGTCTATGCTTCTTGTCCATTTTACAATCTTGGGATAACATGCTTGTGTTGTGGGAAATGCTTCCTCAAGTGATTTCCCCCACAATTACACCACTTAAATGGACCCTTCTCATAAACCTTGGATTCTTCTCGAGTGGAACGACTTCTGTTGGAAGTTTTGGAACTCTACTTATTTTATTGGTTATTAGTGGTCGCACTCACTCCCTTGGTTTCCCTTTGCCTTTTTCCTTTAAACTTGGCACTGCCTTTGAATTTATAGTCTGATTTATACTCAAACCTATGTCTAGACTACTCATAGCAGTGCTTCAGATTTAAAATTGCATCCTCTAATGACTTGGGTTCATAAAAATAGATTCTATCCTTGAAGGATTTGGGCAGTCCACTGAAATACCTCTAAATATTTTCTTTTCCTTCCTTAAGTTAGGGAACATACCTTAGCATCTCTAAGGATTGGTGGTGTACTCATTATTTTTCGTTTGTCACAGTATGAGTTCATAGAACTCCTTAGCCTTGTTGTCGAAGCATCTCTCAGATAAATACTTGTTCTTGAAATAATCCTCAAAGTCCTTCCAGGAAAAATATTCTTCCCTTATTCCCCTTACATTTTTCAGATCTTCTCACAATATATCAACCTTTCCTTTTATATTGAAAGTGGCTGCCTTCAATTTCATGTTCTCTGAATAATTGTGAATTCAGAAGAAATTCTTCATACCCAACAACCAGGCTTGAGCATTATTTGTTTTCCTCATTTCACCATCAATGGTAGGGGGTTTAGCCTTCTTAAAATCCTCTAGTACATACTCATTTCCCCTCTTTTCTCATGGTGGTGGCAATGGTGATGACAATGTTTCATTTTATGAGTGTCCTCATATTGTTGCTCATGGGTGCTTGAATTCTTTTTAGGAGTACTTAGCATAATGCCTCCTTTCACAATGTCTTCACTTTAAAATTCGTTCCTCTATCTAAATATTCTCATTTTCCCCATTTTTTATTTCTTATTTTCCCAAAATAATTTTCATGTCCCTATGACTTATTCCCAACTCATACTGCCTTTTCCTTTGCAAGTATGATAGGCTTTGCAGTATGACTGCATTTACTTTTGCTTGTTTCTTTTTTTTCTCTAAAAAGCCTCTCATTGTCATCCTTACAAATTCTTATTTTTGCTCTCAAGCTCCTCAACGTGTCCATCCAATCAGGAGAGCTTTCCCCTCCTCATTTTCCAACTGATATCTCCTCTTCATTTGTACTTCCTTCTTCGTTTCCATACTGTGATTGATTAGAGCTATACTACACTATTCTACAATTAATTTATTGGTCCATTGGTTCTATACTATACCATACTTTGTTGTTCATGTAGTTTTTGACCTTCATGTGTTGTCTCACACACACATGACTGTTAACTTTAAACACATTCAAATGCATGATACACACTTTCACCTTGGCTTGCTATTGGAAATCTATGAATGTGATACTAGTTGTAACATTTCGCCTTAGTTAGTGCATTAGTATCATTAAAATCATGTCGAATCATCAATACTATGCTACATGCATATATGCAATAAAATATTCCAATCCACACATATATTCAAATAAAAAACAACCAGGTTTATAATGCTCAATATGAGGTCTTAAGGCCTCATTGGATTTTCCAAAGTCTAGTGTTGAACCTTTTCTTGTTAATTATATGATAGAGCCTCAATCCAAGTGTTGAGCCTGGAATCTCTGATACCATCCTATAATGTACCCCCTACTAACCTTAGCCTAAATAAGACTAGGAGTTAGTTACTATGATGACTCGACTCTCATTATCATGTTATGGAAATGTGGTCTAATTTTTTTTTATCATTTTTAGCTTGCTCAATATGAGAATGAATGGCATCATTGCATTCTTCTTGTCGAGTCCTTTCAAATATTATAAATTTTGTCCCAATCTGGTTCCCAGATTTAAATATATGGTTGATTGAAGTTTGGCCAATTAAATTATACCACATCATCAGGCCTGCCATTTGGTGCCCACATGGCTATCAAATTTACGGCCGCGTCATGCCATGTGGCAGATGTTAAACTACTCATACGAGGTCATGAACTAATCAAAATTCCTATATTCCACAAAAACCAACTATATATATATATATATATATATATATATATATATATATATATATATATATATAGGTGCAGGCCCTCTATGGCTACATCACCCAGTTGCATAGTACCCTGGCGAGTGTCAACCATGTACCCAATGAGACTATTGGGGACAACCTCTCGAGATTTAGTGGTGAAAACCACTTTATTATAAGGCATTAACACCCCATTTGACTTATACGTAGCATCATGACGCTACACAACACACACCCCACCATAAGGGCCACACTTGCCAGGTCACTTCGAGACTTCAATCTCGACGGGATCTATTTTGTGCTTTGCACATAATCACCGGGGAAACATACTCTAGATGACATCACCAGTGCTGAGTGCCAGGGTGACGTCAACCTACATCACACCTTCTGTTGAAAACACTAATCGGGTGGGGGATGAATCAATATTTATTTACAATTATTTAATTTTTCTTTTTAGAGCATTAATTAAACGTAAATCATTAGTGCATAGAAATAGACAATGGACACCAAAATTATATAGTGGAGACCATTTCAGGAGAAATACCACCGAATGATTCTCTAATAAATTTGTGAGTACATTAATGTTCACCTCCAACTGAAAGGGAAACCCCAAATCCCTAGTACTCTACAGAAATCGTTCTAGATTTATAAGGTAACTCGAGCCCTTGAAAGGATGCTTTAATACCCTGTTTTACTAGTAGCCACCGCACTCACATTTTTCATGTATTTCAAATTTTTCGTGTAGTAGGGTTCATCAAAAGTATGAAACATGCATACTCCTTGTATGAAAAATTAAATTCAGCATCCAACGAGTTCTCCCAATCTAAATTTGAGTAAAATCGTAGGGAGATAAATTGAAAATGCGAGTTGAAAAAGCTGTTATTAATTTATTTTTATCTTTTTACCTTTTTAATCCAAAAATGGTGAATCATCCCCCATGGTTAAAATCATCATATTGAATCCAATGGTTCTTATAAAGTTGATTTTTGTTGTACATTTTTGTTTTGAGGCCCATTGTTTCCTCAAAATTTCTCAAATATAACTTCTCTCATGCCATTTCATTGGTCGAGGAAAAATAATAAGTAGAAATTACTAATCATGATCATGATTTATGAAGGGTGATAGGGAGTAGATCCTGAAGTATGATTTCCATCATGTCTCCTTTAATTGGAGATAAATTTCCTTTATTTATGCTTTAAGTGACCTTGAAACAAGGAAAAAGAGGAGCGAGAGAGTAAAGGTTACAAAGTGATTTTATGACACATGATATCCATAATTAATTTTAAGTAATGACATGGAGTGTGGATGAATGGATTGTGTAGAGTATCATGTTGTGTGGGAGGTGAGTATGTGTGGAGGTGGTTGTGAAAAGGGGTAAAGTGTGGAGAAATAATTTGCGGAGAGAGATATGTGTGTGCTTTCTATGCACATTCGAAAACTAACTAAGTGTTGTATACAAAGAAAAGAGTGTGAAAAAACTTATGTAGAATTTTTTCAATGGAATTTATTTTTGCATAGGACTGGACAAATTATTTTTCTATCAACATTTGTCTCTAATTGAGGATAGTGGCCCCTTGTAGGTTACTAAGAACCTAGAATATGACTAGTTTCCTATCTCATTGGCTATGGAGTCAAAACCTAAGGAAAATCTATTTGAGTTTGAAATATACATCATATACATTTCTATGGTACAAGGAAGTATGGAATCTTTTTATGTGAAGAAGTGTTTAAGGTGATTTTCATTGACAAGAAAATTGAGCAGTTGATTTTCCATCCCTTTCAGGATATATGGATTACAACCATTTATTTTGTCTATAATGTATGGGTCGATCCATAGGACATTGAATTTTTATTGCATAAAGGTTTTTTCTTTAAATTTATTCCATAAAAAAACAAGTTTCCCTTTGGAAAAACCCTTATTATTAGCTCCCTTATTAATTTTTTTGATAACAACCTCATGTCTCTTCTAGATAATTCTAAAAGCTTCTTGTATTTTCTCTTCCAACTGGATTAACTAATGCAACCTAGTTTGGATAGGGGAAATGGCATCTTCATCCTATAATTGAGTTTCCAGTGTCCAAGAACTAATTTCCATATGTATAGGTAGTATTTCATCCTTTCCATGCACTAGATAAAATGGGGACTTTCTTGTACTCTTCTGCGGGGTAAGTTTTCTAGCCCAAAAGGAATCCAAAAGTTTTTTGTGCCAATTCCTTTGAATCTAAGTCACTATCTTCTTCAAAATAATTATAAGAGTATTGTTTTTTGGTTCTGCCATAATGTTTCCTTAGGGATAATAGTTGGAAGATTCACCTGTAAGTATTCCATACTTTCCACAAAATTTTGTGAATTTAGACCTAATAAAGATAGAACCATTATTTGTGATAAAAATTTCTAGTACTCCATATCGTGAAAGGATATTTTCCTACAGGAATTGAATCAAAATTTTCCATTTTAGCTTGATTAATGTTATTTTCTTTGACCATTTAGTAAAATAATTAGTTGCACTTGATCTAGGATTGATTTTCTCAATAACATATAGCACCCACTAAGGAAAAGGAGTGTCTATGGTAATGGTATTTAAGATAATGAATACTTTCTTTTCTCTTCCTAAAAATATTTGGCATGGAATGAACTTTATTACAAAGGAATAAGAGTCCCTAAAAACAGTTTTCTCGTAAAATCTAACTCTAAGAATTTTATGGGTCATTGTGGCAGGGGAAAAATGTCCTCCACATATTCTTTCATGTATTTCTTTTACTATTATTATTAGTCTTTGATTGTAGAATACATGTGATTAGAACTCTATCTCGTATTCTTCGGAATACTACTCCATAGATCAACACATAGGAATTGGATTTCATATTTAAGGTTCTTCTTTATTTACTTGTCATACCAACAGGAAGTTGTCCAAATTTCAAATAGAATATTATTTTTTTGTACCACTAAGATGTAGAAAATGTCTAATTATTGTCAACTCCATTGTGAGATGGAATTTTAAATGCTTCAACTCCTCCTTTCAACTTAAATAGGCCTTTTTGATTCATAACTTTCAAATATTTTGTCTCAATATCAAATAGTTTTAATTTTCTTACCAATTTTACTGTTTGCCTTCTCTAAATTGGTTATTCAACATCATCTTGACCAGTGGGTATGGTACATATGCTATAGTATGTAAAGTAAATAATTTATGAAATATGCTATGGTTTTTATGAAGGAAAAATCTTGTTTCTCCAATAAGGAATAATTCAATTCATATTCTTGCAAGGTTTTTCTCATGAAAGCAATTGGGTGCTCTTCCTTTAACTCTTATTTTTGAGTTAGAACTACATCTATCATCTCATTAGTTGTGAAGGTATAATTAATGAAATTATTTGAATAATATAGGTTAACCAATATTGGGGCTAAGGCTATTTCCTTTTTAATTTTGTCAAATTCCATTTGTTGCTCGTTTGTCCATTCAAAATTTTCATCCTTCTTGAGTAATTTGTTGATAGGTTTGACAATAGAGGCATATAATCTCATACAAATCTTATGAAAAAATTCATATTCCCAAAGAATGGCTATACTCCTTTGTGAGTGGTTGAGGCCTTCAATTAATTTATAACTCTAATCCTCTCAGGATCAATATATATCCATTTCAGACTTATAATGTGACCTAAGTGTTTCCCTTCTGATACAACCAACAAATATTTCTTCGGATTAAGTGATATTTCATATTTTTTACATCTTTCAAGGACTTATTGTATATGTTCCCAATGAGAAGTTTTAAAATTCGAATAATTTGTTAAGTCATGCTGAGAACATGCTATAATTTTTCCAAATTCATGGTCCATAGCTCTTTGGAATGTCACACAAATATTCTTTAATCTGAAGTGCATAAGATTAAGTTCCCCATGGTGTGATAAATGCTGTTATATTCCTATAATCATGAGAAACTAAAATTTTATTATTCCCAAATAATCCATCTAACATAGACATTACCGATGATCTAGTAACTGATTGAAGTAATATTTCCATGTTTGGGAGAAGGTAATTTTCTTTAAGTGATGCATTATTGAGGTTATAAAAGTCAATATAGAGTCTTATCTCTTCATTCTTCTTCTGAACTATTACTGGGTTTTAAATCCATTCAAAATGTCATATTTGGAAGATGATTATGACCTTTTCCATATTCTCAACCTCTGTCCTAACCAAAAGCTTGAGATTTAGATTGATTATCCTTGGTTTTTTAATAAATGGCTAGTATTTTATTTCAACAGAATCACATGCTAAATGAACTCTTTTGTATATTCCTTCAATTTTTTATAGGTCCGTGCAAAAAAATATTAATTTTTTTAACAAGATAGAATATTAATCAATTTCACTTAAAAGAGGTAGCAGAAATCCACTTCAAAAAGATTTTTACTACAGGGACACAAGGCAGTGAGGAGGATTCAGCTGAGCTCCTCTCAAACATCCCCCTCCTTGTTAGCTTAGAAGACAACCTTGCTCTCATTAACCCCTTCACGGAGGAAGAAATAATCAATGTTATTTGGTCTATGGAGCTTGATAAGGCTCGTGGGCCTGATGGGTTCACCATTCACTTCTATAAGATCTGCTGGGATATCATTAAATTTGACCTCCAGAAAATGATAAGAGGGTTCCAGAAGAAAGCTAAGATAGGAGGAGGAACCAATTCCACCTACCTTGCACTAATTCCAAAAGAGGCCAACCTAGAAACCTTTGCCAGATTCAGACCCATATCTCTTTGCAACACCTCCTACAAAATTTTGGCCAAACTTCTGGCAAATAGAATTAAACCATTACTCAAAAGGCTCATCTCCTCCTCCCAAGGAGGATTTTTTGAAGGTAGACATATCTTGGATAATGTCATCTAAGTGTAGGAGGCAATTCACTCAAGTAAACAACGAAAAGAAAAAGGAATGCTGGTTAAACTTGACATGGCGAATGCTTTTGACAGGGTTAATCACACCTTCCTCATCCAATTCTTATGCTCCTTCAACTTCTTGAATCTGTTTGTGAATCTTATAAAAGCCTATATTGACAATCCATGGATTTCCCCCTGGTTAATGGGCGCCCTACTGGCTTTTTTCGTGCCCAGAGAGGCCTTTGGTAGGGCTGCCCCCTCTATCACTTTCTGTATATTATGTTGGCTGAAACTCTTAGCAGAAAGCTCACTGCTGAGAGAGACGTTGGGTCACTCCCTGGCCTCAGAATTTCCTATGGAATTGATCCCTTAAATCATGCCCTTTTCGCAGACGACTCTATTCTACTTGGAGGAGCCTCTCCCAGAATTGCAAAGGCATTTGACTCAGTTCTCAAATGCTATTGCAGGGTAACATGAGCCTTAGTAAGTGAAATAAAGAGTGAAATTTATGGTTAGAATATGGAACAACAAGAACTCATGAGCATTTCTTAGATCCTTGGCTTTAAAGCCTATGCCAAATAGGACAAGATCAAATATCTGGGTTTGCCCATATCAAATGGAGTTAACAAAAGGGACCTGTGGAGCGACATAATTAGCAAAATAAAAACAAAAATCTAATCTTGGGGAGGCTACTGGCTAACAAAAGGAGGAAAAGTAATCCTTATTAAAACTCTGCTGTCTGTGTTGCCAATTTACCAAGCTGCTTTTCTTCTTGCTCCAAAAAATGTGACGGATCAAATATCCAAACTCTTGAGGGACTTTCTATGGCAAGAGGGGAAAGGGAATCAGGAAAAAATTCATCTGGTCAACTGGGATACTGTCAAAAGAGATATCACAGAGGGTGGTTTACATATTCGGGATCCTGCATTGGTTAATCTAGCGCTTGGTGGAAAAATTCTGTCGAAATTGCACTATGATCCACATCATCTAGTTAGTCAATTTCTCAAGCATAAGTACGTAGAAGGTCATGCGCTAAAAAATTTGCAAGCCTAAAACTCTGTAACCTGCACCCAAACTTGGAACTTATGTCGAAAAAGCCTCCACTTCTTCAAAGAGAAGGTGTATCACGTGCCCGGAAATGGCAAGAAAACCTGTTTGTGGGACAACCTCATTATGGATCGTGCTCCTCTCTCTGAGTCTGAAGACATCGCTGATATTAAAGAGTGGATTCAACGCACTGGCATTAACAGTATCTACGACCTTTCTAGGTGGGACAACAAAGGTAATTGGAGTGATTGGGACTTTCACGGTGTCCCTGCTAGACTTTTGTAGTAACAAAATCGTCTCATCGATCTGCTTGAAGATGCAGCACCAGTTCATCGAAGCATGAAGGACTTATGGGGATGGGGACACTCAGGAAGGTATACCACAGCTACTGGCTACAGTGCCCTTCACCCATCAAAAATCAGTAATCATCCACCCAGATTTTGGAAAAAAGTTTGGGATCCAGGAGGTCTTCCTTAAGTAAATTTTTTCTTCTGGATTTTGGTACACAACAGAGTCCTAACAGGAGAAAATCTGGCCAAGAGAAGCTACGCTGGACCCCGTAGATGTGCCCTCTACAGAAGCAATACTGAAACAACTAAACACCTCTTTATTGATTGCCACTTTGCTAAAGAAGTATGGGGCTACATCCTCCATGAACTTCAGATTCCCCCCCCGGGCCATGAATCTGTTTCAGAGTTATTTGCCTAATGGAGTCAAATATATCCCCACAATATTCCCATTAAATCTCTATGGAACAAAATTTGGATCACCATTCCCAAATACATATGTTGGCAAATTTAGTTGGCCCAGAATGAACAGATTTTCAATGAAATCTCTTATACTCCCTTGAAAGTAGCAGCCAAAGCAAAATATCTCCTTATAGAAGCAGTCCAACAATCTTACTTTAAAGAAGATCTCTCTCTCCTTCCAGAAGAAAAGAGACGGATTGATTCTCTTTCCCCTCTGCCTCAAAATCTTCTCTTCCCCCCACTGCAAACCCTGAATGGAAAAAAAGAGATTTTGACATCATTTTCCAAGATTGGTGGAGGACACAACAACTAACCATGATTTTCTTTGACGGGGCTTCAAAAGGGAACCCCGGTGCAGCTAGAGCAGGGGGTATTATGTACTCTTCGGATGGCTCAAGAAGGGATTGCTTTTTCTGGGGTATTGGGAAAAAAACCAACAACCAAGCAGAGATTCTTGCTCTCCTCAAAGCATGCCAAATTGCAAGTGAAAGAGGCATCAAAGACTTTCAAGCATTTGGAGACTCAGAAATACTCATTAAAAAACTCAATACGGAGGAACTGTTCAATAATGCAAGCCTCAACAAAACTATGAGCAGATTAAAGAGAATCCTCCTTGAATTCGACACCTACAAATTCTACCATATTCTAAGGAATTTGAATAGTGAAGCAGATCTGATGGAAAACAAAGGGTGCACTCTACAGAAGGGACAACTCAACATTAATGATGATATACACACCAATCTTGCTTCTCTTGACGGAAATGTAATCTATCCTAGCATAAGAAAGAGAAAAAAGCGAACTGTACTCTTGGTTGTTTAGGCTATGGCCCAACCATCTACATTCAATTAAATAAAATCATATCCGTTTCAGTTAAAGTTTTTTTTTCACTTTGTGAGAGATAAATCCAAAGATTTAACCATCCGAGACTTTCAAGAGGTCGATATTTTTTTTTTAGTCTCTTCAAATCCCTTGACAAATAATTCCTCAATGATATTAGAACTTTGTATTTGGTTGTTTTAGTTAAAAAGTGATTCAAGTGATATTGAAATTTTATTGTGCATCAGCTTTTAATCATTCTTTTCATCATGATTATCTGCAAGAAATTGAATAATATGTTCTTCATTGTGAAAAACTATCAATATTCTTGATTACCATGAACAAATGATCAAAACAAATTTCTACTTGGAAGGAATTAAATACTAAGTTAGGGTAAAAGAGTGAAGAAATAACAACTAAATAATTTTCCTTATGATTTATATCCCTTGGGATAAATGATACTTCAAATGATTAAAAATTGTCAATCAAATCCAAAACTCTCTTCACATAAAATTTCAACCTATCCTTTTTAGTATTATACTTATTGATGATTAATTTAGAGTCTCACATAAATAAAATATGTCTACTTCCCTTTTAATAGGCTAACGATAGACCTTTAATTAATGCTTCATATTCTGCTTCATTATTTGCACAAGAAAATTGCAAAGAAAAGGAACTTGGAAAATATTCTCATTATGGTCCTTCCATAATCACTACCACTCCCAATCCAATGTTGGATTCAACACCATGAAAGAACATCTTCCAAGTACTTGAAAATGAATCATGATCACTATTCTATACAATATCTACATTACTAAGTATGGCATAATTTTTGAAACTTGTGTCAATGTATTCAATCGCAACATTAATTTTCTTCTTTTCAAAGAAGATGAGATTCTTGGGTTCTCATGGCATTCTTTTTAATTGATCATATTTGTTTGGAAGCATCATGCAACTTCCATCATTCATTTGATATCATTCCCTCCCTAGAACCAATCCATATGTGACCAATACATCAACCAACACTATTTTGAAAGCAATTGTAATATGAGGGGTTGACTCTATCATCGTGAAAAATTCCTTTATCTCTCCATGAGTAGGTATATTCCTTGAGTCTATTACACATATAATTTCTCTTGTTTCATAAATCTGGGTGTAATCCAGTCCTATTGCATTCATAATATGAAGTGGCATAATGTTATTAGTAGCGCCACTATCAATCAAACAATTATGCAACACAAATTCAGAGTCTTAAGCAATATATAAAAAGGAGGAACCTTTCCATGTTCCTTAGTTTGGACTAGAGGATTCACTTATAGGTGATTAATAATGACGACTTGTATTCTCATATTGGAGGATTCTTTTTTTTTGAGAGATTTGATGAGAATTTCTCTCTGTTGAGGAATCTTGATAACTACTAAAAAGGGAAAAGTAATCCAAATTTTATGCAAGTCGTCCATTATATTCTGAGTCATTCTTACATGACCTTGATTTTTGTCTTGAGATAGTTGGGTCTTTTCTTGAGGCATGTTCCTTTGAAATATTATTTCCCTTTGATCTTTAGTAGGGTGGAACATCAAAGCTTTATCTTTTTATTTATTTAATTGTACTATGGTTTGAATTGTGTTTTCTTATTGCACAAACCTTTCATCTTCTTGTGGAGAATCTTATTTTTTGAAAGAAAATATTGGATTATCTCCCTTTTACATTGATTCAAGAACAAGGGTACTCTCTTGAGAAAGATCTTCAAGTGCACAAGGAATATCTCTTTTCTCAAATTATTAATCATCTATAGTTAAGGAACTTGGATTTTGATAACTTGGGGATCTAGGTCCCCTTAGTGGCATATTGCTAATTGTTTTTATTTTTGAGACCATAAATATATGATCTTACATTTCTTTGTTGTTGAGGATTTTTTTCATCAACTTGTCTTAGTCTAACCACAAGGTCAGTCTAATCTTTAATCTTTCTATTAAATTGGGTAATCTTAGAACTGACCTTTGAAGTGGACACTTCTTCAATAGTTGGATCATTTCTTACATTCAGAGGAATGCCATGAACTATACCTCTTTCAACTGTGGTTTCTTGGAGGTTGTGAGGAGGAGTTTTCCTTTTTGCTTCCAAAATATTGAGGGAAGACATTTCCCTCTAAGCCTTTCCCAAAATAATTTCAAGTTATGTATTTATCTGCAACCCATATTCTTCCATTTATTGGGATTTTATCATAGATCCTTCTAGAGTTTCTATATGAGTAGATAAATTGCATATTTTACATTTGAAGACATGGAATTCATATAAATTCCAAATATCACATGATCATTTGGAAGGGATTGTTGGAGCACTCACTATAGGGTTTTGAAAAATATAAGATTAAAATTCCTAATTTTCTCATCTCTTTTGAGTTGGATTTATGTGAACCGAGAGAGAAATGTATGATATTCTATAGGTCGAACATATCATCCTATGAAGAAATTTTATATATCATTAAAATATATGATAGAAACAAAATGTGAAGATAAGTGCCAATCATAAGTGGTTCCAACAAGATATGAAGAAATACTCTTACAATTACATATTCATGTACAATCCCATGATATTAGAAATTTCAAAAAATTGGTCCATGTGTTTATCAAGATCCATGACACCATCCCCATTAAAAATAGGTAAAACACCATCTCGAAATGTGGGGAGAGGGTTTTATTCCCCTTGAAAGGAAAGCGGACTTACTTTGAGCCTTCTCCTTTGATTTCTTCCTTCTGGTTGCTCTCTTCTTTATTCTCTCACTTCTTCTCTTCTTTCTTCCCTTTTATCATCACTAGGGGAAGTGAAAAGAAACATCAATTTATTCAAGGAAGTATGGGTATATTCTATAACCTTCTCAATTAAAATTCTTGTTATTGGGCCTTGAGTTGTCCCAAATTGCTCCAATTTAAATTTTATTTATTAGAGTTTCCTATCTAGATTTTGTGTTGCATGTTATTCTTGATGAGCTAGAACATTCCAAGGATTTTCTAACTCTTCTATTTTTCATGCTATTTGTATGATAAGATCATATAACATATGTAAGATAATTTAGAGAAAACCACTTCTGTTCTTGACTAGTTAACCTTTTTATTTTTAGCTTTTTCTCTTTCTAATCTTAGCTTCTTATTACCTCTATTATAATGTGCATCCTATATGGTTTGTCGATGCACATCAAAGATGACCAGTTCCTCTATTTTCTGTTGGATCATTATTAGGGTTACAAGCATTCAGGATGTGAACAAATTAGGTAGTGGAGTGCCATCAATTTCCATATCAACTGGCTCTTTCGTTGGTTGACCCCCTTTAGAAAATTTTCTCTTAGATGATTCAACAATATGTGATATTTTTAAGACCACATTGGGAGGCGACTCATCTCCATATTCTCCACCAGAGTGCATATCATTACTCATTGTCACACTTACATTGGATTCCTTCCTTCTGTTACATGATGATAAACTTGGGTAAGCTTGAGGTGACGGAGATGGAAGGGTGTTTGTAGGATTTATTCCTCTTTCTCTATTTTTCCCTCTCGAAGTAACATTGTTTTTTTCAACAATTTTTTCAATAGGTGTAGGTTTTTCTCTTTCCTTTGATGGGACAATATGATTTTCTCATAAAAAAATTGTCATATTTGACTATAATGAAGTGTCTTGAAAAAAATCCCTTTGGGTCAAATCCTTGGATTGCCTTTGCTTTAGTTAAATTGAATTTTTTAATGATTTATAAAATTTTGCTAGGTAAGACACATTTTTTACAATTACTTACCCTATAGTAAAAGGAAAAGAAATAATTTTCTTCTTTTTGTTGGGCGTAACCCAACTTGGCCTAGATTTTTGATGAAGACTCCACATTTTGGGGAGTGGAGTGCAGAGTACATATAACGCACGGTGTTAAAGGAACTTTGGGGTGGGTCGAAGTCCCTATTTTTTGTAAATCATAATTTTGTAATGGGTTGTGGGTCATAGTTGCATGTTTTAGGGAATCCATGATATTTGGACCATGGTATTTTGTCGATGATGTAATGTTATATAAAGGGACGTAATTATATGTTTAGAAGTAATGAATAAATTTTGATGAGATGATAGATGGTTAAGGGAACACTGTTATCTGTATTTTGTATTGAAGGGAAGGCTCTGCAGCTGTGTGCACAAAGACCTGGGAAGAGTTTGCAACTTAGTGCATAGACCACCTGCAACTTAGTGCACAGGTTGAGGTTGATTGCATTCATAAATTAATCATAATAAAGAAATTTTTTTCCAAATGATATTCTATTTCTTAATATCTATGGTTGAATATTAGTTCTGCACAGTAATGGGTTATGGAATTATATGATATGTTTCCGTCATTAATTGAATGATGTGAAGTGATTTATGAAGTTGTAAGCATAGATAATAAGAAAATAACACATTCCGCAGTTCCTCAATGTTGTAGAAACCTGGTTCTGCATCCTCCCATAGTCACTTTGGGTGAGACTGTGATCTTCTTGCAAGTCATTGCTGAAAGGGCCAATGATTGAGGGTTTTGTTGGTGCGCACTATAGTTTGAACCTGGGTCAATGAAAATCAAGCCAACACTTTTTCTTTATTTCAAATAGAATGAACCATGGATGATATTTCCTGCATACTTCATCAACGAAGTACATGTCCAATAAAATTTAAGAAACAACAAGGGCTTATCTTGGAATCCATAGATGTGAATCAATGTGTTTTCCTCTCTCTCTTCATGTATTCCTTTTCCCCGAAGGAAGGTTTTTCCTTCATTTGAAATTTTGATAGGTTCTCACCTACTTAAAAAAAAAATAACTTCTTTAACAAAAGAATCTTGTATTTGAAAAAAATGAAATGGGGCCTTATGTTTCCATAACAACGAATACCAAAATTATATTGGTGCTATGTATGGATTCAATTTTTTAGTATGGGGTAGACCATGGAAGGTAAGATATGAGACTAGGGCTATGCACAAATAGGCTCTCATGGGAGATTTATGAGTTTTGGACAAATTAGTGAGTTGTAAGGAAAATTCAGTGAAGATGAGGTTTTCCGAGTAAAAAAGAACATATCTTTTAAAAGAATAATATAATGAATAAAGAACACACTTGGGTACATTTGCAGTAGTTTCTCATCCCATTATTCAAGAAAAAATCCATGAAAAATATTTTAATATCTTGACAAATATTGAAATATATAATAAAGAAATGTTAGAAGGATCCTGCACAAAATGCAACACAAACCCATGAATAATGTTCATTCTGCTAGCTTGAGATCCCAGGAAAGTATCAATCTATAATAAATTGACTAATTTTGTAGTTTTGGAATCTTAAGGAGTTTTCTGAATGCTTTTGGGATTAGGGGAACTAGATTCTTATATGATTCTTCTTGACTCCAAGCTTAACAGTTCTGGTTTTTGGATCAAAATATTGCACACAAGAGTAAACTATTTCTTTGAAATCAAAGACTTTAGGGAAACATATTGTAGCGTTTTCTAGTCCCATGGTCCAACTACTGTTATTTATATTCTCATATGGTGACACATTCAAATATAATTGGTGTGCAGTCGAATTATGATTTTTTTTATCTATGTGAGCAAGTGAATTGAACATGTCACTCCAAACCATCTCTCTCTTCTCTCTAGTAGCCATTTGTTTGTTTTACTTGGGGAAATATGTCTTAATAAATAAAGCCATTTAGTGATACTTAGGTGTTAACTCCTCATTGTTCACATGAATTATTAATATATTAAATTCTCTCATGCCATTCCATTGGTCGAGGAAAAATAATAAGTAGAAGTTTCTAACCACAATTGTGATTTACGAGGGGTAATATGGATTGTATCCCGAAGTACAATTTCCATCTTGTTGTTCTTACATGGAGATAAATTTCCTTTATTAATTATTTAGGTGACCATGAAAAGAGAAAAAAGAAGAGTATGAGAGTACAAGTTTTAGAGTGATTTTCTGACACACGGTATCCACAATTAATGTTAAGTAATGACATGGAGCATGAATGAATGGATTGTGTGGAGTCTCATGTTGTGCAGGAGATGAGTATGTGTGGAGGTGAAAAGTGTAGAGAAAGGATGTGCAGGGAGAGATATGTGCATAATTTCTTTACACATTGGCAAACCGACAATGTTGTATATAGAAGAAAGAGTGTAGAGAAACTTGTGTAGAACTTTTTCAATGGAATTTCATTCCGCATAGGACTAGACAAATATTTGGGTCAATAGTTCGTTATTTTTATGACTTGAGTACTAATTCCTCCTCTTCCTATTCTCCCATGTGAAATATAGAATTGAAGAAAAAACCTAGCTTTAACCACCTTTGAACCATCATATTGTATATTTTCTTGATTCTTTATTTAGTTAAAATAAACAAGTATTTTTGTCTAGTGTGTTGGTATATTGGGACCATTAATGGTCATGGTTCAAAGTGGAGCACTAGTGCACTATGATTAAAGTAGATCATAAATGTATTTATTGGGTTGTTTCACACTAGTGTACGTTGATCCTAAAGAAATGCACTATGCCCAAAGTGGAGCATTTGGATTCTCAAATAATTTTTTGAAACCTATAAGAAAAAGAGAAATAAGGCCCTCCAACGCACCTAGAAATTAAGACCAATATGGAGGACCATGCATCTTACATAAATTGCATGAACCTACATAAGCATGAGCATTATGATTGCTTGGTGAAACTGAGTGGAATCAATCCAAAGTGGAGCATTGTTGCTTAAATAGAAACATAAATAATGGAGCATAGTAGAGCTCCTAGATGAAAGTGAAGAATGGTTGTGCATATAATATAAATTGCATGAAGCTACAAAAGCATGAGGATTAGGGTCATCTAATGTACTATAACACACCCTTGAGAAAAATGGAGCATCAATAATACAAATCCAAAACGGAGCAACTATGATCCAAGACAAAAGTGGAGCATTGATGAATATTTTGTGTTGTTGTCCCTCTAATGAATGTTGTTTTGGAGGATTGGTGCACTTATACCAAACTGGAGCATCGATTTACTAAGACCAAAGTGGAGCACTGATATGCATGTTAGGTTGTTTCCATTCTTATAGGGCACAAAGGGGTCACCCTTAATGTTTGGAAAAAACTACTTGAGTTGATAATAAACATATTTAATTTTCTCAAAATATGTTTTGGTATAATGAGAATATTTAGGGGTAGGAGACTTTAAAATTTTATTTAAAGATATTATTTTTAATTAATACAATGGTTTGCAATAAAATTGTAAAATTTACATAAGGGTCTATTAACATTATAAATTAATTTATCATTAAGGGACTAAAGAAATAAGAGGAAGATGTGGTAAATTCTAAAAACAAGGGTAGTTCTTAGATGTCCATAAATTCACATGTTGTGAGTATTTTTAACTAATTGGCTCCTTACTACCCCACCCCCTCCCCACCAACATTTGATACATATGAATAATGGAGCATATGTGCATATGCCAAAGGGGAATGTCGTTGCATCAAGACCAAAGTGGACCACTAGTGTTTTAGAGAGCAAAGTGTCTCATTGATGTGCCAATACCAAAGTGGAGAATTGATATTTTCTGGTTGTTTCGAATTGGATATTCATTATTCATGGGTCATAAAATAGTAGATCAAAGTGGAGAATTAATGAGCCAAGGTCAAAATGGAAAATTTAGTATTCTTGGGGTTTCTATCACTTTGGTTTGTACGGATCACAAAACATTCGAGCACCATCATATTAAGCACTTAGGTGCACCATTATATTAAGCACTTTGGTGCACCTATGTAAAATTGGTGTACGAAGCACAACTTCTTGAAGAAATTTCACCTACCACCTTAAAAAATGAAAATCTCTAAAATTCATTGTGTTAAAAGACTATTTACTAGTACATAAAATAGATATGTAGTTTCCACCACAATAATACAAGATTTTATTTTAAAAAATTGAGCACAACAACCATAACTTTAACATTTTCAATAAAATTTCATTTATAATAACATAACTTTTTTCTCTTCAATAATACATTCATTTCATCATCACTAGCTAATATGTCTTCATCTTCTCTTTTGATTTAATGGGGATAATCATCAAATAGGACATTAATTTCCATACCTTCCATCCTCTACACCAAGGACTCAATGAAAATAATCACATTGATCTTTTCCCCAATAATACTTACCTCAAAACATTTCCCCTTTCCCCACAAGGTATAAACCTAAATCTCCTTCATAAATGTTGAAATGATTTAAACCACCACGGTGACAATACTTATTATAATAACCTTCAACGAAGTCACATACTGTCCAATTGTCTCTAACTTCAGAAAAAACCATCACATTGCCCCTTTTCCTATCTCAAGATTTATTTCTAAAAATACCTCTTCTCTTTTCTACTATTTTTACAATATGTTGTTGGCTAACAAAATAACAATATTTATGAGTACAAATTAATGAATAACTGAAAGTAGATGGTAAAATTCTCACACATATCCATCACACTAATAATATTGTGAAATGTTTTACCTCTAATTATTTACTCAATAAATATAGGTGGGTGATCATGGTAAGAAACCCTTACCTTACATTACTACTAAAATAATAATCATTACCTTTATCTACTATTCATATAAATCTAATTAAATGACTAAGACAAATAATGATTCACAAATAAACATAACGTATGATAAAATATTTCTATGCAACCAAATGGAAGAAAAGATAGATCAATGGATTAAAAATTATCCTCTTTGAGGGGGAAACCTCCTTTACATTACATAAACGAAAAATTCTTGGATGATTCAAATGAAAAAAACCTCCTTTATATATATACGAGTTTAAGGGGTCACAATATAATCAGAGCCAACATAACAATTATAATGGAAGGGCACAAAAATAACAATAATGGGCTTCTATGGGGCACAATAATAACTATATGGGGATTGTTAGCCATCAGTAAATTTTGTCACAATAAATGATGGCTAAATATGTTCTTAAGCCTTCAAGAAGCAATATTCATGGAAAATTTCTAGTTCTTGAAGCCTTCTCGGTGTCTTTTATCTTACAAATCATCTTCACTGCTGTTTCCACAAATACTTTTCAAAGAGAGCCTACTGGTATCTAAAGAACTGTTTCAAAACCTCCTTTTTCTTCATTCCACCCATTTTATCATTTTACCTAAAAAGGCCACTTTCCTCCTTTCTAATCCCTTTTTTCCTTTTTCATTATACTTCATTTCCTCAAAATTCCCTTTAAACCTTGTAAAATCCCTCTTATAAGGTTTAAAACCCCTTTCTTATACCTATCCTAACCCCTCATAAAGGTCAAAAAACCCCAATTAGGCCTATTTCCTGACCTTTTGAATTTAGGCCTTAAGCACCTTTTTCTTAAGCCCCTGGACCCGTTTCCGTCGTATGACCCGGCCCTGTAATCAAGCGCTAAGCCCATTGGCACATCGCATTGCTCCACCACATCGTTTCATCATATCGCACTTCGCTCCGCCCTCTCCTTCCGCTTCTTTATGTTTCCCACGCTAATGGGATCTGAGCCGTTGATATCACAGATCTAACGGTCCTGGCTCCGTCGCACCGTCAACGTTCCTTCCGATCATCGCTTACCAAAGCCTCCCCACCGATGTATCCTGGATTGTTGATCTAGCTCCCTCAGATCCAACAAACCGTAAGGACACTTGTAGTCTACTTTACTTTTCAAAGACACCGTGACAGCCATCCTAATGACAGAACCTCTTTAAAAACTTTCAGAGTAGTTATTGCACAGTCATGGGAGGCCTCAGAATTGAAATATGACAGTTACTTGTCTCAGAGGTCAAACAGAGTACTTCGGCCACAGTTATCTTCAAAGAACACACATTGGAGTTATCACCAGCTTGCCAGATATGCCTCAAAGACAGGAAAAACTACTTAAATGGTACAATCAATTAATGCAATGGTCACTAAGCAGAATGGGCATTCGAATACCTCTCCCCCTCTATCTTAACTGATATTTATGATCTTTCCCTCAACACTCTTCCTCTCTCACCTATATGTATTCACAGGAAACTCATTTTAAAGGGTTGGAAAATTGTTAATTGTTGAACTGTTATTGAGTAAGAGTTGCTGAGTAGTTGTAATATAGTAGGCTAAGAAGAGAAGTATCAGGTTGTAAAATCTATTGGAATCGAGTATGTAACTGGTATTGGACATCAAATAGACAAGCAGATTCACTGGATCCTGATCTAAGTCATTGGTGATGTTTTTCCTCATTGTCACTGTTGCTTCATATGATTTTCACTTTGTTCATATTCTCTGATAAAGAGCAGGAAATATAGATTAGAATTTACTTCTAAAGTACCCTAATTCTTACTGATAAGCTTTATCTTTATGTTTTCTTCTAAATGTGTGTTTGAGAATGAATCAATAGAGTATAACCAGTCAATGAATGTTGGTGAGCCCATGTCTTGCTGAGTAGAACTTGAGATGTTGTTCTTGAATGATCTTTTCACTGCATGCTAAGTAGAGTCCTAATCAAGGAAGTTTATGGTTAGCCCTATCCCTTGTTTAGTCTTAAACAGTTGTTTTGAAGATTGCCCTTAAGATTATGCCAAAAGCAGGATAGGTTAAAGGTCCTTACTTGATCTTAGGTTACTTTTTATGTTTAACTTAAATTTTTTCTACCCTTGAGAGTATGCCGAAAGTAGGATAGGTTAAAAGTCCCTCCTGATCTTAGGTTTCCCTTTGTTTTCTTATATGTTTTCTTCTTTCACCACACTTCTTAATGTTTCATACCACAAACTCAACTTAAAAGATATTTTGATATAGATGACTTGCCCTATGAAAACCCTTGAATAGTTTTTGTGCAAGTAAACCCTTTTATGACTCCATAGCCCAATGGATTAGCATTGTTTCTAGACCTATCTTCCCATGCTAAAACATCCTTCAATTTATTCCCTCGTTCACACTTCACTTGACGTTCTCAGTTAGTGATCCCCAACCAAAAAACAAACAAATCCCTTGTGCTTCATAACTAGCCTAATATCATATCATAAGCCTTAAAGCATATCATTCTAAAACACATATAGATAGATCCCTCTCTGAATCCAGGAGGGCTAGATCCTAGGATTCCAAAGTGGTTCTGATGTTGCCTTGTCATTTGGTATGCCAATCTGCCAAATCACAGGACCCCAACAGGGACTACATGGGAGCAATAATAACAATAAGGGGGATATAATGAAAAAAATAAGGGGATACACTAGTATTATGGGGACCTAACATGCCCCTCTCCTTTAAAAAAGTGTTTTCCTCAACACTTGAGTAGTTCTGGATGTTTCTATATAAAATTATCATCCTCCAATGTTGAATCTTCAGCAGGTAAGTTATTCCACTTAATTAGATACTCTGAAATTGATCGATTTCATCGCTATCGAGTTCTTCTTTCCGTGACTGATTCAGATTCCAATATGATTTTTCCTTCCTCATCAAGTTTTGGAAATATTTTTTGAACTGCTTGTCACCTATAACCTTCTTTAAGCATGAAACATGGAAAACTGCATGCACTCAATGTTGTGGTCCTGTGATTTGGCAGATTGGATTACCAAATGAAAAAGCAACATGGAACCAATCTTTAGATTTCTAGGACCTAGCCTTCCTAGACTCAGAGAGGGATCTCTCAGGTTTTTTGCAAAGGATATGTGCTTTTTTGCCTTTAAGGGTTGATTTTAGGCTAGTTATTAAGTACAAATTTTGTTTGATTGTTTTGGTTGGGTATGATGATCAAAGAGAATAGGTAGAATGAGGAAATCTCTAAGTCATTGGGAAATGGAGTCAAATGGAAGTCATGATAAGTTTATAAAAGGATCGGGGAGTATCATAGGGAAAATCTAACTTGGCCAATGGATCTTCAAATTTTTTGGAATAATGAGATGAACATTAAGGATAAGAATGAAAAGTAGGACAAAGGGAAACTAAGGTTTCTTTATCATCTACTTTAAACTAGAGAAATATTTCAAGACATCTGTTTTGAAGCAAACCAAAGGACAGGGCTAACCATAGACTTCTTTGGACAAAATTTTAATAAGAAAACCTTTCAGAAAACAATCCAACAATCAAAGGACTACTTTCAGATAAAGAAAACATATAAGATAACAGTAAGAGTAGTCTAAGATCAAACGTAAATAATCTAATCTGATTTGACTAACTCTCTAGGGATCTTTAAAGCAACCTTTTGAGGCAATCCAGAGGACAGGGCACACCATAGAATTCCCTGGTTTAGACTCTACTAAGCATAATTTAAAGGAATTTCAGAAACAATTCTCAAGTTGTACTCAAAGGAGCATGGACTCACCACTAAATTTCCTGGTTTCACTCTATTGAAATCATTCCTTAAAAATAACCTCTCAAGCCGTACTCAAAGGAACCTGGAATTACCAAAAGAGAAACTCCTTGGTTATACTCTATTGAATTACCTCTAAAATAACATGCTAGATGGAACTAGAGGGCAATTAAGAATCCTCCAATTAGACGTTGCAGAATAAAACATTAAAACAGTGAAGAGCAAACAGAACTAAGGTGCTTTCAAAAGACATTTCTTAGCCTAAAACCTTTACTCTAGTGTAACAAATAAAGATGAGAACATAATGAAAATATGAAATAAAAATAACAGATAGAAACACTTCACCAACAGCCAAGCTCAGGGATCTAGTGATCTAGCCTCCTCCATCAAAAAAAAAATCAGGGCATCCACAAGATCCAAGACATCAATTTTCCTTCAACTTCCAAGAGACTATGTATTACTTAAAAGAGTCATCAAATGCCAACAATACAATGAGTTCAAATGCAGTATTTATGCTGCATATGAGGAGGTGGAGCTCAAGATAGGGTTTGAGTGTCATTAATCACAGAGTAAATGCATTCCTAACCTTAAAAACCATGCAAGGCATAAGGCAGGAATATCTGCAACTACTTCTCTGTTTTAATAACTCTGCCTTAACTTCTAAAGAAGAAGAGGTAAAAAGTTTGACTTTTAAGGCTTATAATAACTATTACAATAACTGCCTTGATAGATAAAAATATCTAAAGAGTGTGTAATAACTGCCCAAATGCCTTTATGGAAAGGAAACATGCTATAGGTGGAAATTTGATCTTTTGGAGGAGTAACTACTTCCTTATTGAGTTATTTGAGGCTGTCTTTGGGTTACCTATCTTTGTTTTTATCATAAATCTGTATTTTAGGCCTTTGAACCTTGATTTTGTTTTGATAATTTGCCTTACTGCCTTTATCCTCTGTTTTGCTTTATGGCTGTTTTATTCACTTATCCTTTATCTTTAAACCTTGGCCTTTATTCTTTAATCACTGTCTTTAAGAGCTAATCCTCTATTTTATCCTTTGATCCACAATTATCTCTTTAAGCCTTATGTTTTTTTTTTCTTTCACTTCTCTTTGGACTGCAATTGTCTTTTGCGCGGAGGGAGGGTTTCTTCATGGTACTGGAGGGTTCTGTAACCCATCGATGATCATGATTCATCGAGGGTTAAGACTTTATGCAACCTTCTTGGCATTTTATATGAATCCACCTCTCAGATCATCATCTAGAGGTTTTAATTGGTCACTTTTTGACTGTGGGAGGGCATTTTGGGCCCTTGTCCGCCATTAGAAAACTTGCAAAAACATAAACAAAATTAATTTAAATCCTGCAGGAGGGGTTTAAACTGCATTTTTGGGGTTTTCTGAGCATCAGGGGTGATTTTCGGAGGAGGAGGGAATGCAAAGGGAAGGTTTCGTAAGCGGAACCAGGCGAAAAGGTGAAGAAAATTGAATTTTGGCACGGGAGGAGGAAGGCGGTTTTGGAAAAACCGTGGTGGTTTATTGTGTGGAAATTAGTTAGTAAGTAGTATTGGCCAAGGGCTTTGCGATTCCACTTATCGATTGACATGTGGCAGTGAAAAAACCACCCATTTCGTGTGGATTGGAGCCGTTAAACCTTATCACAAAAATTCGTGCGATATTGATTTTGAGCCGTCAGATCTTAAGAAATGAGATCGATGGTGCGGAGGGCTTTCGGGCCAGGGTGCATATCTGTGGAGTGGAGCCTAGGACAGGTGGCGGGCTGCGGTTGGTCGGTAGGGGGGTAGTGGAAAGTGGGGCCCAGGATAAATGACGTGAGCAGATCTGTAGGGTAGCACTGGGTTATTATGATGAATGGGTGGGGTGATGGGGATGTGACCGCCCTTGGATCATGGCCCGAGGCTCTAGATCTATAGTGGAGATGGCTTGATGGAAAGGTGAAGGTAAAAAATAAGTGAGCCCTCTTTTTAATGTTTTTCGAAGGTTTGAGTGGGTTTTTAAGGTTTAGTGAGGGTACGTAGAAATAGAATGGGCGGAAGTGAAGTTTAGGATAGGGAAGGGGCTTAGTTTTAGGCGGAGGGAAAGGTTTTATGAGGGTAAGGGGCTAAGGCTTTAGGCTGAAAAGGACTTAAGGGCCTTTTTTTCTAAAGAAGGCGGTTATTCATAAAAAAAAGGTTTTTATAAGTTTTTAGAAAGACCGATAGGATAAAAGTTAAGGTTTAAACAATGAAAAAAGGGTTTTTCATTGTTTAAGGGTTCTTTAGACAAAAATGATGAATTAAGGGGAGCTTAAGAGGGGTTTTTAGAGGGAAAAATGGGGAAAAATGGGAGTGTAAGTGAGGTGATGAAATGAGGAAAACTAGCCCATAATTTTGAGTCTTCTTTGTAGCAGGGTAAACTTTGAAAGGGAAAAAGATAGGCAAATTTAGAAGAATAGTTAGGTTTAGGATGATGAAGGAAGTGATATTTCTAGAACTCACAATGTTCCTTCAAATATTGTTTCTAGAAATCTAAGCTTTACAACTTAATCATCCTTTGATGTCAGAAAAATTACTGATGACTAACACTCAGGAAGATGCACGAAGCTCCAAATTGTATGCCATAGTACCAATATTTTGCAACACCTTGTAAGGATTGTTGTAACTCCTAGAGACAACCTTGAGTTGTTAAAGACCAGTGCCTATGAAATCTTAAGGCAAGAATTTTTAAGGGTATTTTTCATATTGATAGAAGAGAATCTCCTGTAATGAAAAGGTAGTCAAAGTTTTGAATATTGGTCCAAGAAATCAGAGATAGAATATTGGTCGGGGTGAGCTCTAGCTATATAGAAAAGGGGCTTCTCAGAGTGGGCCCGAAGAAGTCCTGAGGAAAAATTATCGTACACTGGGCCGAATGTGAAATAGGTGAACAATTATAAAGGTAAATGGAGGTGAGGTACAATGTAAGAAAAGAAAGAAACTTCAAAGCAAGGTAGGCTTATGCCAACAAAAGAATCCACCCGAAAATGACATAAGAATAATAACAGTCTGTAAGAAGAACTTGAAATAGGAATCACACCTTGAGCCGTATTTAAAATGTTACAAAAAGATAAGACATGAGTACCATTTAAGATAAATTCACATCTAATCTACAGAACATTCGCATTCAGAAAGAAACGATAACAAAGAGAAAGAGATGATGAAAACAAAATGAACATTAAATTGAGTCACTGCCAAGAAAATACATACTATTCAATTATCTCAGTAGGAATCCATCAAAACAACAGACTGGATTGTATTAATTTTCCCAAAAGGACTCTTCAGATATGCACCATAAGAGAACCTCAAAATTTACAGAAAGAGACAATTCACAGACTAGCACTTCCTCTCTAGAAAATCCAGAACTTGTTCTTGGTCTCTGATTCCCTCTTTTATAAATTTTCACAGGAACTTTTAGAGAAGATATTTTCGAAACAAAATATTCTCTGGAGATATTGTCTGTTCCTAGTCTTAATCAAAAACCAAAAATGATGATGAGGCAAAACAATCTCTCATTTAATACAATATGGCCTGACATAGGCTCTAACTAAAACATAACTGAAAATAAAAGAGTGCAGGGGGTGAAATCAAGATTTCACCCGTTTTTACAGTAAAATATAAAATTAAAATAGGCTGCATGGGCCGAGTCATGAGTTTAATCTGTTGGTGTTTCGGCGAGGGGTCCCAGAAGAGGACAAAGTTGAACGAGCTGGAGATGAAGAGGACACCAGTGGACGAGTCGAAGGAGGTGGAAACTGATGAGAGGATGAAGAAACCAGAGCATTAGCATACTCAATGCACTTTTTCCACGTACTGATTCCTAGAGATGGCATTGTGACGAAGGTTTCAGGAAGGGTCTGCATGGTGGTTAGCTCAGTGTAATCGACTCAGACATCGAGGAATTTCTTGACTTGGAAAAGTAGGAAGAATTATGTACGCATCACGACTATTATTGTATCTGCCTTCAGCATGTTTGTTCTTTCCAATGACACGTCCACGTTGTTCATGATTTTTGTCATTATCTGCGCTTATCATAGGCTTCCCCGAGCCAACTAATGAACTTAGGAACAGGGTATGTGGTTGGGGCGATTTGGTAATACATACCTGACTCAACAACTCTGAACATATCTTGACCTTTTATATGACATTTGAACAACTCAGGTCTGACGTGGGCTACACTGAAAGGGTAAACTAGGTCGTGAATTCATGTATGGGTGTCAATGAAGGGTTCGGGTCCAGGAACAACCCTGACCTCGTGAGCTTGTAGGGTTTCAAGCTCATACTTCTTGGTTTTCATTTTCCCCATGACCATTTGAAAAGCAAAAACAGAAGGAAAATGGTGAGAAGAAGAAACGACTAAATACCTGAGAATAGTGAGGAAGCCCAGGGGAAAGCGAAGTTGGGTTGAAAATGACCTTGCACTAGAGTTTTAACCTTCTCTGCATGAAAATTTCGTAAAAACTAGTATTTTACACAGTTTGGGGGTAAAAAAAGATTATATTAGACTGAGTTTTACGGAATACAAGATGGGGGGAAACAGTTGTAGGGCTGGCGTCATAAGGACGCCAACAATGGGATACGTGGCGATGGGTTGTTGGTTGATAGCAGCCGGGTAGGTGAAAGCCACGTGCCGAGTTAAGGCATGTGCCAGTCTTCATACCGCCCTTCCTAGACTTACCTTACCTTTAATTACCGGTGCTAGCTGTCTTTATTGATGGGCTCACTTAGGATTTCGGTGGGGTTCGTGAGAGCCTTGTGCTCCATTCTCCCACCCCAAGAAATGCGTATAATTGGCCTATTGAAAGGTGATGTCACCTTCTCCGGGGGCCTGCCTTTCTATCTTATCACCTTCCTTTGCTGTCGATGGAAAGTCCCACCAATTATTTTATTATTTTTGGTTCCGACATGGAGTCCCGAACGTGGTTTTCTGCTATGTTATGATTCCAATAAAGTCTAGCATCCACGCTTATACCTTAAGGAGATTTTCCTTTCAAGGTCCTTTCCAACTTATCCAATCCTGCCATCTTTATAAATCTTCTCGGATTTTCACTTGGCTTCTCTTTTTCCTTGATGTATGAGGTGGATAAACAACATTGGCTCCACCTGGGGATGGCACGCTCATCCTCTAGGGTGTGGAGAACTTCACAGACCCTTCACATGTACACCCCTCAAAATCTGGGGCTCCTCCAAAATTTCCAGCATTTCTATGATGAATCGAACAAAAACAGTAACAGTAACATAAAAATGGAAGGTATATACAATATGAGGTATATGTACAACATGTTGCTGAGGCCTTTGTTATTATTGGAATTAAGGCTGCAAAAAATCCCCATTCACGGGTGCTTCGATCAAATCACCTTCCAAATTTCCAATATTAAAGTATTGTTTCCTTTCACCTCAAAAATTTTGAATGGTCCAAACCACAGGGGGTTGAAATTTCCATATTTACCCTTATCTACTCTCTTGACATCCCACCTCAGCACCAAGTCCCCTGCTTGCATTTCTTTATCTTTTTCTCGCTGATCGAACAAGATTTTCATCTTCTCCTGATAATCTAATAACCTGCTATTTACTTGCTTTCGAGTTTCTTCCAAATCAACCAGCTGGTTCATCCTCCGGATGAGTTCATTCGGCTCTTCTTGGCTATCTTGGAGAAACCTGGCAACAGGTAAGGCAAGCTACATTGGAAACACTGCTGCTCGGCCATATACTAGTTCATAGGGAGACTTACCCATGGACCTCTTACTAGTAATACAGTTTGCCTAGAGTGCGAATTTTAGCTGGGAATCCCAGCTCTTCTGACCATAAACAGTAAGGCAAGCTGCGCTAAAACAGATTATCGTCAAGCCATATAATAGTTCATAGGGAGACGCAATTCGTGGACCTTTGTAAATACCAATCTAGGATTCTGGGGACAGACTCAATTTAATGTCGACCAAGGTAGGTAGTCTTAGAGGCACATCTAATATTTTTAGACCTAAAAGGTTCCGTTCTATTATCTTAAATACTTCTACCGTGATGTCATTGTTTACTCTCTTACAAGAGGCTTAAATGTAGTTCATCTTCACACTTTTAATGCTTATGTTAGCTATTTTAATTCACCTATCCAAAGACGCAGTGTTACTAATCTGAGCTTTTCAATCCTCTTACGAGGATATGTTTCACAAAAACTCCTTCAAGATAACACACTAAACATTCTAGAAATCAAATTCATAAAAACAAATAGAGTTCATAGAGATATTTTGAAATCCAATGCTCGATTAAACCTCTTACAAGGACTGATTCAATAATTCTGCAATTGAATCTTCAAGCTATTGCTATGAACCATAAAATAATAATAATCTCAAGAACTTCTAATTAAATGAATGAACTCACAAGAAATGTAATGAAATACGTTGTTCAGATCTGAATACTAATTCTATGAAACATAAAACATAAAAGAAAGTGTACCAATCTTTACGTAGGGCCCTTCCACGCTCTGATGGCACACTTTAATAACTTCAAATGATAAACCTTTAACTCGTAAACACTGTGATTGATGAAATTATGCCTTTCATTAAGTTCTGGAAATAGATTACATTCAAAACAGAGATCTGGAATACGTTTTACAGTCTTAAGTCTGATTTCTTCAACGTTTTCACTAGCATCCTATCTCTAATCAAAATCCTCCTATTTATTAAAATTTACAACTAGAAGGCTATATTCGTTCCTCCTTCATCCTAACTGATTCCAACATAGTTCGAATCAGTTTAGAGTTCCTAATTTTAAGCAAAAGATCAAGTACATCATTATGGCTTCTGATTTTTCTGCTGAAGAGGCTGAGTTTGACCGTCTTTGACCATATATTCAGGAACTCCAAATTCGATGCTAAATAGATTTTCCACCATGTATGTACATCCTACATCACGTCCATGCCTTCTATTTCAATTTTCCTGCCATGCCACATGTCACAACATAAACTGATTACAAGAAGTCATTACATCCCGTAATTTTGTTGAAAAATTCAAATTTTTAACATAAAAACTCATAAATTAAATTTAATGCAAAATAACAATTATAATGCTTCATTTATCAATTTCAATGGACTTACGGGAAGTTTATGGAGGAAAATGATAGATAAATGATGGATTTTTAGAAGAAAAGGATAGAAATAAAATAGTACCAACATCTCCCCAAACTCAATGATTTAGCATGTCCTCATGCTAATCCTGATGTGCTCCCCTTAAACTCTATTTCTGCTTGTGCCTCTGCTGGCTGTAACAATATATCCACATTCTTCTGAACTCGGGCATTCTTCTGAACTTGGGACTGCTGTTTTATATTCTTATATTTTTCCTTGAGAATTTCTTTCTAAGTGTAACATTTTATTGCCCAATTGCATATTTCAGTTTGATCAGTCTTAAGTTCCTTGATCTTTTTCTTCAGTTTCTCATTTTTCTGCTGTATCTTCTTGCTTTGAGCTTTCAACATTTCATTTTCCTTCTTTATAACCTTCTCTAACATGTTTTCTTCCATCAATTCCTCTTTCAGCCTTTCAATCTGTTTTTCTAACCTTTTCTGCTTCTTATTTGTAGGTATTGGTTCTTCCTTTTCTTTCTCATTTCTTCCAGTTTCCATCTCTGCTTCATGTGTTGACTCACTACTTTCAATTTCCATTGGTATGCTTGCATTCTGCTCTGGTGGCTCATCTTGTGTTTGACTCCTTTTCATTCTCCTTGATCTTCTCTTATAAGTAGTGAAGATTTTATCTTTTTCAATTCTCTTGGCAATTTCTTGCCTCTTCCTTCTTGTCCTTACACTACTGCTCGGTTGAGGAACATTACTTGACTTAAGCTCAGGGGTTTCTTCATCAACATCAATCATCAATTCCATGCTTCCTTGCTTCTCCTGTTCTTCTTCTCTAACTTCAATTTGATTTTCAATTAGAAATTCCTTTCATGTTTTTCCTCTTCTCTGCAACTCAGATTCAATTAGTATTTTGACCAAACCAAAATGATATAGACTCCTATCTTCATTACCTTTGTGCTTCTGAATAGTCTTCGACATTTTAGTCAGACTCTGCAAAAGGAAATAAGGCAGACTGATAGTGCATTGGCCTTTCAAATGCAACAGAAGTTTAATATGATATAGGTATACTATACTATAACGTCCTTCACATGTAATGAATTTTTGAATGATGTACACCATCTCATCCCATGGGTGAACTAACCAGCTTTTTGGGACACCTTTTTTCTAGTTAACTGAAGAAACCCTTGACCTGGACATAAACTGAGTCCATGATTTTTCCTTGAATTGCTTGGTTTTGAAATACTTCTCTCCTTTAGGACTGATTTCCAATGTTTGTGCTATTATATCTTCTGAAATTCTAAAAGAGACATTTCCTACTAGAGCTTTCTCTCCATTGAAGGAAAATGCAAATTGCTTCGTAACCTCTTCATTATTCCCATTAAATTTCTGTAGGAAAGGCAACCAATGTTTTTCCTCTAGAATTTTGACACAATCTTCATGATACTTTAGTCTATCAAATGTTTCGGGCTCCCCTCTGTTGGTCATTGTTTTTTAAAAAAATTCTCTGTTCTAACCCTTTTTTTTCTATGCTCAAAAATTCTATCAAGGTTTTCAAGTGGTTATCGCTTCTCCTGCGTTTCACTGACCTGGTTAACGTCTTCAATTCTATGAGCTGTCTTCTTCAATTTCCTGAGCTGTTCCTCAAATTCTCCTCAATTCTCTGAGCTATTCTTCAAATTCTGGGCTGCCTTCTTCAATTACCTGAGCTATTCCTCAAATTCTAGGCGGAAGTAGAGAAAAACCCCTGTATAACTTGTCTGTTATATTTTCTTGAATGGAACCACACCTCCTGTCTCGGCCCTCCTTAAGAACTCAGAGTCTAAAAATTAACTCTTTAACCACTCTATGAACTCAGAGAAATTAAAAATTCAACAACCGACCCTCACTTGCTTGGTATCATACAATACGCAGAGAACAGAGTCTTAAGGTCATGAGTTTATTTGTAGGGTTGGACAGCGCATTCAAATTGGTCATGAGTTTGTTTGCAGGGTCGAGCAGCGCATTCAGATTATGAATACAAAGGAGTAGTGCTAATTTATAAAAGCATAACCATGATATAAATCATGTGATGATAACGGATACATTCCACTCCATAAACGAATTTGGGTCAGAGCATCGTTTTTATAACTCCATCAGTTGAAATGAAATGTAATCATGCATTTTACAAATGTCTTACTATTGAGTTGAATCTTCATTGAGTGTCCATTCAGACCACTTCCTTGTTGGTACCTTTATTGACAGAGGGCGTATCTAAAAATGATGAATTTTTGAAGAGCGATTTTGAATAGCGTAATAGGGATAGGAAATAAGGAATAGACTAAAGTATGAATGGGAATAGGAAACAAAGGTTATGGATATAGGGATTTTTGAAATTGATAATCAAGCAATAATAATTATCATTTTTGAACACTAAAATAATTTAAGAATTTTAAATGTTAAAAATGAAAATTTCAACAATAATTTACACTTGTTGACTGACAGAATGCTGATTTGGCTTGCATAGGTGTGACTGATCTGTTTGTACAGGTATGACTGATCTTCATTTTTCAAAACAGGTCCCTTTGAAATGAGTATAACAGGTCCCTTTAAAATCTGAAGAATCATCTTTATGCAGCTTCTTTTATCCTTTTTGTTGATGTAGCCTTCGAATTTTGGTAATAAACAACCTTTGAAAATTTTGTTGAAGTAGAACAGGTCCCTCTAAAGTAGCCTTTGTTGATGATGTATCTTTAATGCAGTCCTTAACAGCTCCTTCTGATATTGATAATGTTGACATAGTCTTCTGAACAGGTCCCACTGCAAATCTTATTACTTAAATAGGTCCCTCTAATTAGAACAAAAGTAGCTCTTTATTGAAATACTGAACAACTGAATTGAAATACTGAATAACTGACACAGATTCCTTGAAGATTTAAAAATGAGGAGATGAAAAATCACTGATTCTTCTACCAAAGAGAAAAACCACTAATTCTTCTCCCCCACTAAGTGTTTGACTTGTCCTCAAGTCATTATTGAATTGATGAAAAACAATAAATAAGTAGAACAAAGAATTATTACCAGCCAAATGATTGGTTTTCAAGTAAGAATTCGGGTTTAGAGTGTGCCAGAGTCTGGTTTTCACATCTAAACCATTATTTATTTTTTATTTTTATTTTTATGTTTTTTTTTATATTTTTTATTTTTAAAAGAAATTGAAATGACTAAGGTAGAGATATCATAGCTGAAGGCTGTGATATCTCAACCTCCTTTTGCTGAGATGCTTTTTCAATAAAATCTTCCTTGCTTATGGGCTTATGATAGAGTTTCAGCCTATGACCATTGACAGTAAAGGTCTTGCCTTCTCCATCAATTGTTGTAAGTTTGACCGATCCATTGTCATATGCTTCAACTATTTCATATGGGCCCATCCAATGTGTTGTAAATTTGGCTTTATGGTCTCTGAATTTAGAGTCAAAGAGTAAAGCCCAGTCTCCTTCTTTAAACTGCTTCTTCTTAATGTGTGCATCATGCCACTGCTTCCTCTGTCTCTGCATTAGGATTGTTCTCTGTTCTGCTTGTTGTCTCATCTCATCTAGCTGGTTTAATTGCATGATTCTTTCCTTTTGTGCTTCACTGAGATCAATTCCTAAATCTACAGCCATCTTATAAGTATGAATTTGAAATTCGATAGGAAGCAGTACCTCTTTTCCGTACACCAACTGATATGGTGTAAATCCAGTAGTGTCTTTCCACGTAATCCTGTAAGCCCACAGTGCATCTTTGAGTTTTTCTTCCCAATTATTTCTGTTCATTGATACTGTTTTAGTAAGAATGCCCTCCAAAGTTTTATTTGTTGACTCCACTTGGCCATTAGCCTGTGGATGGTAAGGTGTTCTTTTTTTGTGCTTGATCTTATATTTTTCTGTGATATCTTGGACTAACTTTGAAGTGAACTGAGTACCCTGATCTGTGACTATCTCCCTAGGTACTCCATACCTTACAAAAATTTCTTCAAAGAGGAAGTTTACCACTGTTTGCTCTGTTGCTCGGACTAATGCTTTTGCTTCAGCCCATTTTGTCACATAATCAGTACATACTAGGATGTACTTTTTTCCCTTTGATGGTGGATTAATGGGACCTACAAAATCTAGAGCCCATTTTTCAAATGGCTCTAAATGTACTTGGGGCTGAAGTGGCATTTCATCTGAAGCTGTGGGTCTACCCATTCTTTGACAACTGTCACAACTCTTTACATATTTCTTGGAATCCTTAAAAATAGATGGCCAATAGTAGCCAAGGCTGAGAATCTTGAATGCTGTCCTTTTTGCTGCAAAATGCCCACCACACGGTTCGTCATGACAAGATTTTAAAATATCAATTATTTCATCATTTCTTACAAATCTTCTAATAATCATATCATAACCAGTGTAAAATAAATCTCCATTGATCCATGAATATCTAGCACTTTGTTTGATGAGCCTCTTCTTCTCCTTTGTAGTAAAATGTGGAGGTGTCTTTCCTGTGGACAAATAATTGGCTAAGTTAGCATACCATGGATCTACTACTGAAATTGCAAATAGATTTTCATCTGGAAAAGAATCTTCAACCGGAACAATCTCACCTGAGTTCTACGGTCTAGAAAGAAAATATGCCACCTGATTCTCCTTACCTGGTCTATCTAACACTGTAATATTAAATTCCTGTAGTAATAACAACCATCTGGTAACTCTGCCATTAGTGATTGTTTTATTCATTAGATATTTAATGGCTGAGTGGTCAGTATGTACAAAAACCTCATAACCAGTTATATAGTGTCAGAATTTATTTACAGCGTGTATGATTGCAAGCATTTCTTTTTCAGTGACTGTGTAGTTTAATTCTGCAGGTGTTAGATTTTTGTTGATAAAATAGATATCATAATTGAAAGACTCTTCTTTTTGGCCTAAAGAAGCACCCACTGCAGTATTAGATGCATATGAAAAGATGTGAAATGGTAGGGTCCAGTTAGGTCCTTTTAGGACTGGTGTGGTTGATAGTTTTTCTTTGAGTGTTTCAAAAGCTTTCTGACAATCTTCATTCCAGTTGAAAGGTGTATCTTTTGCTAGAAGTTTAAACAGAGGTAGAGCTATTTTGCTAAAATGTTCAATAAACCTTCTATAATAGCTTGCATACCCAAGAAAACTTCTTACCTCTTTTTGAGTCTTCGGAATTGGAAAATTGACAATGATCTGAATTTTTGAAATTGATAATCAAGCAATAATAATTATCATTTTTTAACACTAAAATAATTTAAGAATTTTAAATGTTAAAAATGAAAATTTCAACAATACTTTACACTTGTTGACTAACAGAATGTTGATTTGGCTTGCACAGGTGTAACTGATCTGTTTGTATAGGTATGACTGATCTTCATTTTTTAAAACAGGTCCCTTTGAAATGAATATAACAAGTCCCTTTAAAATCTGAAGAACCATCTTTATGCAGCTTCTTTTATCCTTGTTGTTGATGTAGCCTTCGAATTCTGGTAATAAACAACCTTTGAAAATTTTGTTGAAGTAGAACAGGTCCCTCTGAAGTAGCCTTTGTTGATGATGTATCTTTTGTTGAAGTAGAACAGGTCCCTCTGAAGTAGCCTTTGTTGATGATGTATCTTTAATGCAGTCCTTAACAGGTCCCTCTGATATTGATAATGTTGACATAGTCTTCTGAACAGGTCCCACTGCAAATCTTATTGCTTAAACAGGTCCCTCTAATTAGAACAAAAGTAGCTCTTTATTGAAATACTGAACAACTGAATTGAAATACTGAATAACTGACACAAATTCCTTGAAGATTTAAAAATGAGAAGATGAAAATTCACTGATTCTTCTACCAAAGAGAAAAACCACTAATTCTTCTCCCCCACTAAGTGTTTGACTTGTCCTCAAGTCATTATTGAATTGATGAAAAACAATAAACAAGTAGAACAAAGAATTCTTACCAGCCAAATGATTGGTTTTCCAGTAAGAATTCGGGTTTAGAGTGTGCCAGAGTCTGGTTTTCACATCTAAACCATTATTTTTACTTTTACTTTTTATTTTTTTAATTTTATGTTTTTTTATTTTTTTTATTTAAAATAAAAATAAAAATTGAAATGACTAAGGTAGAGATATCGCAGCTGAAGGCTGTGATATCTCAACCTCCTTTTGCTGAGATAATGTTTCAATAAAATATTCCTTGCTGATGGGCTTATGATAGAGTTTCAGCCTGTGTCCATTGACAGTAAAGGTGTTGCCTTATCCATCAATTGTAGTAAGTTTGACCGATCCATTGTCATATGCTTCAACTATTTCATATGGGCCCATCCAATGTGTTGTAAATTTGGCTTTATGGTCTATGAATTTAGAGTCAAAGAGTAAAGCCTAGTCTCCTTCTTTAAACTGCTTCTTCTTAATGTGTGCATCATGCCACTGCTTCCTCTGTCTATGCATTAGGATTGTTCTCTCTTCTGCTTGCTGTCTCATCTCACCTAACTGGTTTAATTGCATAATTCTCTCCTTTTGTGCTTCACTGAGATCAATTCCTAAATCTGCAGCCATTTTATAAGTATGTATTTGAAATTCGATAGGAAGCAGTACCTCTTTTCCATACACCAGCTGATATGGTGTAAATCTAGTAGTGTCTTTCCACGTAATTCTGTAAGCCCACAATACATCTTTGATCTTTTCCTCCCAATTATTTCTGTTCATTGATATTGTTTTAGTGATAATTCCCTCCAAAGTTTTATTTGTTGATTCCACTTGGCCATTGGCCTGTGGATGGTAGGGTGTGCTTTTTTTGTGCTTGATCTTATATTTTTCTGTAATATCTTGAACTAACTTTGAAGTGAACTGAGTACCCTGATCTGTGACTATCTCCCTAGGTACTCCATACCTTACAAAAATTTCTTCAAAGAGGAAGTTTACCACTGTTTGCTCTGTTGCTTGGACTAATGCTTTTGCTTCAGCCCATTTTGTCACGTAATCAGTACATACTAGGATGTACTTTTTGCCCTTTGATGGTGGATTAATGGGACCTACAAAATCTAGAGCCCATTTTTCAAATGGCTCTAAATGTACTTGGGACTGAAGTGGCATTTCATCTGAAGCTGTGGGTCTACCCATTCTTTGACAACTGTCACAACTCTTCACATACCTCTTGCTATCCTTACAAATAGATGGCCAGTAGTAGCCAAGGCTTAGAATCTTGAATGCTGTCCTTTTTGCTACAAAATGCCCACCACACGGTTCATCATGACAAGATTTTAAAATATCAATTATTTCATCATTTCTTACACATCTTCTAATAATCATATCATAACCGGTGTAAAATAAATCTCCATTGATCCATGAATATCTAGCACTTTGTTTGATGAGCCTCTTCTTCTCCTTTGTAGTAAAATGTGGAGGTGTCTTTCCTGTGGACAAATAATTGGCTAAGTCAGCATACCATGGATCTACTATTGAAATTGAAAATAGATTTTCATCTGGAAAAGAATCTTCAACCGGAACAATCTCACCTGAGTTCTGCAGTCTAGAAAGAAAATCTGCCACCTGATTCTCCTTACCTGGTCTATCTAACACTGTAATATTAAATTCCTGTAGTAATAACAACCATCTGGTAACTCTGCCATTAGTGATTGGTTTATTCATTAGATATTTAATGGCTGAGTGGTCAGTATGTACAAAAACCTCATAACCAGTTATATAGTGTCGGAATTTATTTACAGCGTGTATGATTGCAAGCATTTCTTTTTCAGTGACTGTGTAGTTTAATTCTGCAGGTGTTAGATTTTTGCTGATAAAATAGATAGCATAATTGAAAGACTCTTCCTTTTGGCCTAAAGAAGCACCTACTGCAGTATCAGATGCATCTGAAAAGATGTGAAATGGTAGGCTCCAGTTAGGTCCTTTTAAGACTGGTGTGGTTGATAGTTTTTCTTTGAGTGTTTCAAAAGCTTTCTGACAATCTTCATTCCAGTTGAAAGGTGTATCTTTTGCTAAAATTTTAAACAGAGGTAGAGCTATTTTGCTAAAATATTCAATAAATCGTCTATAATAGCTTGCATACCCAAGAAAACTTCTTACCTCTTTTTGCGTCTTCGGAATTGGCAAATTGACAATGATCTGGATCTTTGATGGATCAACTTTAATGCCTTGAGAAGAAATATAGTGACCCAATACTATCCCTTCATCTAGCATCATAAAACAATTTTCATTGCTCAAGGACAGATTAGCTTCAATACATCTCTTCAAAACCTTCTCAAGATTTTCTAATGAATGCTCAAATGAATTACCATAGACCGAAAAATCATCCATATAAACTTCAACACATTCATGAACTAAATCAGCAAAAATGGCTAAAACAACTCTTTGAAATGTAGCTGGAGCGTTACAAAGTCCAAATGGTAAAACATTATAGGCATAAGTGCCCCAGGGACAAGTAAAAGTGGTCTTATCCTGGTCCTCTAAGGCTATCCTGATCTGGTTATAGCCACTGAAACCATCAAGAAAAGAGAATGATGATTTCCCAGCTAATGTGTCTAGCACTTGGTCGATGAATGGTAGTGGAAAATAATCTTTGAGGGTTGCTTTGTTCAATTGTCTATAATCAACACAAATCCTCCACTTGCCATTTTTCTTGGGCACTACTACCAATGGTGATACCCACTGACTGTCAGAGATAGGATATATAAAATTAACTTTCAATAGTTTTTACAATTCCTCTCTAACAATATCTTGAAGAATGGGATTCATTCTTCTCTGTGGTTGCCTCACTGGTTTTATGTTATTATCTGTGTAAATATGGTGAGTGCATGTTTCAGGGTGGATTCCGTGCATATCCGTGTAGTCCCAAGAAAATGCTTGCTGATATTTTCTCAATAATTGAATCAATTTTTCTTCCTGAGATAAGTCTAGGTGAGTGCTAATATTCAATGTTTTGCCCGGACTAATCTCTATAGTATTACTCTGAGTGTTTGTGATAGATTGAATGGGAAAAATGTTTTCAAATGATGATTGCAAAGAATGGAGTGTACATATTTCTTGAAAATTTTGTGCTAAAAATTCATCTGCAGCATGGTATTGTTCATTTCTTATTTCTTCAGACATTTCAGGTTCAGAAAGGAACAATTCTATCAAATCATTATTATTATCTTCATGAAAATCATAGATCTGATTGATGCTAAAAACAGATTGAACTTCTTCCTTATCATTGTATTTATCATCAAGCCATAAGTTGTTTGCTACTGCTGGTGTTTGTGCTGATGGGTAAAGAGTGAGTTGCTTCCTTTCAGTTCCTCATGAAATGATCATATTACCTGATCGACACCCTATGAATGCATCAGCAGTTGCTAACCATGGTCTACCAAGAATGATAGGGTGACCTCCTAAATTAGATTTTGGTTGAAGAACTAAAAAGTCCATTGGATACTCCCAAGAGTCCAGTGAAACAATTATATCCTCTAAAATTCCTTCAGGAATCACTTTAGACCTATCAGCTAGTTCTAAAACAATTGGTGTGTATTGCAAGTTTCTCAGTTGGAGTGTTTTCATTGTGTCAAGAGTCATCACATTTATTGCTGCCCCTAAGTCAATTAAAGTATTTGGAATAGATATGTTGTTGATGATTGTAGTGACTCTGGGAATGCCAGGATCAACATACTTTTCCATTGAAATGGTGTTTGACATAAGGCCAGCTAGGTGTCCAATAACGTGAATTGTTTGTGGATCAAGTCTTTTTCTTGTAGGCTTCTTGAGGCATAACTCTCTAATTGCTTTAGTATATATAGGAATGTCTTTTATGGCTTGGAGAAGTGGAATTTTTATATAGACATTCTTCAGCTCATCTAAAGCATCAAACTGTGGTAAAGATATGGGAAGTTTTGGTTGGATAAATATTTCCGGAAAAGGTGGTGGCTACAATGGTTGGATTTGTTTATTTTTGATGTCTTCATTTTGTTTCTTTTGATTTGGTGTTTCATTTTCATTGTTTTTGTTTTCCTCTTGTTTCTCAGCTATGGGAAGTTCTTTTTGAAGTACCTTACCAGACCTCAACTCAATATTTTGTAAAGGTAATGTGGGATATGATGGTCCCTCATCTACACTGTAAGCCGGTCTTTCTACTCTATTATTTGGATTTGGTACAGGTTGAGCAGGAATCTGAGTGGGTCTAGGAGGTTGGTTAGATGGAAGTTGTAATTGGGGTGGATTTATTGGTGGAGGAGCAGGCAATGTTTGTTGAATGTTTTGGGGTGGATGAACAACTTGTTGCTGAGGATATTGCTGATATGTTTGAGGATACTGCTGATATGGCTGATGATACTGTTGATATGGTTGAGGATATGATGAGTATGGTTGAGGATATGATGAGTATTGCTGAAATGGTTTCCATTGTTGTTGTGGGTAATTTTGGTGTTGCCATGGCATGGGTACATTCCAAGAATTTTGAACATACATTTGATCTTGTGCGGGAAATTGCAAATTCTGGTTTGGAAACATACCTGGAGGTGGAGGTCTTGGCTGCCATGGTCTCTTGGCACCCATGAAATACACATTTTCCATATCTGCATTGGCTTCCAAGTTACAATTCTGCAAAATCTTGATTTTAGAACAATGAAATATATCATGATTTTCAGTACAAAAGGCACACACTTGAATGTTTCTAAAGGACAATCTTTCAAAGCATGTTTCTTCCGGCATTTTGGACAAAAGACAGCCATTAATTGATCTTCTTCTTCTTGTATTTTCTTTGCTTCGTATGCTAATAAAATTTGTCTCTCTATAAGTGTAAGTCTTTGGCCTGATTTTTGTTTATCCTCTAGTTCTTGTACAGTGACTTTCCCAGCTGGTGTTGTGTGTTCAATTCTTTCTAAAGGGTCTGCTCCTAATGGTGGGTTAGTTCTTGGATGGGGGGTTTTTATGAATCTGCCTTTATCATCTCTAGGTCTAGACATATGTAAACATGACTTCTAAAATTAAAATTAAATCTATGTTTTTGTTTGTTTTGAGTTTTTTTTTTAGAACTCCTCTAGTTGCGCCTCCCCGGCAACGGCGCCAAAATGTAAAGACCAATCTAGGATTCTAGATTAGACTCAATTTAATGTCGACCAAGGTAGGTAGTCTTAGAGGCACATCTAATATTTTTAGACCTAAAAGGTTCTGTTCTGTTTATCTAAATAATTGCCTCCTGTGACAGGCTCTAACACTCTCTTACAAGAGCTTAAAATGTAGTTCCTTTCACACTTTTAATGCTTATGTTAGCTATTTTAATCTACTGATCGAAAGATAGAGTGTTACTAGTCTGAGTTTTTCAATCCTCTTACGAGGATATGTTTCACAAAAGCTATTTCAAGATAACACACTCAACATACTCAAAATCAAATTCTTAAAAACAAAGTTCATATAAATGTTTTAAAATTCAATGCTCGATTAAACCTTTTACAAGGACTGATTCAATAATTTTGCAATTGAATTTTCAAGCTACTACTATGAACCATAAAATAACAATAATCTCAAGAAATTCTAATTAAATGAATGAACTCACAAGCAATGCAATGAAATACGTTGTTCAGATCTGAATACTAATTTCTATGAAACATAAACATAAAAGAAAGTGTACCAATATTTACATAGGGCCCTTCCACGCTATGATGGCACACTTTGATAACTTCAAATGATAAAAATTTAACTCGTAAACACTGTAATTGATGAAATTATGCCTTTCATTAAATTCTAGAAATGGATTACATTCAAAAACAGAGATCTGGAATACGCTTTACAGTCTTAAGTCTGATTTTTTCAACGTTTTCACTAGCATCCTATCTCTAATCAAAATCTTCCTATTTATTAAAATTTACAACTAGAAGGCTATATTTTTTCCTTCTTCATCCTAACTGATTCCAACATAGTTCGAATCAGTTTAGAGTTCCTAATTTTAAGCAAAAGATCAAGTTCATCATTATGGCGTCTTATTTTTCTGCTGAAGAGGTTGAGTTTGACCGTCATTGACCATATTTTTAGGAACTCCAAATTCAATGCTAAATAGATTTTCCACCATTTATGTACATCCTACATCATGTCCATGCCTTCTATTTCAATTTTCCTGCCATGCCACATGTCACAACATAAACTGATTACAGGAAGTCATTACATCCCGTAATTTTGTTGAAAAATTCCAATTTTTAACATAAAAACTCATAAATTAAATTTAATGCAAAATAACAATTATAATGCTTCATTTATCAATTTCAATGGACTTATGGGAAGTTTATGGAGGAAAATGATAGGTAAATGATGGATTTTTAGAAGAAAAGGATAGCAATAAAATAGTACTTGTTGATCTTTTACCGGTAATACGGTTTGCCTAGTGTGAATTTTAGTCGGGAATCCCGCCTCTTCGATTTTTTCTTATGGTCTTCTTCAATGCCCTTACCAGGTTTTATTCAAGAGTCGGCCAACCCGTTCCCCTAGGGGTAATAGGCTGTAGAATGCCCCAAAGTGATATTATACTGCTGGAAGAAATTGCCGAACTTGGTGGACTTGAAATATTGAGTGTTGTCTGTGACAATCTTAGCCAGACACCCAAACCTTGATATTATATTCTCCTCCATGAACTTGATCACGACTGCATCAATAGCATTTTTGGCGGGTATCACCTCTACCCATTTAGTGAAGTAGTCAGTCGCAGTGAGGATCCACTTGTGTTGACTACTTGATGCGGGATGAATTTCTCCAATAAAATCAATGCCCCACTGCTGAAAAGGTTCTTTGATATGTACCAGTATCATGGGTAGGGGAGCGAACTTCTGCTTCTCTGTGAACATTTGGCATTTTTCACATTCCCGAACCCGAGTATGTACATCTCCAAACAGTCGAGGCCAAAAGAAGCCATCCTTCAACATTTTATGAGCAGTGGACCACACGCTGTAATGCCCCCCACAAATGCCTTCGTGAAATTCAACCATTACTTCGTCTACCTCCGACTCTGTAAGACATAGGAGCAGAATTCTTGAAGGGTCCTTCCAATACAGTCGGCCATTTTATATAATGTACTTCTGGGATTTCAACCTCAGAGTATGGTACTTTTCCTTGTCAAAGTTTAAGGGACACTTGAGAGTTAGGAGATATTCTATGATATATTTGTACCAAGTGCTGAGAAGGTACTTCATATGCATTTTTTGTACTGTGGTTTCTATTCCAGGTTTTACCTCCGCACCCTCAGGTACCTCTCCTCCTTTCTTGGACAGATTTATGCCCAATGCTTGACAATTTGACTCAGACAAGATTTTTTCTAGCCCTTGTCCTTTAATGAGCTTCATGGGGGATGTCCAGTTCGTACTCTTGAATCTTGGCAATCCATTTGCCTCTCTTTCCTTCACTATATACCTGGATTAGAATATCTTTCATCTTAGCTATGGGAGCAAAAGTGGTTATGGCAGAATGTAGCACATACATTCGAAAATCTTTCAGGGACTTAACCAGGGCATACGCCTACTTCTCCAAAATATTATATTTCAACTCTGTGTCCTGCAGTACCTGGATAAAGAAGGAAACGGGCTGCTCATACCCATCTACATTCTTCTTCAATAACACTGCAGCTATTGTGTATGGAGATGCAAAGGAGAATATCATAAATGACTTACTGTAGTTAGGACCCGTCAATACCAGCGCTTCTGCAAAAGCATGTTTAATTCTATTGAAAGCCTCCCGTGACTCTGGGGTCCATTTTATTTCATTGTTCTTTCTGAGCATCTCTGTGATGTGTCGAACTATCTCAGCATAGTTCAGGATAAACCTCCTGAAGAAGTTTATGCGTCCCAGGAACACTTGGACCTCCTTTTTATTTCGAGGTAGTGATATGCCATTGATTACCTCTACCCTTTTAGGGTCAATTCTCACCCCTTCTTTTGTTACAATGTGTCCCAACAATTTTCCTTCCTCTAGAGAAAGTATGGACTTTTGAGGATTAAGTGATAAACCATACCTGCGACACTTTTCAAAGGTCCGGCGCAGGTGCTCAATGTGCTTGGCATCATTCTTTGAAAAAACGGTGATATCATCCAGGTATATCACCACGAATTTGTCCTGTTCTCCAACAAAAGCGATATCCATCGCTCGCTGGAATTAGGTCGCATGGCATCCGAGCATACATGAAAATTCCCCATGGCGTAGTGAATGTTGTTTTCTTCTGATCATCAGGGAGAACCGCCACCTGATTATATCCAGAGAATCCATCCATCATAAACATTAGGGAAGATCCCACCACCTTCTGTAGTATGTGTTCCATCTTGTGGAGAGGGTAGTTATCTTTGAGAGATGCCCTGTTTAGATTCTGGAAATATACACACAACCTTATTTCCCCATTATTATTTCTGACCGAGACCAGGTTGGCCACCCACTCCGAGTATCTCAAGGGGACTATAATATTGGCCCTAATCAACTTTTTGATTTCTTTTACAATAGATGGAAACAACAATGGATTAATTTTCCTCAGTTTTTGCTTATGGGGCTTCGCATCTCCTCTGAGCAGGATCTTGTGCTGTATGATTTCTACGTCAAACATTTTTTGGTCCTGGTATGACCATGCGAAAACATCTCTGTAAGCTTGAAATAACTGGAAGTATTGATCTCTATAATCCTCTAGGACTCCTTTAGATAGCTTTACTATTTTCGGATCTCCCTCTGTCCCAATATTTATATCATCCACTTGGTATTCTTGTGTCAACTTGCTGGGGTTGATCGAGATGTCATTATTGTCAAAAAATATCTCCAAGGGCACAAGGCCTTTGGGGATAACATTCCATTTTAGTTGCAGTACCCGATTTCCTTTCACTGACTCTTCCCACTTGTTTTGAGGCTGCTCTTTAGGCTCCTCTTCCACAGCATCAATGATGAGGTTAGAGAATTCTCCAACGGTCTCTATGAAGAATTTCACTTGCTCCTCATCCTCAAACACCTCCTAGTGTTTAACGTTATCTGGGATAGAGGGAAAATAACATACTTCAACTTCATACCTGAGGAGTGGGTTCTACGGTGGGCGGAACCTGCTAACTGCAACAGCAAGCGAATCAGCCATCCAATTCTGATCTCTCGGCATGAATTGTATGTTAAAAACCAGGAAAAAATTCTCCACCAGATCCCATACTTCTTTCCTGTAAGCTCTAAAACAAGGGTGCTTAGCTTGGCATTGGTTCTTGATTTTCCTCACCACCATCTCTGAATCTTGGAAGACTTTGAGGCTCTGAATATTTATATTCTTAGCTATCTGTAGCCCCAGGAGTAGTGATTCATTTTCTGCCACATTTTTTGTAGCTTCATACTCCAACTTGAAAGAGAAAGGGACCAACTGTCCTGTAGGTGAGAATAGAAGGTCTCCAACTCCATTTACTTCTCTCTAATTTTCCCCATCAAAATGTAGAGTCCATATGACCCTCTCTTCATTACTTTCAGATTGTTTCGGTCTCAAAGGGTGGAACACTGGTTCCTGTAAGAAATCTTCATCCTCCTCAAGCATCAGGAAAGAAAACTCACCTTCGTTGCTATATACAGGGGAATTGACTGAGCCATTAGCTTTAGTCACCATCTTCACGAATCTGGATTCCCAATATAACCTCCTTTCTTGTCCTCTGAATACTGGGATGGTAGCATAAGTGAGGTTGAGTTTAATCGACCCGCCTATCTTAGTCCCCCATGATCTAGACAACAACATCCCGAATCAGGCTAGGATATCAGCAACCACGATGTCCATCACGATGCTTTTCGCTGGGATTTGGGCCAGGTTCACCACCAGATATTTAATCATTCCCAAACATTTAACCCTTTTGGAATCGAAAGAATACATATCTTTGTAAGGGCGAGTAATCTGCAACCCTAGTTGCTCCATGACTGAAAAAGGCAATAAGTTGTGCGAAGCCCCTAAATCCAACATGAAATTATGCAGCATCAGATCATGGATGACCAAGGATACATAGAACGGGGGGGTCACTGAGTCTAACTCTTCCACATGCGGGCCAAAGACTACCATAGGTCTCTCTTCTTGGAGGTTAAGACTATCTGGGGGAGGAGCTACTCCATGAGGGAGCATAAATTAAGATACCTGAGATTTATAGGAAGGTTGCTTCAAAAGCTCAACTAAGGGGATCGGGATTTTCACCTTCTCTAATTCTTTTTGGAGATTAAAAACAACAGGGTTCTTCTATGGGATGACTTCTTTAGGTTGTTCATTAGGTGGCACTGGCAGTTTCATGACGGATGAGGTATCCTTAAGATTTATAGGGAGCTCAGGAACTGACTTAGAGGAAGAAGGAGTGGTAGCTTTTTGATGCAAAGACTCTTCAACTGGATTTTTACCTTTACTATCAGCTTTCTGAGGAACCAACTCTTTTGAGGTTGATTCTTCCTCTTGATCCTGCGCTCGAGTCCTCTTTCTAGAAGATATGAGATCATATTTCTTGTGGAACTGAGCTTGCATGAAGTCTACAAATTGATTGAAATAATCATTGATGTCTAGATCTTCAAAGGAATTTAATTTCTCTTCTTCATCTTCCTGTAGAGTAAGCTCTACCTCTTCGCCCTCTGAATAAGTAAGATACTGATCATCTTTCCTGTTAGGAACATCTTCAGTTGGGCCTTCCATTTGTCCTTCCAGATAGAGAGGAGGATGAATATGGTATTACTGTTCTTTCCTATCTATTTGTACTATTTGCAGGGGTGGCTTTCGGTATTGTGGGTTAAAACCCCTATTAGGAGCGACCCGGTTTGGTCGAGAGGAGGAACCTTTAGCTTTCATCTCTAGTTTCACCAATTTATTGGAGAGGTTATTTATCATCTTATTCATTTCTTTGATCTTGTAGTTTGCTGCTTCCTTTTCTTGATTTAAAGAAGAAGCCTCCTCTTTACCCTTTCTTCTGAAGTCATGATCTATTCTTCCTTCAGATTTCCCTTTAGAGGAAAAATTGGCCTCAACTTCCAACGCATCAGTCTGGGCCTGGTCCAATGATGTAGATTTTCTCTCTCTCAAGGTGAAACCAAACTCTGATTCAAATGCTCCCACAAAAACTACCTTGGTTGTTGTTTGAGGAGGTTTCATATTAGCAGGTAGGTTATTGTACAACTTGTTGAACCTATTGATAAATTCAGTTACATCATCATTATGTCTCTTTTCAAGGCATTGAACTCTATAAGAATGTAGTTATGATCTCTCTTCTCTCCCCACTTTCGTGTGAAGTAATTTTCCATATCCTCCCAGGTGGTGATGGTGTGGTCATCCATAGTTTTGAACCATTTTCGGGCCTCTCCATCCAATGATTGGATGAAGAGCCTCAGTACTACATCTAAGTGTTCCACATTGAAATTCTCAGCAAAAGCACATAAATCTTCAATAGTCTTTTAGGCAACACTACTGTATTCCCCGATGAATCAAGGAAAGAGCTTCATATAATCTTGAGGCATATCATTTAAAAGTTGGGGGAGCGCCAGTGGAGCATATTTATTCAGTAAAAATTTGGGAACAATCATGGGGGGTGGTGGATTATGTGGGGGGTTTTGATGAATGATAATGAGTATATGCTGGGTGCTGGCTTGCAAATTTTTCTGAGGGGAGCTCTGGAGTATGGTAATTAGTTTGATCTCTTCAGCTTCGGGGGTAGGATGCAAGGACACCCCAGATGTATTTTCTGACTCAGCCTCATCTTTTATCTCAATATGGTCCAGAACAGGGTTATTTGGGGGTATTCAAGTACTCGAGCAGTGGAACCAGGGCCTTGGACTTGAGCTTGCAGAGAAGAGGATGGAGAGTCTTCTAGTGAGAATTTGGGTATATCAGTCTGAGTTGGCTGCTTCTCCTTCAAAATTCTCTTGAATATGATTTTTTTATGATCATAAACTAAGGGTGTTATCACTTGGGAGGTATCTGACCTTATATGTGGCTTGTGATAAGCCAGGATTGCAAATGATTTTGACTTTAGATAACAATGGAGTCACCAAGGTGATGGATATACAACTCTTAACCCTTCGTGCTCACCTGATTTGAAGGGTGAATTCAATTGTCGTATTCTAGGGAAAGTATTTTCAACTTCGTTCCCCGGCAACGACGCCAAAAAGATGCCATAACTCCTAGAGACAACCTTGAGTTCTTAAATAACAATGCCTAGGACATCTTAAGAAAAGAGGTTTTAAAGGTATTTTTCATATTGATAAAAGGGAACCTCCTGTAATGAAAAGGTAGTCAAAGTTTTGAATATTGATCCAAGATATCAGAGATAGAATATTGGTAGGGGTGAGCTCTAGATATATAGACAAAGGGATTCTCAGAGTGGGCCTGAAGCAGTCCTGAGGGTGAAAAGTAATAAAGGTAAATGGAGATGAGATAAAATGTAAGAAAATTAGGAAAACGTCAAAGCAAGGCATGCTTATTCCAACACAAGAATCCACCCTAAAATGACATAAGAAGAATAACGGTCTGTAAGAATAACTTGAAACAAGAATCGTGCCTCGAGCCATATTTAAAATGTTACAGAAAGATAAGACATGAGTACCATTTAAGATAAATTCACATCTAATCTATAGAACATTCGCATTCCGAAAGCAATGATAACAAAGAGAAAGAGATGATGCAAACACAATGAACATTAAATTGAGTCACTGCCAAGAAAAAACATATTGTTCAATTATCTCAGTAGGAATCCATCAAAACAACAGACTGGCTTGTATTACTTTTCCCAAAAGGACTCTTCAAATATGCACCATAAGAGAACCTCAAAATTTACAAAAAGAGACAATTCACAGACTATCACTTCTTCTCTAGAAAATCCAGAACTTGTTCTTGGTCTCTAATTCCCTCTTTTATAACTTTTCACATGAACTTTCAGAGAATATATTTTCTGAAACAAAATATTCTTTGGAGATATTTTATGTTCCTAGTCTTAATGAAAAACCAAAAATGATGATGAGGCAAAACGACCTCTCATTTAATACAATATGTCCTAACATAGGCTCTAACTAAAACATAACTGAAAATAAAAGAGTGCAAGGGGTGAAATCAAGATTTCACCCGTTTTTACAGTAAAATAGACCACGTGGGCCGAGTCATGAGTTTCATCTGTTAGTGTTCCGGTGAGGGGTCCCGGAAGAGGACAGCTTTGACCGAGCTGAAGATGAAGAGGACACCAGTGGGCGAGTCGAAGGAGGTGGCAACTGATGAGAGGATGAAGAAACTAGAGCATTAGCATACTCAATGCACTTTTTCCATGTACTGCTTCCTGGAGATGGTGCTATGACGAAGGTTTCAGGAAGGGTTTCAGGAAGAATTATTTACGTAACACGGCTATTATTGTATCTGCCTTAAGCTTGTTTATTCTTTTCAATGACACGTCCACATTTTTCATGATTTCTGTCATTCTCTACACTCGTCATAGGATTCCCCGATCCAAATAATGAACTCAGGAACATGGTATGTGGTTGGGGCGATTTGGTAATATAGACCTGACTCAACGACTCTAAATATATCTTGACCTTTTATATGATATTCGAACAACTCAGGTTTGACATGGGCTACACTGAAAGGGTAAAATGTATTGTGAATTCGTGTATGGGCGTCGATGAGGGGTTTGGGTCCAGTAACAACCCTGACCTCACGAGCTTGTGGGGTTTCAGGCTTAGAGTTATTGGTTTTCATTTCGTAAAAACTAGTATTTTACACGATCTGGGGGTAAAACAAGATTATATTAGACTGAGTTTTTCAGAATACGAGATGGGGGGCAACAAATATAGGGTTGTCGTCATAAGGATGCCGACAATGGGACATGTGGTGATGGGTTGTTGGTTGATAGCAGCCGGGTAGGTGAAAGACACGTGCCGAGTTAAGGCATGTACCGGTATTCGTACCGCCCTCCCTAGACTTACCTTACCTTTACTTACTGGCACTAGCTGTTTTTCTTGATGGGCCCACTTAGGATTTTAGTGGGGTTCGTGAGAGCCTTGTGCTCCATTCTCCCATCCCAAGGAACGCGTATAATTGGCCCGTTGAAAGGTGACGTAACCTTCTCCCGGGGCTTGCCTTTTTGCTTTACCGACCTCCTTTGCTGCCGACGGAAAGTCCCACCAATGCTTTTGTTCTTTGTGGTTCCAACATGGAGTCCCGAACATGTTTTTTTGCTATGTTATGATGTCAATCAAGTTTAGTATCTGTGCTTATACCTTAAGGATATTTTCCTTTCAAGGTCCTTTCCAACTTATCCAATCCTGCCATCTTTATAAATCTTCTTGGATTTTCACTTGGCTACTCTTTTTCCTTGATGTACGAGGTGGCTAAACAACAAGGACCATAATACTTTGGTGATAATCTATTATTCTTCTTATCTTTCTTGAGGGAAATTTTTTTGTATGGTTGTAACAACAAAAATGCCCAGTCACCTACTGTTGGAGAGGGGGCCCCTGAGGCACAAGTTCCAAAATATATATTTTTTGGATGTGTGTATGTGTGTGTTGCGCAGAGGAAGTCAAAGGGCCTTTTTCCCCAATTTTGGATGTAATTAAGCTTGAATGTAAACTATGGGCCTCAAACCATGGTTTGAGACCATAATATCTGCGCACTAGGCATATTATAGATATATAGAGTTTGTCTAAGCTAAGAAGATATAGAAAGTCATAAATAAGTAATGTTATGAGATATTGATAGAATTCTGCGTCTGTAAGGGTTTTGGGTTGGGTGAAAGGCTCCTGCTAGTTGTGTGCACATAGACCTAGTCTTGGATGTGTGCATGGAAGGGTTTGTTAGGGAATGTAAGGGTTTTTGAAATAAGGAAAGCTGATGTATTGACAGATATGAAAGACTAATAGAAAGAACAGTTTTGGTGAACCCTTTTTGTTATACGAACCCTTTTTGTTATGCGTACATGTTTACTGTTTAGGCTTGATGAGATCGCAATACCTGTTTACTTATTGATGAATGCGTAAAACTGTTTAATATATTTATGCATAAGTATTTAATATATGTCAAGTATTACATTGATTAATATCAAGATCTGGTTCTGATTTTCTATCTGCGCTAAGTGAAGACAAGTATTTGTATGTTATTCTGGTGAAGATTGCGCATGATCTGTAATTCTGCTATAAATTGACTGCGCACATATGTGGAAGATCACTTATGGTTTTTCCAAGCACTATTTCTTTAAATTCTCTCTTAGATTATGGAAACCAGGTTCTATCACCCCCCCATACTGCTTCGGGTGAGACTTTGGTCTGTGCAAGAAGATCTTGCTGAAAGGGCCATTAGTTGGAGGGTTTGTTGGTTTATTCGTAAAATCTGACCCTGGATCAGGACCCCTCAAGCCAACAAATGGTTCCGTTGCCAGGACCAAGATCATCATTTTGAGGGAGATTTGATGTTGTGGCATCCTTCACGCAACGAATTACAAGACTCGTTAGATAGTAATATCCTTGAATTTTCTTTGCAAGAGAATAAAAGAACTAAATTGTCTAATGAACAGTGGGTACAAAATTATATTTATACCAAAGTTCACTAAATTTTATTCTGTTAGTGGTTGTTGTGCTTGGCTGTGTTCCATCACCGCATAAATGATGACGTAGTCACTGAGTGGACTCCTGAATTGATCCAACCAGTAGAGAAGTTTGATAATAATATCACTTGCATAGTAGATCATTGGATCAATCGCCTTCTGGGCGGATTTGTGACTAAATTTGTTGTGGACCAATTTGTGTCATATTCTGAAGTAGAAAGAAGGTTTTTCAAAGGTCCTAGAGGTAAGTTTCTGCACTCATTGAATTTTTTACTGAAAATTCTATTGTGTGAACGGGGTTTTCTGTGCGAACATACTGCTTGAATGCATCAAAGAAGTTCAAATATGTGCAATGGAAGAATTTATTGAGAAAACTATGAAAAGTTCCTTTATAGCCCACTGAAGCCTAGATTTGATAGTGAACCTGAACCCGAAACTGACTCTGAAGAAGAAAGCTCATCATATCAGAAGCCCTTGAATATGTTTCCCACTTCATCCAATCCACTTCTAATCTCACATCATAGATCACCTGCCCCAACGCACAGTCCATCTCCACCTCCACCTCCACCCTCTCCTGAAGTAGATATGGATACATCCATGAAGCTACCTAATTTCAGAGGCATTGGCAATGAGGAAACATATCACTTCTAGTTTATAAATGAGGTCATATGGTAGGCTCAGCAAGTGAACAATATTGATATTAGAAAAGAGAAACTAGCTACTGCATTTCAATATCATGTGCTAGACTAGTAGATTAGATATGCGCAAGAAAACCCTAATGTTATTTTGGAAGAAATTAAAGTAGCCCGAAAAGAGAAAATTAAGAAACCTAAGTCATATGCGCAATTGGTGACATAAATGAAGGATATTCATCAAGAACCTAATGAATCTGTATGGGAGGCTGATCAAAGGTTGAAGTGCACCATCAGAGATGGTGGATTTGTGATTGACGATATTCAACATAATGAATGGTTCATTTCTATGTTGCTCCTGCATTTGCACTAACCATTAGGTCAAAAAAAGATCGCTACACAAGCTGAGGCTATAGATGTTGCAATTAAAATAGAAGCTACCCCAACACCTATTGCATTGGGAACTAAACAGATTCAGAGTCAGCTAGAAGCCATGCATATGGAAATTCAAAATATACAGAAGGACAAAGGCAAGTAGGTCTACGTAGAGGTATGGTGTATCAAATGTAAAGCTTCTGGGCATCATAAAGACCAGTGTCATGTTTTCAACAACTATGTGAATGCTGGAGGTCCTATTTCGTTGAAGAACCATGTGTTAGAAAATTATATATTACAGATCAATGCAACACATAAAATATGTGGAAAATACAAGCACACAAAACACATAAAAACTAGAGAGACACAGATATACGTGGTTCACCCAGTTTGGGCTACATCCACCCCGAACAACCAATCCTTCCTTTCTATTATCCAGCAAAAATGAAGAGACAAAACCTACAGCAGATCCGCTGTAATATCCTCTGTTCTCTCTCAGCCTCCTCTGCTGCCTAAGAATATTGTTATAATAATGATTAACATAAATACAAATATTCTCATAAAAGTGAGGGGTTGCCTTCTAGGGCAAAAGACCCCAAACCAAACATAACTTCTAATCACAACAATTTTCCCTAATGAACGGCCCGTATTGACTAGAAATTACTATACTTACAAGGAAATTTTATCAGCTTTAGCTTCGAGGCCTTGCCCTTAAACTCCCCGCTGTGGCTCAAGTCATCGTGACTTCACTAGTTAAGAATTTATGGGGCGACGTTGTCGCCTTCATTTAAGGCTGTGTCCAATGGATACAAGTAAACAAGATAATTCCAGCCCACACCCAACACCCACTTGGATACCTCTCAGGCACCCACCGTCGCTTTCATTTGGTCGGAAAACACCTCTTGACCCGGGCTGCTTTACCTCATCGCCATTCTGAAGACCAACAGAAACCAGCACGTTCTCGCTCTCAAGCTACAACTTTTGTTAGCATATTTGTAGGATTCTGGCTAGTGTGTATCTTTTCCAGCTTCAACTCTCCATCTTCCAATACTGACCGTATGAAATGGTACTTGAGATGTATGTGTTTAGTCCTCGAATGAAATGCTGAGTTCTTTGCAAGATGAATAGCACTTTGGCTATCACTGTATAGTGTGCCCATATCATGCTTCTTACCCAATTCATCCATAAACCTTTGTAACCAAATCATTTCTTTACTAGCCTCTGTAGCAGCAACATACTCGGCTTCTGTTGTTGAAAGTGCAACAACACTTTTGATTTTTGAAACCCAACTGACAGTTGTTCCACCTACAGTAAATACATATCCTGTAGTGCTCCTCCTGTTATCTCTGTCACCTGCCATATCTGCATCAACATATCCCTGTAGAGCAATGTTTGAACCACCAAAGCATAATGCTTGATTTGTGGTACCTCTCAAATATCTCAGAATCCATTTTACTGCCATCCAATGTTCTTTTCCTGGATTGTTCATGTACCTGCTTACAAATCCCACTGCATGTGCAATATCAGGCCTTGTGCAGACCATTGCATACATTAAGCTTCCAACTGCTGATGCATATGGAACTTTAGACATATATTCCATTTCTTTGTGGGTCTTGGGGCACATCTCCTTACTAAGTTTGAAATGGCTAGCAAAAGGTGTACTAACTGGTTTTGCATTCTGCATATTAAATCTTTTCAACACCTTTTCTATGTACTCATTTTGAGACAGTGTTAATTTGCGATTTTTCCTATCTCTAGCTATCCTCATACCAAGGATTTGTTTTGCAGCTCCCAAATCCTTCATTGCAAATGAATTTGCCAATTTTCTTTTGAGCACATTTATTTCCTGCATGTTAGACCCTGCAACAATCATGTCATCTATATACAATAACAATATAACATAGTTGCCATCATTTTTCTTTTTCAGATAAACACAATGATTAGAGTGACATCTAGTATAACCTTGTTCAGACATAAACTTGTCAAATTTTAGATGCCACTGCCTTGGATCCTGTTTTAAGCCATACAAGCTCTTGTTTAACCTGCACACCAATTTTTCTTTCCCTTTGACCTCATATCCTTCTGGTTGCTGCATGTATATCTCTTCCTCCAAATCTCCATGGAGAAATGTTGTCTTTACATCTAACTGTTCAAGATGTAAATCTTTCGTTGCTACAAGACTTAAGATAGTTCTGATTGAATTCATCTTAACAACAGGAGAAAATATTTCATCAAAATCAATACCTTTCTTCTGTGCAAACCCCTTCACCACAAGTCTAGCTTTGTACCTCTGTTTTCCTCCATATTCTTCCTTTAGCCTGTAAACCCATTTATTCTGCAATGTAGTTTTACCTGCAGGCAACCTGACTAAGTCCCAAGTCTAGTTATGCATTAAGGAGTCCATCTCTTCTTCCATGGCTAGCTCCCACTTCTTCCTGCTTTCAACCTGCATTTCTTCTTCAAAACATTCAGGTTCACCAGAATCAGTCAAGAATAAATAATATAATGAAGGAGAGTATCGTTCAGGGGGTCTACTTATCCTGGTAGATATTCTAACACCACTTTCAGGTGTTTGAGGTGCCTGTTGTTGTTGTGGTGGTTGCTGTTGTTGTGGCTCTTGATTATTATTATTTTTAGGCACCTTTACCTTTTCTTTGATCTCATCAAGAACTGTGTATTCTTTGTTTTTTTTTTCTTGTTTCTTTTCCTGCAACTAATTCTTATACAAGACCTTTTCATTGAATATTACATCTCTGCTCCTAATGATTTTGTGATTTTCATAATCATATAAGCGATAACCAAAATCATTAGCACCATATCCAATAAAGGTACATTTCTTTGATTTTGCCTCAAGCTTTGTTCTAATTTCTTTATTAATATGGACAAAGGCCTCACAACCAAAAGGCTTTAAAAAAGAGTAGTTTACCTTTTTACCTGTCCATGCTTCCTCTGGAATACCACCATCCAAGGAACTTGAAGGCCCTATGTTTATTAGATAAACAGCAGTATCTACAGCATCTACCCAAAATTGTAAAGGCAATCCTGCATGCAATCTCATGCACCTTGCATGCTCCATGATTGTTCTGTTCATCCTTTCTGACACACCATTTTCTTGTGGTGTTCTTGGAACTGTCTTCTCTCTACGAATTCCATGCTCTGAGCAGTACCTATCAAACTCTTTGCTGCAATACTCACCTCCATTGTCTGATCTGAGACACTTCAACTTCTTTCCTGTCTCAATCTCAACCAAAGCTTTCCATTTCTTGAAAGTATCAAATACATCAGATTTATTCTGAATACAATAAATCCATGGTTTTCTAGTTGCATCATCAATAAAAGTAACATAATAACGAGAGCCACCGAGATATGATACCTGAGCAGGTCCCCATACATCTGTATGCACAAGCTCCAATTTTTCGCTCTTCTTTTCTTTCCCAACTCTGAGAAATCTGACTCTCTTTTTTTTTCCATAAATGCAATTTTCACAGAAATCCAAATCAACATTCTTCAAACTTGGCAACAAATTTCTTGAGTGAAGAATCTTCATTCCCTTCTCACTCATGTGTCTGAGCCTATGATGCCATAATCTTGCATCTGCTCCTTTGGAAGTTAAAGCATTAACAGAGTTAGAAATACCATTGCATAAATACAATGTACCAACCTTTTCACCTTTTGCTATTACCATGGCTCCTTTGGTGACCTTCCAAGCTTTATCTGTGAAAGTTGTAACACAACCTTCACCGCCTAACTGCCCTGTTGAAATCAGATTTTTCCTTAGATCTGGAACATGCCTTACCTCCTTTAATAGCCATTGGTTTCCATTCGGCTGTTTTACAAGAACCTTACCCATTCCAACAATTTTACAGGGTTTGTTATCACCCAAACGAACTTGTCAAATATCTCCTTGAACATAGTCATGAAAATATTTCTTATCAGGCGTGGCTGGAATGAAGCCCCTGAATCTACAACCCAAGAATCAGTAACATTTTCGAAAGAAAGAATCAAAGCATCTTGTAACACATCACCTGTCACATTTGCTTCATGATTGTTTTCTTGTTGTGTGTCTCCTTCTTTTCCCTTCCGAGATCTACAGTATTTCTTTAGGTGTCCTTTCTTTCCACATTTCCAACACACTATCCCCAATCTGGACTTGGATCTGACTTTCCTTGATTTACTGTGATATCCCGAGCTCTTTCATCTTTCCATTCTCCTTCCCCTAGACTCTGCACTCAAAGCATTACCCGATGTCTCACCGTAGCTTTTGCATCACATTTCCTTGTGAAGGATGGCACCGACAACATCATCTAACTTTAAATTACTAGATCCAGAGACAGAGTTACTAATGGCCATTACTAAACCATTCCAACTCTCTGGCAATGAGCACAAGAATAACAGAGCTCTAACTTCATCATCAAATTTTACCCCTATAGAACTTAACTGACTTGTAACTGTATTAAAATCATTTAAATGGTATGCAACAGATCAACCTTCCAACATCTTCATATTAAATAGTCGTTTCATAAGAAATACCTTTTTTGAGGCCGAGGGTTTTTCATATAGTTTTTCCAACGTTTGCATCAAACCCTCTGTTGTTGTTTCCTTCGAAATATTGAAGGCGACTGATGCTGCAAGGCACAACCGTACTGTTCCGAGTGCCTTTCTATCGAGAATGTTCCATTCCACGTCTGTCATGGCCTCCGGCTTCTTTGTTTTTCCTCTCAATGGTAGGTACAGATATTTCTTATACATATAATCTTCCATTTGCATCTTCCACAGCGAGAAGTTTTGGCCGTTAAATTTCTCGACCCTAAACTTACCATCTTCCGCCATTGCTCCCACTCGAACTAGGAACCCTTCTTTCCTGCGAGTTTATCAGCCAAATATACCTTCGGCTCTGATACCATTTCTTAGAAAATTATATATTACAGAGAAATGCAACACATAAAATATGCGGAAAATACAAGAACACAAAACACATAAAAACCAGAGGGACACAGATATACATGGTTCACCTAGTTTGGGCTACGTCCACCCTAAACAACCAGTCCTTTTCTATTATCCAGGAAAATGAAGAGACATAACCTATAGTAGATCCACTGTAATATCCTATGTTCTCTCTCGCAGTCTCCCTCTATGTTTCTCACTCTGAGAATACACATACAATACACAGCCGCAATGCAATACCCTCATAAAAGCGAGGGGTTGCCTTCTAGGGAAAAAAACCCTAAACTAAACATAAATTCTACCGTCAGATCATTTGCCAAATGAACGGTCCAGATTGACTAGAAATGACTATACTTTTACAAGGAAATTTTACATCTGTTTTTAGGTTGGGGGGTCGCTGTCCCTGAAACCCCTCGCTAGGGGGGGGCTCCATAAAGTCGCTGCCACCCCCCTGGACCCCCCACGGCAGCGATTAATTTACGGGCGGCGTTGCCACCCCATTTAAGGTACAGGGATCCAATGCTGTGATACAAAGTAAACAAGATAATCAGGCTCCACACCCAACACCATGTATGGTGTACTATATGTCAAATTTCTGGAATACATGATACAAATTCTTGCCCAAGAATTGGAAAACATCATCTTGACTTAAAGCAGTTATTTTGCAAGTTTTGTTCGTCATTAGGGCATGATGAGCATCATTTCCGTACCTATGATATGACGTTGGAAAAATATGAGATCTATAGAATGCAGGTTAAGCCTACATCACCAAAATCCCCTTCTAGGCACGAAGGATTCCAAGGCAAAGGACTCAGGCCGAGGAGATGGATCAACTGGTCGAGGAAGAGGACAAGTAATTTTCTATAACTGTGGTGATGCTGGTCATTATGCGTGCGACTGTCCAAATCCAACATGACAGTCCTCTAGGTACTGTAGACAATTTGATCATGTTATAGAATATTGTCATGTCTTGATTGCTAAAATGCATGAAAAGAAGACCCCGACACAAAATCTTCAGATGGTTCGCGCAAAGACTTATGAAGAGGACCCTTGTGTGAATGTAGTTACCAGGAACGGTGTAGCTACTAATGAGGATGAGGGAAAGCAACATGCTACTTAATGTTTGGATCCAAAAAGCACCTGGAAACAGAGAAAGCCTTAATCTTTAGGGCGCAAAAGAAACCTTTATTGAAGCAATAAAAGAATTTGCAGATACTTCAACAAGTGGTAGAACACTGAAGGAAGCCGAAGGAGAAAAAGGGATTAAGCCATTTTTACAAGCATGCATAAAGTTGCTATGCAACAAAAAGGATATTGAAATTTGCAGGGATTGATAGATAATTACACAGAATAGAATAGCCTCTAGTAGAACAACAAGCAGCCAACAAAATCTATAGGAACAAGAAGAGAATGGGTAGAGAGACGCGTATGAATGCACAAAATGGTGCTTATGAAATGGACCAAGTCATTGTCGATTTGGGATCATATGCTAATGTTATACCTAAACAAACCTGGAAACACATGGGAGAACCGAAGCTGGAATGGTCCACTATCCAACTGCAAATGAATAACCAACGAAATATCATTCCTTTGGGGAGATTTTCTAAATTTGTGGTCATTATAGAAGGAGTTAAGGTGCTGGCAGACTTAAGGAGTTAAGGAGTTAAGGTGTTGGTCATTGTAGATGATACTGATCTCTATCATACACTGTTGGGATTGGATTGGGCCATTGACATGGCTAGTGTTATCAACCTGAAGAAAAGGAGGATGGAATTTGATATCAACGGAGTTAGGGTCATCATTCCTCTGGATCCTATAGAGGGTCAAATGTATGCTGAATCAGTGTGCGCTGAGGATGAGATTGATCAAATCTATAAGCCAAATTTACACAGGGAAGACTGAATTAATCCAACCACAAATGGGAACCTTAAGTGGGAGAAGGATAGTTCTTGCTTTTCAAACTCAGATGAAGAACTAGAGAATTGGCAGAACCGATTGCATGAGGTGTCTGCGCTGCACTGTAATCGTGTGACCCGTGCTTTGCATTGTATAACATCTGAGTTACATGATTTCCCACAATATGATGGATCAACTAATGTAAATACGTTCCTAGGGGAACTGGAAAGATCTGTGCTGGCGGAACAGAGGTTACATGCTTTGGATCTTGGCTTGTGCACTACTCCAACAATATGGTGGGAAACACATAAGGAGAATGTGGGATATTGGGAGGAATGTGTGCAGATGATGTTGCTACGATTTGAAAGCCCAATAATTAAAGAGGAGGATTTATATTTCGGCAAAGAAGATCTACGCAGACATCTGTCCAAGTGGAATCAGGTATGGGGTGTAGAAATAAGACCTGAATGGGTTCATATGTTTATTCATACATTTGGAAAGGTGCCAACTGAGTGGTACTTGGAAACGAATTTGCGTAGAGGCACTAGCGAGTGGTCTGCGCTTGTAGACAGTTTTATTCTTACCTTTATCTTTAAAAGCGGGTTTGATATAGTCATTGAAGCTTTAATCCCATAAATCATTAAGGCACTGATAGAAGAGACTGTGCATTCTAGATAATTGGCACTAGTGGAATTTAGGGAACTGCGTGTGCTCACAGGCTCTATCCCTTCGAATATCAGAAAATCCACTCCATGCTGAGCCTTGTGGGATGTTACAGGAAGCACATTCCCCAGTACGAATTGATAACTCACCCATGACCAGATTAATCAGTAGAGGTGCGAAATTCCGTTGGGATGATGAATGTCAGAGAATTTTGCAGTTACTAATGGATATGACAGATACTACTCAATATGATTTTAATTACACCGTCAAAAAAATTGTGTTGGGGAAGGGGGGGTGATCTGTATATGGTTATCCTTAGTTATGGATTATATGCGTAGTAAGGTGTGGAACGCACATGGTTTCTGTTCCAAGAGATTGACTAGTGCACAAAAGTGTCAAAAACTAGCCGTTGGATCAATAAAACTAGATAGGATATAATTATTACCATTTTTAGGAGTGTCCAAGATGCATTTAATGATGGGATTTTTCTAGATTTGGGACCATTTTTCAGTAATGGA